>OZ008368.1:49932461-50460132 GCA_963931995.1 Phaonia tiefii
TTACTTGGTGGCAGCTTCTATAGTTAGCGATTTCTTAAAACTTCTCTGGTTATCTGTATCTGGGTCAGAAATAGGAATAGCAAACATTCTCGAGCTGTAATTTATTGTCTGCGTGGATGAAAAAATCAGAATATAATAATAATATATTTTTAATAGCTGTTCATAGATATTTTTGTTTAGTCAGCACTACGATACAAATGAACGAAGTTGAATCAAGTCATTTAAATGTTTTTCAGCTTGAAACTCGAAACAAACGGTAAGTATTTTGTTAAATTTGAATACAATTATTATAGATCTAAATAAAAAAATATATAAAACAGTCCTTTCTAGGACTCTATATATGTATGTAATGGACGTTTTGTCTTTCTATCTCAAGACACCGATTTTATGAATTGGTTCGCTTCAACTCCGTACCGTCCTAATCATCATCATGATTTCTTACTGGACTAGAAAGAGTTTATCGTTCAATATCTACTTATATACTGACAACGTCATATTTTTAAGGTAAATACTAATAGTTAGTATGTATTTTCGTTAAATTACCAACGTAAATACTTGTTCTATAGTTTACCCTGAAAATAAAACGGAAATCGTTTTATGTTCCATGAGATTTCAGAGATTGTATGGCGTCGGATTGTGTGGGTTTAGACTCATCAGTTCGACTACTAATATTTGTTTTGGTTTTTATTATCTTTTGTAGAGAAGTTGCTAAGACAAACCGGCTAATTGTAAATGAGTCCATGAAAATCAATTGTTAATTGACTTCATTGATGCATATAAAGTCAATAGAAACCGTATGACAGACAGTAGTTTAAGCTGTGTGCACCTGATACTGCAGTTGGTTAACAATTGGTTTAAGATGGGGTTAATGCACTGCAAAGTGAGAATGTACCATCAATTTTAAATATTCCTAAAAGTCGTAACTAACATGCTCTTTGGTCTCCAAATGTACCATTTCGTCTCTTCGATGTTTTTCATTATTAATAATTCGTACTTTTTAAAATATCATTGCAAACAACTGCTCAGTTTATGAATTTTGTAGACAGAGGCGGACGTTAACCGTATTAATTGAACGTTTTTTTTTTTTAATTGTGCAAAATTGTAAACTATATCACAAATCAAAATAATAAATTTCGACTAAATAAAGTTCGGTTCACTTTTATTTTTGAGCTGGTAAGAATATTTTATATTAATATACTTATATGTACCACCAGTCCTGACAAATGGTACACATGTGTACTAGTCCGTCACTTAGTTCAATGGTTTACCATTCTTAACAGACTACTTCTGTTAAATATTCTCTTGAATAAATATTCTTATTCTCACTGATTGTGTGAAGCTGTCCCCAATCCCTTCATGGGATGTTATGGGACATCATGTTTTTTTGTTTATATTACAATATAGCATTGCAATTGCCGTACCGAAAGGGTTAAATAATAATGTCATGTGTACATCAAGACTCAAACTCGAATCGCAATCCAAAGTTTGAGCTTGTACAGTGGAGCTCAGATTTGGGAGTGGTTAGTGTATTAGTCACTGTAGATTTGTAACTGAGACATATGACTATAGGAATCAGAACTGCCCCCGTTCACCACCAGGGTCGCCAGTTTTTTTAGGCAAATTCCCCGAATTGTTATTTTTAATCCCCGAAAATCCCCAAAAAAAAAAATTAAAATCCCCCGAAAAATTCCCAGAGTTTTAAAGGAAGTTCGAGAAAGTTTTAAAATAAAAATTCATTTAGAATTCAGTTTAACAAAACGAAAACTTAAATATTGAAAAATTTAAACAAAATAAATTATTATATTATTATTAAATTATAAATATTATATTATTATTTTAATAATAATTAGTTATAACAAAAAGATTATGGCAAATGAGATCTGGATTTTGATCTGGACATTGGTTATAAGTATCATTAGTATATCAAAGTATATATTAGTATGTATATCAAATACTTCAGTCTCATAATTTTCAGATTCATCTACTTCATTATTTGTTTTGTACATAATTTTATTATATCTCGTTATTTCTTCTCCACTGCTATTATTATTTTCAGCAACGCCAAATATCAAAAATGTTTGTTACTGGTTTTATTGTTGTCATCATTTTGATATTTTCAAGGACTTACAAGTGCATAAAGGTTATTCACGAAGGGCTGATTAATAGGATATTTGATGAAAAGATTAAAAATAATCCCTGTGCTGCGTGAACACCCTTATATGTTATTTAGTCGCATATTTGATTACTTTTTTCTATCAGCTGTTTTCAATCAGCTTTTCATCCTTTGTCCACTTCTTCGATTCGGTTTCCCGATATCTTTTTCGGCTATCATTCGATACTAAAATGGAATATAAATATAAATAAATGGAATATAAATGGATAAATGATTTGGTTAAGAAATCTATGAAAAAAAATTGTTTTACTTACCTTCACTCATGTTGATATTTATTTTTTCGCACAAAAAAAGCAACATTAACAACAATGCTACCAATATTTAAATATCAAATTTGAGATGCCAGATGGTAAAAATTCCCGTTATTAGTGTTGTCAGTTGTGGTATTTTCCAACACTACAAACAATCATATACTCTATTAATCACTTCCCAAAGGCAAGGGTTGCTCGAAGTTGATGAAAATATTTCCATATATTTTGTTGTTGGTGAGTTAATCATTTACGCGGTTACACTGTTAGGTCTGTGTTTACACATGCAACTTTAGGTCTGCAGCTTTGAAAAACTCTGCCGCCGCTCTTGAATTTTTAGGAGAGAGAGGTAAGAAGAACGGAGGGGGAAAAAGTAGCAAGTGCTTTGCAACTCCGTTTTGTTTTCTTTCGCAGTGAAGTTGGCTGTAGAATAATTTGACGTTTTTCTTTAAAAGTTGTTTCTTTTTATGGTTGAAACAACCACGCGGTGTGAATAAATAAATAAAATAAAATAGTGATTTGTAATAAAGTGTAGCGAAGCCGAAGTAATTTGTTAAAAAATGTGTAACACCGTCAAAAGTAATAAAAAAGTGTTTAATGCAAATGAAAACACAAGTTTTTTATCTCATTATTTACCATCGGCGTTTCGCGGTTTTTTAGTCTGTATACAGAAAAATGATGTACGAATGTCAGAAGTAACAACATTGAACACAAGATTTTCACAATTTCAATCGCGGACAAGTGGCACGTGTAAACACATATTGCAACTTCAAAAGAGAATCGTAAAGAGCTGCAGCAGTTTTTCAAAGTTTGCAAACTTAAAGTTGCATGTGTAAACTCAGACTAATCAGCCCTTCGTGAATAACCTAAAAGAGTAAATCTTACTATAGAGAATATTTGACTCATCTGACGTTTCCTTTCACACTAAGGTTATTCACGAAGGGCAGATTAATAGGATATTTGATGAAAAGATTAAAAATAATCTCTGTGCTGCGTGAACACCCTTATATGTTATTTAGTCGCATATTTGATTACTTTTTTCTATCAGCTGTTTTCAATCAGCTTTTCGACAAATTAAATTTTTGTTTGCAATTGAAATTATTTTATAATGGCTAAGCAAAGCATAAAAGACGAAATAATCGACCGAATATAAATGGATAAATGATTTGGTTAAGAAATCTATGAAAAAAAAAATTGTTTTACTTACCTTCACTCATGTTGATATTTATTTTTTCGCACAAAAAAAGCAACATAAACAACAATGCTACCAATATTTAAATATCAAATTTGAGATGCCAGATGCTAAAAATTCCCGTTTTTAGTGTTGTCAGTTGTGGTGTTTTCCAACACTACAAACAATCATATACTCTATTAATCACTTCCCAAAGGCAAGGGTTGCTCGAAGTTGATGAAAATATTTCCATATATTTTGTTGTTGGTGAGTTAATCATTTACGCGGTTACACTGTTAATCAGCCCTTCGTGAATAACCTAATAGAGTTAATCTTACTATAGAGAATATTTGACTCATCTGACATTTCCTTTCACACTAAGGTTATTCACGAAGGGCTGATTAATAGGATATTTGATGAAAAGATTAAAAATAATCTCTGTGCTGCGTGAACACCCTTATATGTTATTTAGTCGCATATTTGATTACTTTTTTCTATCAGCTGTTTTCAATCAGCTTTTCGACAAATTAAATTTTTGTTTGCAATTGAAATTATTTTATAATGGCTAAGCAAAGCATAAAAGACGAAATAATCGACCGAATATAAATGGATAAATGATTTGGTTAAGAAATCTATGAAAAAAAAAATTGTTTTACTTACCTTCACTCATGTTGATATTTATTTTTTCGCACAAAAAAAGCAACATAAACAACAATGCTACCAATATTTAAATATCAAATTTGAGATGCCAGATGCTAAAAATTCCCGTTTTTAGTGTTGTCAGTTGTGGTATTTTCCAACACTACAAACATATGATTGTGAAAACAAAAACAATGGTTTTTATTTCGTTCGAATCGGACTTCAAATGACGAAGCAGCACAAAAAAAACCAATTCGGCCGTATTTAGGGTGCGCGAAAAATTTTTTTTTTGTGGTCCCGGATTTGTTATGGCTTAATCTTTAATTCTAGGTTGCGACTCGCCAAACTTTTTTTTCCGACCCTATCTAGTGTGAATACACAATTATTCTGAATCATGAATCATTATGTATGTATGTGCCAGTGAAAATATGAATGGATGTGTCACACCGACATGATGAACGCATTACTCGCGAAAATCAAAATATTTTGATGTTTGGTTTGATCCGCTATTCTGATGAACTCGTGAAGCATCGTGTGTGGTAAAACCATAGAGTAATACACTAACAAGAGTTTGCAATAGCTGTTTTTTGTACTAACGAAGACCGCGAGACCACGAGAACAATTTGCTTGTTAATTGGGATCTACACAAATAATTTGACACTAACACTTCATTACATTTTGATTTATTTCACTGAATATCTATTTTTTAAAACGATTTAATTGGTAAAATTTACTCTCAGTTGATGTGGTTTGTACTTTTGGCTTGACTTACTTACTTATCCGGTCTCGGATAACCACGGGGGGGTCAGGGACCTTACAAAACGAAGATAACATATTCCGCCAACCAGTTCGAATTTTTGCTTTATCTCTCCAGTTGGCAATACCAAGTGTACGCAGGGATTAGTCAACCTGATCCCTCCAGCGGAGTCTTGGTCTTCCTATTTTTCGTCTTCCTTCGAGTTCGGTTTCGAAAACCCTTCGCGCTGGTTTATCTTCATCCATTCTACTGACATGGCCTAGCCAGCGCAATCGCGTTATCTTGATCCGCTTAACTATGTCAATGTCACGATAAAGCTCATACAGCTCATGATTCATGCGTCGCCGATACTCGCCGTTCTGCACTATAGGGCCATAAATTTTTCGGAGTATTTTTCTCTCGAAGACTCCTACAGATGTTTCGTCTGCTTGCGATAGGACCCAGGATTCTGCGCCATAAAGCAATACAGGTTGAATGAGAGTCTGGTACAGCTGGACTTTTGTTACTCGAGAGAGGGCTTTATCTCTAAAGTGCTTGCTTAGCCCAAAATAACATATATTCGCAAGCACAATTCTCCGCTTGATCTCAAGGCTGACGTTGTTGTTTTTGTTCACGGCAGATCCGAGGTATATAAATTCGTCCACTACCTCGAAGTTATAACGGTTATCAACGTTCACGCTTTGGTCTAATCGCCTGGAGGCCCTGTTCGTTGAAACCATTAATTTTGTCTTGTCCTCGTTCACCGTCAGACCCACTTTTGCTGACTCCTTTTCAATTCTCGGAAAAACCGCAGTAACTTCTCTAATTGTGCGCCCAATGATATCTATATCATCAGCATACGCGAGCAGCATGCGACTTTTGCTGCTGATGGTTTTATTCATGTTGACTGCAGCTTTTCTCATAATGATCTCCATTAAGATGTTAAAGAGATCGCACGATAGGGTGTCGCCTTGCCTGAGGCCTCGCTTAGTTTCGAAAGTTTCGGTAAGATCCTTACCAACTTTCACTGCAGATTTGGTGTTCGTCAAGGTCATCCTGCAAAGGCGTACGAGTTTTGCAGGAATACCAAGCTCAGACATTGCTTCATAGAGTTTCTCCCGTATCGGACTATCGAAGGCTGCTTTATAATCGATAAATAGATGATAGGTGTCGATTTGGTTTTCGTGTCTTCTCCAGGATTTGGCGTAGCGTAAAAATCTGGTCAGTTGTCGATTTTCCAGGCCTAAAGCCACACTGGTATGGTCCAATCAGGTCAGCGATAATTGGTTTTAGTCTTTCGCACATTATACTTGATAGAACCTTATATGCTATGGATAAAAGGCGTATTCCACGGTAGTTGGCACAGATACTCGGGTCACCTTTTTTAAATATGGGACATAGTACACTGAGACTCCAATCGCCGGGCATGCATTCATCTAACCAAATGTTGCTAATGAGCTGATGCATGCATCTTATCAGCTCATCGTCGCCAGCCTTAAACAGCTCCGCCGGTAATCCATCGGCTCCTGCGGCTTTGTTGTTCTTAAGCCGGGCAATAGCTGTTCTGACCTCGTCTTGGTTAGGAGGGGGGCAATCGACGTCGTCGTCCATATTGTGATCGATTGTCCCATCGTGCAATGCTCTCTCCATATTCCCAACATGCTCTGCACATCTGCGACAAGATTTCCGTCCTTGTCTTTACAGAAGGGGGGGGCCTGAACCATATCCATTAGTTCCGTTTTTAACTTTTTGGTAGAATTATATTATTTTTTTGGTAGAAATATGTCTCAATTTTCTCACTCTCGCGCTTTCTCCACTGCCGTTTCTTACGCCTAAAGAGACAGTTTACCTCCTTTCTCTTCTCCCTATACAGCTCAGTTGCAGCTCGCGTTGCAATTGACTGAAGCATTACCATACGTGCAGCGTTCTTTTCGTCATTTCCTATGCGACACTCTTCATCGTACAACGGTTTATTGCGAAGCGGTTTTTCGAAACCAAGTACGGTTGTTGCAACAGTTTTTATTGAGTCGGAAATGGGTTTCCACTGCGCATCAGGATCGTCATCGGGAGGGGGTGGGTTCTGTGCAAAAAGTTGCGAGAGCTTCCTTGAGTAGGCTGTGGCTACCTCTGGTAATTGCAGCTTTCCGATGTCCAGCTTCCTCTGCGTCTGGTTTCGTACGATTTTCGCTCTACTTAATCTTGTGCGAACCTTTGCTGTTACCAGGTAGTGGTCAGAATCGATGTTAGCTGCTCTGATCACTCGTACGTCCATTACACTGGATGAGTGCCTTCCATCAATTACCACGTGATCAATTTGGTTCTTAGTTCTTTGATCAGGGGATACCCAAGTAGCCTTGTGGATGTCTTTATGCTGGAATCTTGTGCCACTAATGACCATGTTTTTTGCCGCGGCAAAGTCAATCAGTCTCATACCGTTGTCGGAACTGTCAGCATGTAGACTGAAATTGCCAATAGTTGGATTAAACACATTCTCCCTTCCTACTTTGGCATTAAAATCTCCTAGTACAATCTTAATGTCATGGCCAGGGCAGCGGTCATACGTTTCCTCTAGGAGCTCATGGCTTGACACAGTATGAAAATCGTACCACGCTACCCAGTCACCTATCACCGTTTCGTCTTTGAAAGCATCTTCTCTATTTGTTGTCCAAGTACTAACTTGATCAGCTGTATCATCGATACCCATCCCAAAAAGTACACAGAATGTAAACATTGGAAGATCCAGCATTCGCAATTCGAATACAGCACTAAAAATCGACAAAACTGTATTCTTTTTTTAAAAGAAATAGTTAAAAGTTAATTGCAGAGCATTAACAAGTAATTTTTTGTCTTAAAAATTAAAATTCCAATCATTAGTTTGTTAATTTATATTCTTTATATTTCCTAATTTTGTTTGTTTACATAAAACATGTTTCAAAATATATGTGTTATTTCTTGCAAATTCTTACTGGCACAAATTTCTCCAGTAAAAACTTGTAAATTCTCCATCATCGAACTGTCAAAATAATAATCGGAGTGTTTTCGTTGCGAGCTAGCGATTATGGCTTGCTTGCTAGTAACAAAAATGACAAACTAGCGAAAATATATTTTAATATATCACTACCTCGGAGGTAAACTACACTATGTCGTTTTCGTTAACTTTTCAGTAGAGCAGTGGTCATTGACAATAAACCTGTAAACTAGGGTTTTTGTTTTTTTTTTTGCATTTGAACGATGAACATTCGGTTCTTCTGTCTTAACGGACGCAATAATAAATTGGCGCTTTGCATCATTGTCCGACAACATTAAAACTGCTCTACTGAAAAGTTAACGAAAACGACATAGTGTAGTTTACCTCCGCGGTACTGATATATAATCGCCTTGCTCTAATGCATGGTTTGTAGTTATTCTTGAATATGTGTATATTCCTCTCCTTGTCTTTGGCTCACAATAACGATATCCAACACGTTTTTCTGATTTCATACTGACAACTTTCTACCGTTTTCAACCGGAAATACATATAATCGTCTTGCTCTAACGCAAGCTTTGTAGTTATACTTGCAAATGTTTGTATTCTACTGCTTAACGATAACGACATCTAAGACAGTTTTCTGATTTTTTTCAAACTTGTAATGTTATGCCTGCTTAGAACTGAAATTACAAAATAAGTGAGCTGTTAGACCACGCGGACTTTGTAAGGATATAGGTGCAGATATTTTTCTTTCTAAAGAATAATGCCACTTGGTATGGCCAACTTTGTTGAACATCGTCGTGTTGATTTAAATAGGTATCTGCTACTTTCTCCCTAACAACCTCCAGAAGGATTATCGACCTGTCGTTTTCTAAATATAATAATCTCCCAAGTTGTATGTCTGAAATAAAATAGAATAATAACAAATAAAAATCTTTTTTAAATAGAAAAGGGACACCCCGTACATTTCGTAGTAGATAATAAACAAAAAAAACACTTCGTAGGTGGCATTCCTCTTACTAGCGTATAGTTGATACGAACTGATTAATGATTAGTACGTTTATGAAAAAACAAAAAACAAATTACATGAGGTGTCAGGGGACACCCGGTTGGAACGAAGTTCCTTTCGCTGTATATTATGTAGTAGTTAGTTATCAATTTTGTAAAATGATAAACTTTTTTTAAGAAGAATGTTTTTTTTTATAGAATGTATTTTTTTTAAAGTATATTTTTAGGTCCTGTTTCTAAGAATATGTATTATATTTTCCCGAAAAGGTTATTTTTTAAAGAGAAGTACTTCTTTTATTAAAAGCTAATGTTTTTTAAAGAAAAGGTACTTTTTGTAAGAAAAAGCCCTGAGTATGAATTTTTTATAAGAAGTGTTTAATTTAAGAAATGGGAATTTTTTTTAGAATTGGTGCGTTTTTCAAGAATAGGTAACTTTTAAGGGTAGATACTTATCTCAAGAAAAGTTATTTTGTTTCACAAAACGGTACTCTGTAAAGAAAAGGTAGTTTTATAATAAAAGGCAATTTGTTGTAAGAAAATGTACTTTTTTTGAGAAATGGTACATACGTACTTTAAAAAAAATACTTATTTTTAAGAAAAGGTACTTTTTGTAAGAAAATTTACTTTTTTTAAGCAAAGGTACTTCTTTAAGATATCTTACTTTGTATTGTGTTTTGAGAAAATTTACTTTTTTTAAGAAGTAATATATTTAAGAAAATGTTATTTTTTTAAACATCTTTCACTTTGGCTTTTCAAAATTTACTTTTTATTGGGTTCAAAATTACAATATATGGGTGATTGTTCGGAAATTGTTATTTTTCAGATAGCAATTTTTCCAAACCTTGATATGTCTGCAGTACCATTTTTTTACGTTTCTGAATGTTATCATGGTCCAAAAGTATGATCTGAAGATCACTATACTACAACACCAAAGCAATCGAAGTTATGGAGCATTGAAGGTATTCCGATGCCACGGTAGTGACTGCCTGAACGAAACTTGACAAATCAAATTGTTGATATGATAAAACAATTTTATATATATATCAATTGAATAAAACGCACTATTTTAATGTTTTAACTAATTTATTTAGTTAACTTCGCCAATAGACTAATACCTTTCACGACCTACACACGACTGACGATTGCCACAAGATATGTCAAATACTTCACTCTCGTTTTGCCAGGTCTTCGCAAAAGCCTACTGTGTTGCCAGGTCTTCGCAAAAGCCTACTGTGTTGTCAGGTCTTTGCAACAGCCTACTCCACATTAATCATTCAGTGTCAAGAAACCATTATTTATCAATGTTAGTCAGTATTGGAAACTATATGACACGGTTGTGACAGCCACGGTTGTGACTTTCAGTGTTTAACCTAACCGTGCTCCAGACCGGTTTGGAATTCGACAAGTTCCAAAGACAATGAAGTTCAGGCAATGAAATATTACTTTCATAACCGGGAATCAAGCCTAAATATCGTACGGCATATGTGAATCATAAGAGAACGGTTGTGACGTATTATTTTGTGACTTAGCTTTTCAATTCGAATTGAATTCCCCTTCGTATACATGTGCGTGTGTTGACTTCTGCCGGTGTAAATACTGCCACTACCCCCTCCACTCCAAAATGCCAGCAAGTGGGTCATATTGAAACCCCGTAGATGGCGCCACCACAGTCGAATTCAAATTGTACAAAATTCTGACAAAACTGTTGGACAGACTTCGTGGACCGTTCAATTACCATGGCGTGCATATTCCTCCAATTTTTTTTGCGTAGAATTGTAAATCTAAATGTCCCTTAGAACATATATGCAGGTAACTTCTTTCAAGCCACGTCTTTGACGGATATTACTGCTGAAGTCCTGAATTCGATACGGAGGACAGACCATGGTTGTGACATTTTGAACAGTTTTTTCTCCCTAAAACCGACTTACACGGTTCAGAATGGAATATGTTTCATGGAAATAATAGAGTACCATCGTATCTTCGGGAACATGTCGCAATTTAATCACCATTCGACCATTTTAAGGTGGGAAAATTCAAAGAACGAGAAAATGACAATTTCCGAACAATCACCCATATACTAAATTAGCTGGACCCGGCAACTTCGTTTTGCCTTCAAAGTTTTTGTAATGCCAAAGTGTGAACAAGAATACAATGGGCAAATAAACCTGTAGTTGTCGGCAATACGAGTATTGTGAAGAAGAATGTAAAATAACTGTTTGTTACAAGAATTTGATTAGATTTCCATCGTGTGCTGATTTGTCTAAAAAGCTTCTCATTATACTATCCCGTTGCGCTTCGCTGCCCCTGAATTTTAATTTTAATGAAACACAATTTTGCTATTTTTTTCTATCCATTCAAGTGATCTAGTTTTGTCATCTTATGCAAATATATATACATAGCTATGTAAGTCTGAAGGTTTACTCACAAGAGAACATGCAACATATATTTATTGTCCGTGGGAAAACACGGATTTGTCAAATTTGGCCACAGACTTGAAGCGACCGCCCTTGCGCGTTATTAATGGTCATCGCAAATGGAAACCGAATCGGAAACTGAAATCTTTTGAAATCGATGGGCATGTCTGTACACGGAAAAACATCTACTAAATTTTGCTACAACTTAGATATGGAAATAGCTATAATTATAGCTAAAACTGGGACAGTGGCGTTTTATAGCAAAATTTCATATACATATTTTATAACAAGCAAATATAAGAGCATTTGATGAATATTATGCTTGCTTATGTTGTATTTGTAACTAATTTTGTTATACAAATATCTGCTAAATAACCAATTTTGCTTCAAATTATTGAACAAAAGTAATATAATTTTTGCATTTGTATCAATCGCTTATAACTACTTTTGCTACATATATTTACACATTCTAATACAGTGTATTTCTTATTATAGTCTATTTTGTATCTAATGTTCGATATTAGAATAGCTGCTTAACACAAAGCCATTGTTACTTTTGCTATTTATTCATTTGTATTCTCAAACTTAAAATATGCGAAATAGCTTTATGTTGTACCTCATTTAGCTACAAGATGTGGCTAGAATAACTTTGTATTTGGTGATTTTTACTGTTTAATTCTTACTGTTTAGAGTAAGTTTGGTGCCAAATTTGCAACAAAATATATCTAATTTTATATACATTATAGGAAAATTAGTAACCGGTCAGCCCCTGGTTTAGCCATATTTTACTTACCATTTTTGTTCCATACGTGGGATATAAAAAATAGCCTGTTAACTTAAAGTGAGAATTTTATTTTATTAAGATGTTTAGTTTTAACATAAGTTAAGGTAAATTTATATTTTTTACTTTAAATTAATTATGTGATAAGCAACATGAAATTCAAACTTATAATTATGTTCTATACGAGTAAAAGTTGGGATTAAATTAATTAATTAATTAAATTAAATTAAAGAGATAAAGTGTAAACTTACACTAACAAGGGAAGAAAGGAGTCTTCAATTTCTTGAGTTGACAATTTTTTACGTTTTGCACCACCCTTGATGTACGAAGATTTGTTGAGCAAATGAGGCAAAAGAAGTAAACCTCGAAAGTTATTTTTAAAATTTATTATATCTGCGATATGTTTCTTTGGTTGTGTTAAAGAGTCAATCGTAGACAATTTACAACCAGTTTTAATTCGTTTTTCTCCAATTGTGATCAATTTTTTGTAAAATACTTCCCAACTTGCGAATAATTTATTTGTGCTATCGCAGTAAAGAGTATCAACATCTTGTTGTAAAAGTATTGATCCTTTGCTTGTAGCCAAAATCGGAAATTTATTCATATACTCTCCAACAGCTATATTTGTATCAAGGATGCTGCTTCTGTGTTGATGAGTTTCTTTCCAATACTGCTTTACTTTATCCCAATCAGAAATATTTTTGTATAAATAATCCAATTTTTCTTTTAAATCCGTGGACACTTCAGTTGTGTTAACTGTGACTTGCGATTCCTCATTTCTTAACTTATTTAATTTTGATTTTAAGTGATTGTAAGAATCCAAAAGCTTTCCAGATGAATTGACCAATTTTCCTTCAGTGCATTCAAGATATTATGAAATTTCAATAGTTTCTTCATATGGGTTAATTACTCTTAGACCTAAATTTGCGGGAATGCTTATGTCAAAATTTTGGTGACAGGTTCCTGCAATAAACTATAGGAAATTAAAAGTTATTATTATGCAACTAAATATTTGTTAAGAAAAAACTAGTTTTATATATTATATTTACATATATAAGTATTTATATATTTATTTTATGAAAATTATTACATTATATAGTAAAAGTAGCTATATAAATTTACTAAATATATTATATAATGTAGCAGAAGTAGCTATATAATTTTACTTAATATATTACATAATGTAAGCATTTAATAAATTAATAGCTTCGAAATTTTTAGGTTAGCAATTTTTCACAACATACTTACATTTTCAAGAGATTCTATGGTATAGCTTTGAAGTGCTGGTTCACTATTCCCACTTTCGCAATTTGTTGAATTATCCGCCTGTTGAATATTTAATATTTGTTTTTATTTTAAAAATATCGGGTCCAATATCTTTTGTTGTAAACTTACTTGATCACTATATTCAGCTCTGAAACGTTTCCAAAACAAAGCTCGCTCTGATTGCTTTTTTACAATATCAGCAATTCGGTAGTAGTCCAAACCTTGAAAAGCCGCTAAAGTAATTTCACAATCTTTAAAAAAAACACACAATATAAAAATTATTTTATAATTAATTTTTTTACAAAACTGCTTCTTTTCTGCAACGTAATCTTGGTCAAACTATGAGAAAATTTAAAGACATAGTGATGTGCTACCGATAATTTTGGCACATTATTATACAAACATGCATATATATATATTTAAAATAATAGCAGCCGATAGCAATTTTTTGTACATTATTTAATTAATTTTACTGGAAATTTATAGCAAAATTTGCTATATGAAATTTCACAACTTCCCATTATTTTTTTATTTTAATTTTTTTTGTTTAACATACCCTTAAATATTTTTATCAATTGGGGATACCCCCATTGATTCAAACTTTCGTCCACATCCATAATTAATACTTAATTTTTTTTGTTTAATATTATTTTTAAATGCGCTATTACTTTACTTTAATTTGCAGCAAAAGAAATGTTTTTGACCACGTGACATTCAGACTGAAATAGATAACAATACAAAACAACACTAAACAATAAGTAATATTTATGCATACAAAGTACACTAATAAGGCTATGTCAGATGCTAAAACAGCAAAGTTTTGTTGCAATTTTTGCTACAAAATGTATCAAGATATGATTATATTTAAGGGGTTTACAGTTAAGCCTTGCATTATATTTGGATACATTATATTTGGATATTATATATGGATACAACAAAATATTCGTCTCGTGTAAATATTTTATTGTGCACAAATATAGTGTATTCAGCTATCCAACTATACAATTGGTCACGAAAAATCTTAGCCATAACAGATATATGTATATATTCATTGTTATATTTTGCAGGAAGTACAACGATAAACACTTGTGATTTTGTGGTAATTATGTTAATTTTAACCATAAATAATGACAAATTTTGATATAATTTGGCAGTTATAGTTTATAGCAAAAATTCAGTGGGACTTTTTTTCCGTGTAGGTATCATGTGAATGCGTGGAATTAGGGCCTCTGTTCCATTATAATTTCCAGTGATTATAGTAGCTTCTATAAGATTATACTGCATTTGTTTTAAAAAATGCATTATTGGGATAAAGATATTTAGGTTGCTCTCGAAACTGACCCCAATGATATTCATATTCATTCGTACATGTGGTCACTTTTTTAGCTTCATAGTCTGACCTTTTGAAAAGCCATATTTTCATTGATTTTCCCCAAAAAGTAATTTGCATCATATAAGTAGTATATGTACCAAACCTCACATTCCTACACTGTATCCAACAATTGAGGGCATGAGAATTAAAACTCGGTAACGACCATTTTTGGTGAAATGCGTTTTTTCACATATTCTTGTTCTCTAGACCAAGGCGCACCCTCTGATATAACATCCACACCTCTATAGTTCCTAGTTTGGCCGCTAGGGAGCATCAAAGTACATCCATATTGTCAGTGAGTATGAAAACAAGGTAAACAGAAAACAGTTTTTTGTTTCTCCTGAAAAGTTGCAAAAATGGTCTTTACCGAGTTTTAATTCTCATGCCCTCAATTGTCGGTATACCAGCCAGTTGTGAACATATTTTAATGTATCTCATAAATATATATGGCCGATTTGATTCAAATATTTTTTGTTACAGCCGTACAAAGTTTCGAGATGTATGTCACGCTCACTTTGCGATCACGCCCATAATTTTTGGATCTCTTGCATTGCTGCCAATGCATCCACACAAATTTTCAAGGCGATTGACCTTGAAATTGGAATTTCAAGGCAAGTACCCTATTTTTACCACCGACCACACACCTACATTCTGTGAAAATTTCAAAAGGAACAGTCCAACCGTTTTCGAGGCTATACGGTACTAAAAAATCCAAACAAACACAACATCTGATTTTTGTAATACATATTACTCAAAATTTATCATTGCCATTGAAAAAAGTCATTAAAACTCATAATATAATCATTAATATATAATTTTTTTAATAAAACTCATAATGATTACGGTCCTTGACTTCAGTGGATGAAGGAACGACAGACGACGACGGTTTCGGAGATAAGAGAAGACTGTCCAAATTATCCAAGTTAGGAGTTACTGGCACAATTAAATTACGTCACTAAAAGCTTTTTTACCGTCTTGGAGAGGACGAGATAACTTCAGACCATTTAAAAGTATCAAACATATCCTCCAACGATTTAAGTTTCAAACTAATAGAGACAAAATCAGTATTTAAAGTTTGAAATCCTCTCTTTGCCTCCTTAAATAGCTTAGCTCTAGCGAAGCCCGCTTTCCTTAGCGGTAATTAGATTATAATGCCTTCCACTGAAGCCAGCACACTTCACATGGGCAAGACTATCACCAAGCCAACATTGAAGAAATCTACCCTCATATATACAGTGTTATAGCATAATACGGTTAAAAAAAAGTTATTCAAAATTTGTTCATTTAGCCCTTATCCCGCAACGTGCGATAAGGAACTTCGTTCCAATAAGTAAACTGTCAGTTGTTGTCAACGATGCATAGTTATTTTTAACGAAACAATTTTTAAAAAACGAACATAACAAATTAATACGATACGGTTAAGAACGCTATTTCGACATAACTACGTGCTTAGTTGGAATGAACTAGAACGCTTGGTTAGCGTATAGTTCATGAACCGCAATTAACAATTTTAAAATCTTTTATTCAAATTATAAAATCTTACTTTATTCCTTGCATTCGAAAATGTCATAGTCTCAAAAAAATATAAATTGCCAATATTTTAATCAAAAACAGCTGATGAAGACCTGTGGCTAGATCAGAAATAGCTATGCGGTTTGTCAGGAATCATGAGGATGTATTTTGCAAAACTTCTTTTGGGAAACTAAAGGGTCCGCCATCTAACTTTTTTTTTCACCTAGTGCTTGTTTCGTTAATGGTAACACTTAGCTCATGTTTAATTTGACAGATAATTAGTTTTATCCTTCCGCTGAACGAATATGGTTGTGTATACGCTTGAACAACGCTGGGAAATATTGCGACATTACTTTGAAAATCATGGTAATGTTGCAGAATGTGTGCGAAAATTGCGTACGAATTTTGGAAGAAGAGAAGCACCGTCAGCTTCGTATGTTCGTTATCTTGTGAAGAAAGTGAAAGAAACTGGCATCCTCATCGACAAACCAAAGCGTGAAAAGCCAAAAATAGTGCGTACACCCGAAAATATTGCTGCTGTGGCAGAAAGTGTGCGTGAAGCGCCATCAACATCAATTCACCGTCCTTCTCAACAATTGAACATTTCGGAGACATCATTGAGACGAATTTTGCATAAAGACCGTGGTATGACGCCATACAAAGTCCAATTGGTTCAGGAGTTGAAGCCAACTGACCATCCAATGCGTTTTCGCTTCGCTAAGTGGGCCTGCGATCGACTTACAGAAGATGGCGATTTTGCCAAAAAAAAAATCATCTTTTCAGATGAAGCTCATTTTGATCTTGGCGGGTATGTAAACAAGCAAAATTGTCGCATTTGGGGCACAGAAAACCCGCACGCACACATTGAAAAGCCGATGCACCCAAAACGAGTCACTGTTTGGTGCGGATTTTGGTCCAGAGGCATAATTGGGCCATTTTTCTTCGAAAATGAGCAAGGAGTGGCCGTTACAGTCAATGGCGATCGTTATCGCGCCATGTTGACATGATCGTTATGACACCATTTGTTTTCAACAGGACGGCGCTACGTGCCACACAGCCGAAGCTACACTCGCTGTTTTGCGCCCTGTTTTTGAAGATCGCATTATCAGGCGCAGAGCTGATGTCGTTTGGCCACCTCGGAGCTGCGATTTGACACCGTTGGACTATTATTTGTGGGGTGCCCTCACAGATAAGTGTTACGCCGACAAGCCAGAGACAATTGACGCTTTAAAGGACAATATTCGTGAAGCCATTGGTGAAATACAGCTGCACACAATCGATAATGTGCTTAAAAATTGAACCGATCGTGTAGGCTACTGGATGGCCAGCCGAGGCAGCCATTTGAATGAAATTATTTTCCATTATTAACCGGAAGGATTGTACTTTCAAAAAAAAAAGAAATTTGAGAAAATATTCAGTAGTTTTTTTTATAGCATTTTCAAAAAAAAAAAGTTATTTGCCGGACCCGTTATATCTCTATTAATAAAGATATTGAACAGTGTTGAACTTGGGAAAAATAAAACAAAATAGTAATTACAAATATTTAAAACTAAGTAGAATGACAATTAATTCAAAAGAACTACTTGTCTTGATTCTCACGCCTTGTAAAAACAATTGACGAGGTAATGCTTCCCTGACTCCCGCAAAAATAGTTAATTCCTTACTCGATTATTTTTTTTTTTTGACATTTTTTTGCTGGGTCCCTGCACTTTTGATGATCTGCTAACGTGGATGTTGCATATTTCAATAACTCCGCTGGAATTTTCTCAAGGCCAGAAGACTTGTGATTTGTTTCAATGCCGCCTTGACTTCGGAAAAACAAAAAGCTCAACAACTGCCGCGATGTAGACAGAGCTATATAAAGTATCGTAAGCATTCCCTGAAATAAATCAAATTGTGTGTCCCAAATGGTTTCTAAAGAATAAAAGTTCAAAAAATTTAATTTATTCTCAAAATGTGCGAAGAATTATTAACGCAATTAGTGCTTAAAGAATTCAAAACAATTTCGATGCTAATTTCGATGCAACTAATTTATGTGTGTGCGAGAAAGTGCAACCATTTGTTTGTAACTCTTTAAATATGTTACTCATAAACGGTAAATATTCCAATGTAAAATTGAGAACTTAATCCTTCATGGCTCCCAACAATGTATTGAAAGAGAATGCGGTACGATATATCTTGAAAGAAAACCAACTTGCATTAGAATACCGCATAATAGATGTTGTGTTAGAAGCACATACATAGACCAAAAGATTACGATCGAGTTCAAAGTATATGCCCATCAAAGAGGTATCGCGTTGAGATCGCATCAAGGGCAGCAACATCAGTTTCTTCTCAGACGGCAGCATCTTCTCCCATGGGAATTTCATGTAGATATCCTCACAAAGCATGTTATTCTAAAAGAAATGACAAATAAGGGGTGAAATACGTATTTTTAATATCTCTAATTTTGGAAGTTTAATTGAGTTAGTTTAGGATACTGTTTTTAAGAATTTGGTATTAAGAGGCTTGTTAGATATCAGCTGAATTTGTAATCAAGAGTATACAAATCACTACTTCTTCTCGAAAAGTTGTGCTGTAATTGTTGCCGGTTGGTAAAGATGTTGCTGAAAATATCAATCTTGCGATTTGTGCATATGATGCTGAATAGCTAATCCCATATATTTTATAAAGAGCACTTCCGTCACATACTCCCATAAATTATACTTCTATTTGATCAATAACCTATAACAACTTTTAAGTCGATTATATGATTTTATAACTATAATTATACTCGTTCGGAATACAAAGGTTAATTTGGATGTAAATATTAGTGAAACTGGAAATTTTGACTAAGCAGTTATTTCGAACCGCCAAAGCTTAAACTTCTTAAAAATTTATGTCATTTTTATTGCAACCATGGGTTCGTGCTGGCATCTCGATCGTGCTACCGTTTCAAAACAGGAGTATCAGCTATTGCAGATTAGTCTCTTTGGTCAATAACCTACACTCAAAAGAGGCTCTTTCAAGATGTCCAATATTTTCTGATACTTCCGGTTTTTAATATCTCGAATCATTCTGCAACATTCGTTAGATATCAAGACAAGGGTTTAAACTAAATACATGTTTGCATGTTAACGCAAAAGAATTCCAAAATGACCCTTATAACGTAACATGACTGGCTTTCTGGTTAACGTAATCATATGAAACTAATTCAATCGATCGTAATGTGATCGCTCTCTAATACATAATATTAATATCAGACACACACAATATATGATCGCCTCAAAATTTACAACAGTATCAGAAATAATCATAGTTTGATTGCCTTTAAATTATAGTTGTTACGAATCGGGATCCAAACGGAGCTATAGAATAATACAGTGCAACACGAGAAAATATAACCAACCATATACGGACACCACTACGTGATAAAATACCAAAAAAAAAAAAGACACGTGTCACCAGTTTTGCCCACAGTCATGCACTTTTTTTATGGACCCCAAAGATTTGGGGGCTCGGTGTAATTTTTGCAAAAAAGTGACCTTTTCGTCAGACTCATATCTTACAAACCGTTCGGAAACTCTATGAGGCAAATTTGTAGCTCTTATCATAAAGAACAAAAATTGTGAACATATGAAATCAAGAAAACTTCATCTTCAAAGTCAAAATCGCAAACTTTAAAAAATTCGATTTTTTTTACCTTTTTTCCCCTGTTCAGGTCCGTAAGTAGCAAACCGTTCAATTCAAGGAAACAATCAACTACAAGAATGTACTTAAGACCTCAATAGACAACTTTCTAGATCATTTGAATTTCCTAGGAATGATTCTTATAACGTTTGCTGCGTCCCTTGATGCGTGTGCTGAGCTTACTGCTTTGCCTGTGCTGCTGCGGTCGGTGAGATAGCATAGTATCTCAATGTTGAAGTAAACGGTGTTAAGAATAATTCCTAGGAAGTTCCTTTGTTCTAGCAAGTTGTTTATTGAGATCTTAGGTACATTTTTGTAGATGATTGTTTCCTTGAATTTTGAACGGGTTGCTACCTATGGATCTGACTGAACAGCGGAAAAAAGGTAAAAAATAATTGCATTTTTTAAAGTTTGTTGAGATTTTGGACTTGAAGATGAAGTTTTATTTTTTTTATATGTTCACAATTGTTATTCTCTATAACAAGAGCTACAACTTTCCCTCAGAGCGAAAATCAAAATTCCGAACGGTTTGCAAGATATGAGCATGACAAAATTATACCTTTTTTGCTAAAATTATACCGAGGCCCCAAATCTTTGGGGGCCCATAAAAAAAGTGCATGACTTTGGGCAAAACTGGGAGACACGGGTCTTTTTTTTTGGTCTTTTATCACGTAGTGGTTTCCGTATATGGTTATATTTTCATGACTAAAAAAATTTCACCTAGTGTAATGAACGACTTGTTCCACCTCAAATAAATACCATATCTGATGTCATGGGTGACATTTGACGAGAAAATGAGCAGCAAGGGAGGAGAACGTTCTAGAATTTTATTGTTTCTCTTGTTTATTGTGCTTCAATACAACCGCCCTGGTCACAAATAAATGGAGTTAATTTTTAAATTTGAATTCCTTTTTTTGTTTGATTTGAATACTCCTACCACAGTAAGTATGGTCCCAATGCTTGAATCTTCTTGTCTATCGTATAAGTCAAATGACAACAATGACAGATCTATACGTCATTATTGTATGACCAGGGGTCTATCTCTATATATAAGTAAATACATCTCTATATATATAAGTAAATACATTTTTTAAAACGAAAATTAAATGTAACCGGTACTAGACACGCCTATAAGTACCTTGGCAATGTTCAGTAGAAATCAGACTCTACTTTTGAAATCCGAATAGCTCGCAGATTTATTTGGTGGGTGGGAGCTCCGAAATAACAATGACAGAATGTCATAGATTTTGTGAAAAAAACTAGTTGTTGTAGCCTTCTGTGCAGCGCTCATACTGGTGAACGAATGCAGCGCAAACTTTCCGCGGAACAAATAATGGAATTTAGAGGTTGTTACAACCATAGTAGATGTCACCACATCCAAGTAAGAGGTTGTCACAGCCGCATTAGAGGTTGTCACAGTCGCAATAGAGGTTGTCACAACCGCTTTAGAGGTTGTTACAGTCGCAATACAGGTTGTCCCAACCACATTAGAGGTTGCTTCAACCGAATTTCAGTCGTGACAACATCCGAACTACATTTGCTACAACCTCTTTTCAAACAATTAGTTCTGTGATATGATAACATCCCGCCATTGCGAAATTATTCAATATTTCCAAATGGATGCATAAATACTTGCAACCCTGTAACTGGGAAATGTAGGTTCAAAGTGTTTCTTCAAGTTTCCTTAATTTGATTTATCAGTTAAAAAACTAAGAAATGATAACAAATATTTTCAAATTTTATTACCTCACTTTTCACTTTTTCCCCACCAAAGCAATAGATCATCATCTGCATAGAAATTGCGGCGAAGGCCACAATATTAAATGGCATTGTCTGAACATTTGGATCATTATTAAGCGAGTAGGTATGGAAACACATTTGCAAGCTGCTAAACATAACTTCGGCCCAGAAGATTCCACCAAAGATATGGTTAATCTCATCTATAAATTTCAAAATTCTATCATGATACCGTACGATAGAGCCAACATCCTTTAAAAAATCTCCGTGGTTGTCATTGAGCTCAATCTTGCTGGCCGCTACTTCGATTTTAATGCGTAAGATACGAAAGTGAGCCGACACAGCGTGGACACACCAACCAAAAACTGGATCCAGGCTAATAGCTAGATTAAGAAGTGTATAAACGTATATCAACGATATGATGTAGTTTAGAATGAACATCTGAATGCCCTGATCTTCGAAAAGGTATCTAAGGATAAAAAACCACTTTTATGTTTAGTGTTAGCAAATTTGTGCGCAGTTCCACCTACTCTCCGTCAAATGGCAACTTTAATTCTACATCAACACCTTGGAAGTGTTGGTAACTCATTAAGATAATGGGTATTAACGCCGCGCAGATTAATGCTCCCCAACAGGAAGCTGCATATACTTTCGAAATCAGCAAGGCCCGACGGTTCTCAGAGACCCAAACGTCATCTTCCGGTGTATTTGCTATGTGGTAGGTAAGATGTATGCTTGATTGTTAGAAAGTTTGTTGTTGGAGATAGACCTAAAGTACCTTACCGCTTGTGGCCAATAGGTTCATGTCCCATATCAATTTTAGTATACGATCGCGTTTAAAGATTAGCAGCATAACTTTCAGAATTAACAGTGACGACGAATTGAATATGGACAAAGCAGTGGTGGCCTTATGAACAGTCACATTAAAAACATGCACGACATAAATGATCTGGCAATACAGTAGATAGCACGTTATAATGGCCTGATATATAAGTTTCCACGGATATTTTATAAAGTCTTTGCCTCTTATAGCCCCGATGTCTAGTCCTAATTTAATTAGGGCCCAATATGGTACATTTAAGTAGGTTAAAGTTTGACGCGGCTCCATTGTGTTCTAGTTATTAACTGACAAGCCAACACCTCCATGTTGGCCAACAAACCTGTCCAGCGTTAGCTGAATGACGTGCATTTTGACAACGACAAGTGATAATAACGTGGAGGCGCAACCAAATAAATTTAATTATACGGCTCATTTTGGCAAAGTTTCGGGAAAAAATGTCAGCTGAGGTGTTACTTAATAATGACCTTGTTGGATCGGTCAACACAGACAATTTTTTTCGGTACAATTGGTTTTGGTAAAGATTTGGAAACCACGTCGCAAGTAGGCATTTATAAGGTAATCTAATCATAAAACCATTAGCTGAGGTTGCGTTGGGTTGGGTCAGGTTAAGTTAGATTAGGTTAAGTTAGATTAGATTCGGTTGGGTTCGGTTAGGTTCAGAAGGAGGAATAAACGCATTAGTGTTTCGTTTCATGGACCATTTCTGGGTATACACATAATACATTTGAATCGCTAATTATAGAAACCACATGAGTCAATAACTAATCTGTGTTGCCATTAATGGTAGGAGCAACATAAGTCACTTACTCTTTCGGTTTCTACACTAATTTCAGTTCTTGCATGCTGGATTGTGAGATTTTTATTAACCAGACTCATGTCATTTCTGGACACATGTTGTATGTACCCCCTTTAGAATGTGAAAGTAGCACAAAAGCCATTTTGAATAAAAAAAATTTGCTTATGTTCCCTTCTGTTGTTTGTGCTAAAACCGAACGATCCCTCGCGTCAATCCCTCAAATGAATTGAACTATTTTGAATATTGCTATGGTTGCATTCAAGCCACTCAAATGAAGATAGATCGCATGTGAATAATACGCCACACGTGTGTATCGCCTTGCTACTCAATTCACTAGTGTACTCATTCAGGGAAAAGGGGGTTCCAATAGAAACTTTGGTTCAACTTTCGATATTTTTCCTGTTTTCTTATTTTTCAGCTATTAAAGGCAAATCACCCATGCAGGATTCAGCGTCGTACAACACGTGCAAAAAATAGCATTTTATTATTAA
Source organism: Phaonia tiefii (assembly GCA_963931995.1). Lineage (NCBI taxonomy): Eukaryota > Metazoa > Arthropoda > Insecta > Diptera > Muscidae > Phaonia > Phaonia tiefii. The sequence goes on from OZ008368.1 coordinate 49,956,284, forward strand.
CTTGGGTGTGCTTTTGTGATCGACGAAACCCATTTTTGGATGAATGGATACGACAACAACCAAAAATGACAGATCGATGACAACCAATTCCTTTTGGTGATATTGATGTGAACGACATGTGGTTCCAACAGTGATGCCACAATCGATCTGCTGCTCGATATATTTGAGTGAATGGTTATCTCCCGCAGAGGCATCGAGAGCTGTCCGACAAGATCGTGCGATTTGGCCCCGTCAGCCTTCTTCCTGTGGAGTTTCCATCAGTCGCAGGTCTATGCCAATAATCCACTAACGACCGATGTCTTCAAATTCAATATAACCCAAGCATGCCATCGCTGAAATTCAGCCTGATCTATGCGCCAAATTGTTTACATTGAAGATAAATCTGGCACATGGTAGATAGCAGGAGATCCATGAACCTTCTGTCGTTGGCCAGGCCCAAGGTATCAAAGCTGGTTTCAGTTTTGACGGGGCACTGTCTCATTGGTAGACATGCGACGAGACTAAAGCTTCGGTTTCATTATGTCAAATTCAATGGCAAACAGAAATGGTACATTTGACGACATTTGCATTTGGTGTCAAACGCGTTTTCACTACAACGTCATAACTGACACAAAACCCAAATGGCAACATTTGACATCCACATTTGTTGTCAGTCATTTGCCACACCGTTTTCATTATGCTAGCTAAACACATCTGTCGTCATATGATTTTTGCGAGAAGAAGAAGAAATTAATTGAAATTTTTGTGTCAAAAGCGACGTGGTAGCAAAATTTGCAATTTTTTTTAAACAACAAAATGTCCACGAATAAGCAAGTTGCCGTCGCAGCGGCATTAGTACTAGTGACTACTTTAAAGACATGAAGCAAAAAGAAGAAGTGCCAAAAAGTGGTGGATATGGCCAGGCTTGACCATCAGAAGCAGAAGGGATTTATGATTAGCACATCGTCCATGTCTATTCTATAATTAAATAATTTTAGTTTTAGCGCGTTTTGCCAGAAGTCCGTCCTTGGAGAAATCAGCTGTATGCATGGCAAATGTGTTTGCATTTGCCTACATGTTGGCAAATGGATTCTCCTTGTCAAATGATGCCATATCGGTCAATTGTCATAAATTTACCCGTTTTCACTTGACTGCCATTTCGTTTGACAAAGCATAGTCATATATGACGTCAAACGTAAATGTCACCATATGACTACCCGTTTTCACTTAACTGACTACATTTGCCATTGAATTTGACATAATGAAAACGAAGCATAAAGGTCAAGCAAAATTACTTCTGTGGAAGCTGTAACGATGAGGAAACCCCCACTGGCCATCTCTTTGCACGTATCCAGCACTAGCCAGTAGGAGGATGGTATCCTACGTATTTAGGGACCTAGGAGAATTATCTCAGATAGGCGTAGACAAGATCATGAGCTTCTTGGGGCAAACTATGTATATAGTTTTCCTGTGGGACACACGATTATTTTCGTGATAATGAACTAGAAAGTCTTAGGCCCAATTTTTGACTGGTTATTTAAATTGGCAATCAGTTGATTTTGATTTATGTTTGATCGACTTTTAAAACGAAAACAGTTTTTCAGTGCTTTGTTAAATAATCTTACTACCACGTGGCAACAGTGGCAAATGCTACGAAAAATAACCGGTATTCATACATTTATCGGCTAATCGTTACAATGCATCAAACTGACGCCATTTGCAAAACAAAAGTGAAGTGATAAAAGCAGCTGTTCAATTTAGTACTTGGAGAACAGATAGAGAATATACATTCAAAGAAGAAATGGTGATAGCTGACTGGAATTCATAGTGTAATAATATAAGTGGAAGCATAAGCCCAGCTGATCAGGCATTTTGTTATTGGGTTGTTTCTTTTTATCATTCTTTGTTTACGTAGTACATACACTCGAAGTGTCAAACTTGTCTCATCATTTGTTTTGATTCTTATTGTTCGTTATTAAACGTTTGAAAAGTGTTGTGCAAATTAAATTAAATTAAATTAAATTAAAAATATTATTAGACTATGCACGTAATTCTATGCATGTAATTATTTACTTTGGCGTTTTTCCTTTGCCTCTTCTTCGTATATAAAATGATTTTGACATATCGAGTGTATTGTCATAACAATAGTACAACAAAATTCTGTCAAAATCGTTTCATATTACAACAACACGCCACGCGTCGACTTATATTATTAGACTATGCTGGAATTCAACAAAAATGTTTTCACTTTTGTTTTGATTTTTTCGTTCGTGGCGCATTCTTAATTTCGGGTAGTTTTGTGAAATATTGTATTAAAAAAGTGGCAAAAGGTGATCAAATTAACAAAAATATAATAACAAATTCGATGCATTACGGTTATTCGGTGGAAGTAAATGAAACACGACACAAATCCTGAAAATCAGTCTAAAAAAATAGCGAAGCATAGCGCAAAACAAAAGTGAACAAAACACATTTTCTTTTACTACGCTATACTCTATATGTGTCCCAAGTATTCCACGGAACTCGTTACTACAAAAACGAACTAGTGCACACTCTTAAAGTATTACTCGGTGGATAAAATACAAAATATTTAATGAAATTGGAAAATATTTGAGCAAAAACAAAGTTCTAACTGCACTACGAGTTAAATGATACTTTTTTATTGTTATTTCAATTAGGATGGTGATTATAATTGATCATACTAACAATTAAAGAAAGTTTTGTGTTTGTTCTTCTTGTTGTTTTCTAACAAAATCACTTAATCATAGTTTAAATGCCCAACTTTGGCTGTTTAAACAGCAATTAACTATTAACCTAAAAAGTGAATTCAGAGTTTAAATTATGTTTGATCGTTGATCAAAGATGATTTTAAACTCAAAAATTAGGCCTAATTGTGGATCGCTTTTTTTTGGAAAGTCATAAGTGGGCAATAGCTTAATTGAATAAAAAACAGCCCTATTATAAATTATCAAGAACTTTGTCATTTTAATACAAACAGTGCAACATCGATCTTCATATCCCATATGTATATTTCTTCTTTAATATATTTTGTGGCCGTCGGTGGTGCAATGGTTAGTGTGCGCGACTCTTGTACATGAGATCCTGGGTTCAAACCCGGCTCTGACCACCTTCAAATTTTCTTTCGGCGGCGGCCACCTCGCATAGTGACGGCGACACTATCGAGTATCTAGCCATGAAAAAGCTTCTCAAATTACCGTTCGGAATCGGTGTAAAACTGTTGGTCCCAATCAGTGAGTGGAAACTGGAAAGCGCATCGGTCAGTGATTGTGAGAAGTTCTCCCAGGCCCTTCATGGGATGTAATGGGAAACCATTTATTTTATTTTTTTATAATATATTTTGAAGAAGTACATATTGATAGTAGTACTCTAAGTAGGCTGTAGGATGCATATATTTATTTTTGTATATTAATACTTAAACATTAGACCGACTCGCAAAAAAAGTTATTTTGTTATCAACTCAAAATGAAACATGATTTGTTCTACGATAGTTCCTATAATATTTCGTATCTAGCATTAACATCCCGTGAGCTGAACCATTTAAAAAAAAACGTATTTTTTCTAGTTTTTCAAAGAATTCTGTACTTTAACTAGCAATATGTCAAAAACGACTTTTTGCGAAAAAGAACTTTTTTATTGTTGAATATGAATCTTTGGGGACTCAGAAATAATATTTATTCCACGAGTTTTTTTTTTTAAAATTAGTTGTATTTCAAAATATAACACAGTTTAACCATTTTCGTGGGCTTAAAAATTAAAAAATTTAAATTAAAAAAACTGGAATTTTTTAATTTTTTACAATAAACTGGGTTAGTAGCCTTTCATTTAAGATGAATATTTCATTCGTACACTGAGAGAAAAAAAATTATTATAATAATAAGTGGTAAAGGTAGATTTACGACTTCTTCATTTAAAATGGCACAAAAACGGCTAAAGATTTTTGGGCAAAATTTTCTATTTCTCGTTTAGAACCTTAAAATCTAAAATTCCACCAAGGAGCTTCACGTCACAAAGCTTAGTTTGGACGTTATGAGTTGAGGAAGGTAAAAAAGCTAAAAATTTTGGATTTTTTCCATTTTTCTTGAAGTTTTTTCAATTTTTTTCCAAACGAAACATTGTACTGCGAAGCGCCTTGGTAGAATTTAAGATTTTAAGGTTCTAAACGAGAAATAGAAAATTTTGGCCAAAAATCTTTAGCCGTTTTTGTGCCATTTTAAATGAAAAAGTCGTAAATCTACCTTTACCACTTATTATTATAATAATTTTTTTTCTCTCAGTGTACGAATGAAATATTCATCTTAAATGAAAGGCTACTAACCCAGTTTATTGTAAAAAATTAAAAAATTCCAGTTTTTCGGATATTAATAAAATTACAGGAAAAAATTCGTAATCAGTTGAAAAATCAATGACAACAAGAACACCCTATAATTCACATATCATGTAATTGAGGGCCACCCTAATGAGCATTTCAGATAGCCGAATGTATCCCCAAATCAGTACATATAATTTGGTACATATATCTTTAAATTGGAAAAACCACTTTTTTGACATATTGCTAACTTTAACAATAGACAATGTATACAATATTGGTATCATATGAAAGGCGCGTCCAACGGGATATAAAACATGTCCTGACACACCCGTTTTTCAGGGATATTCTGCAAAAAATTGCATTTTAAATTTTTAGTATGGAGATTTTTCTGATTTATACGACAGTTTGACAGGGTTTAATCTTTAGGCGATTTATGTTTCAGGTATCTTTGAAATTCGCCCTAGTTCGCGTTTTATCAAAAATGCAATTGGGTGGAAACATTATGTTATAAACAAGGCAAAATGGGTATCAAATCTTTTCTTTTGACAAGGACATCATTGATGTGTAGATACACTGTTTTTAATTTGTAATAGATTTTCCTAGGTGATTGGAAAAAATGTTGAGCATTCAAAATTACTCCAGGCTGACATTAAGCGTGTTTTGGCTACACCGCTTGCTTATACATATATTCGCTTGTTTTGTATGTAGCACTCAGCGTAGACTTAGCGAGAACTTAGCGACGAGAATCATTTTCGCTAAGTTTAAACAAATTATTTTTGACATCTTTTAGCATTTCTACCCTTATTCATATTTTTGAATAAAATTACTTATCGCTAAATTGCCGTTTTCTTTACAACTTAGCAAGCGATAATCGCTTGCTTGTAACCAAAACACGACTATTGTATACATCGTCTTTAGCTAAAGTAAAAATTTCTCTGAATAAATAAATTTTTTTAAAAGTGGTCCAGCTCACGGAATCTTAATGCTAGATACGAAATATTTTGGGAAGCATTAGAAAACAAGCCAAGGTACATTTTGAGAGGTAGAAAAAAAGTCAATTTTTCGACAACCACACAATGTGAGTCGGTCTATTCAACACATACGTCCGCAAACAGAAAATGTATAAGGACAAGGGGAACCGAAACAACCACTTGTATTTCGTACAAGAATTCGTGGGCAGGAGAATAGTATATCAACAATTGAACTTGTAGTTCTTTAACTTACACCAGAAGGAGGGAGATGGGGCTTCCAGATCAATTAAAACTTTACCTAATCAACTAAAACGAATTTAAAACTTTACTTTAATAGTTGTGTGTTCTATTACAGTGGGTGCCATAAATAATGTCGTGTAATGGCCATAAATTATATATTTTGTCATATATAATATGTGTTATGACCACGTGTCAAATCGGCAATTAAAACTTTACTTTATTTGTTTTGTATTAAACTACATACTTTAAGTGCCATTTAGTGCATGTTTTAAGTGTCATAAGTTATATGTTGTTCATTATAAGGTCTAAGGGGTAAAATGAATAACCTACTTTGTACAATTGCAATCAAGTGTTTTCGACCCATGTCAAATTCGCACCTACCCGGATTCCGAGCTGAAAGTGGTATTTTGGCTGTGGGCGGATCGAACTCTATTAGTCCGTGGTAAAATTTGGGTATAAATTTTGGAATGTTAGATACAATTTTGTCATTTTGCTGTGCGGATTCATGTGATGAAATTTTCACAGATTATTAACAAATTTTTGACATTCAGTCGCCGCACAAAACAGGACAAGTCACTGAGCGGAGGCGTTGAAATGAAAAAATAAATAAATCAAAAATATGTTGCTCTTATTTTTGCGGCTTTGGAAGAATTGGTGAAGCTGCAGTTGAGCCAAAGGACGTTTTTGTTAATAGGCGTGTACAATACATTTTTGTCCATGTTTAGCAAGATGTATTCAATAAGGTGGTGGGAGCATAGGGTTGCCAGACGTACTGTTTTCAGCAGTACGCATACTTTTTTTACTAATTGTACTTCTGACTGCATAACACCTAAAGAAGTACGCAAAAGTACGTCTCTTTTGCCTCTGTACTCTTTTTGTACTTTTTTTTATTTGTTATGCCAGCAATAAATAATGTTACATCTTATTGATAACAAACATCGTATATAAGTATTTACATAGAAGACCGGTTTATTTTAAAAAATAACAAATTTGAAAAGCTTTCCATTTTTAACCTTAATTCAAACATTTCATTTCATTCAAGTCATTATTGAATTATTTTTAATCAAATGAATTGGCTTGGGTCAACTCTTTAACGAATTTATATCCGTAAAAGGTTTTGCTGAAAATATTCCAAAAGAAAAATATGTTTAAGAGAAACGGAAACAGATCCCAGAAGTGGGTCAAATTTCGAAAAAAAAAATTTTTTTGTATTTTGAATTCCTCGTTCTAATGCGCCATCTGAAAGATTATTTAGTTTGATTTTTAATTTTTGGAGAATAGAATGAAATAAACTTCTAATTTTAAATTTAGAAAACGAATTAACAATAAAAATTAATTTTACGTACAGTTGTAATGAGTTTGTTAATTTTTCAAAAACAGAAGAATTTTTGAAATCAAAACGGAATTGTTAATCAAGGCCACAAAAACCATAAATATTTGTAATTCTTTAAAAAAGTTGTAAAATAATAGCTTTGATTACACTGTGTGTGACCAAAAATCTGAATAGAGTGAAACATAGCGAACCTGCATACTTTTGATACGCTGAATCTAATGGCATTTACCGTTTTTCTCTACCACGTCAAAATTTTGAGATATTTGACCCCAAACTTTGCTGGGATGTCAAAAACTGTAATATTTTTGAGACTGAATTAGAGGCAGAACGCGTCAAAATTGAAGTTTGACATCTGAGTAAGAAATGTAGAGGACCTTAAGAAGAATACCAACTTCAAGTTTGTACCCCCCTCTCCTCCCCCCTTATCCCTAATAACTCGACAAAAACAAATTGCATCCATTAAAAGTAATGGAAATTGTGAAAATTTTGGAGTAGTATCTTTGAGAGAAATGTTCCTCGCAAAAAAAATTCTATAGGCTTTCAAACAACATATTTGTGGGAAACTTCTGGTGTATAGGTTATAACACGTTTTGTAATCCAGTTTTCGTTATTTTGACAAAACACAAATACATCTGAAATTATTCTCAAATATAAAAAAAACCAGAGGTTGTATTCATAAACATTTTTATTTACATTTCGTTAGTTTCTTCCATTAGTTGCCAACACAAATTTATTGAAGAGATATAGATGGCAAGTGAACCGCACTCCGTTTGAGTGTAACCTATACATTGTGTTCTTGATGTTTTATAGAGGTTGCCATTTTGTAATGAGATTTCAATTTCATAGACAAATTAACATTTCAAACAGTTTCCACTCAATGGAGAGACAAATGCTCTATATGTGTATCTAGCCGCGGAGTTGCCATATAAATTTATGTAGAGGAAGACGTTCGAAATTGAAACATATGATTTAGTAAAAATTAATATTTTTCAGTATTTACATTAAAATGAACGATTGTGCGCGAAAGTTTAAGAACTTTTGCTACGTATGTGGCAAAGTTATTATAAAATCGAAAAAAAATACAGCAGACAGACTGTCCCTGCAGACTGTGTCAGAGACACGGCCATTAAGTTTAACGTAGAATACGCCATCCGATAAGACAGAAAACATATATAACAATAAATGATAAATAACATAAGCAAATGAATTTGTTTATTTGATAGTTACTTTTGATAATATACATAAGCTTATGGTAAACATAAGCATTTTGATTAGTAGTCTTTATTTTAATTTACTAAACGTCAACTGTCAGCTGCTGTCAAACAGCATCAAGCAGCATTGTTATTTTGCTTACTGGGCAGCACTTTCATTTAACATAAAAATGTATGAATTAATTTTTTCATATATATTTTATAATTATATATCCATGTTAAATTCAAATTCACATTTAACATTTTGTTTCACTTAAATACATAAGTAAATATACGAAATTTCAATATTTCATCAATCAAAACAACAGCCGAAGGTTTGTGTCAAACTGAAACAGCAGCATATTTTGTGTTCACGCTACAAACTCAAACACTCAACCAAACACCACACATATGTTTGAGTGTATGTGTTTAAACAATTTTCATTTGAGAAATTTAAATATTAGGAAGATATCAACCAATATGAAATGTATATCAAACGAAAGATAACATCTTCATTTACTTACAAAAAAATTTTTAAAAAAAGTTATCTAGCCGTTTCCTCATTATCAATGAAATAAAGATTACAACAATAACAATCTGACATGACTCCCTATACCGTAAGGTAAGACGTATTCTTCGCCAAAAGTATATTTCAAGTGAACTTGCTAAGATATACGAACAATATTTTAACATGCCGGTATTTTCTGATGTTTGGTGGGCGCCTGAATTTTGTTGTCCATCTTGCAGTGCAAATCTTTACAATTGGTCTATCGAACGAATTCAAAAAATGACCTTTGGCACTCCAGTTGTTTGGTGTGATCCAATAGAGCATAACCCCGAAAATTTTTATGTTTGCGTAAATAAAGTATTCGGACTAAACAGCACAGCACAACGTAAATACAAATATAAAAATGTACAATCAGCTTGTCTACCAATACCTCACAATCCCAATACATTGCACCCAACGCCAACAAAAAATGTTCTGGATGAAGCTTGTGCAAATGATCATTATGATGATCCAATGGATTCAATATATGACCCTCCCCAATCTGCCATGACGGTTTCATGCAATCATGTTGAGGTATCCCAGATGACTTTTAACAATATGGTGCGTAACTTAAAACTGTCTGGAAGGAAATCGGACATACTCCGTAAAATGTTGAAAAATGTGAACATTTTGTCTCCAGACGTTAAGTATATTGGAACAAGAAACCGTCACATTGGACTTTTGGATTTTTTTACTTGCTCAGAAGATAACACTTTTGCGTATTGCAACAATATTGTTGGATTGATGGAGGCAATGAATATAAATTACAGGCCCGAAGAATGGCGCTTATTTATCGATTCTTCAAAGAGAAGTTTAAAGGCAGTTTTACTTTATCTCGATAATTCTATCAATCCACTCCCAATCGCGATAAGCTCAAATACTACTGAATCGTACGAATCGATGAAATTAATAATAGAAAGCGTTCAGTATTGTAGCAACAATTGGAAAATGTGTGCTGACCTGAAAGTAATTAATTTACTTGTTGGCTTACAGGCTAGATATACCACTAATATGTGCTTTATCTGTTTATGGGATACGCGATATAAAGGAGATCAATATGAAACGAGTAATTGGTCATATCGCCAAGAGTTTGTTAAAGGGGAGCGAAATGTAATTCGTACGGCCCTTGTACCACCTGAGAGAGTTCTCTTGCCACCACTACATATCAAACTTGGCATAGTAAAAAATTTCATCAAAGCATTGAGTTCAAATGAAGAAGCATTTAATCGGCTGAAACAAATTTTTCCAAGGCATAGTAATCAAAAAGTAAAAGAAGGTAAGTGAAACTTTGCACATTTAAGTTGAATTTATAACCAAGATTTAACTTATTTATGCAGGTGTACTTAATGGTCCTGACATACGACGTTTAATGGCCGACGAACAATTTTCCCAATTTCTTTCGAAAAATGAGGCTATCGCTTGGAATTGTGTGAAAGAAGTCATTCATAATTGTCTTGGTGTTCGTCGTTCCCCTAACTTTCGTACACTAATAAAACATATGATGGTTGCCTTCAAAAATATAAATGTCCACATGTCGCTAAAAATTCATTTTTTACATTTCCATTTGAATGAATTTGAAAATCAAGTTCCAACCGAATCAGATGAGCACGGTGAACGGTTTCAGCAAGTGGCGGCTCCGTTAGAGTATTGGTACAGTGGTAAAAAACTTAATGCGCTATTGGCTGATTTGTGTTGGCAACTAATGGAAGAAACTAACGAAATGTAAATAAAAATGTTTATGAATAAAACCTCTGGTTTTTTTATATTTGAAAATAATTTCAGATGCATTTGTGTTTTGTCCAAATAACGAAAACTGGATTACAAAACGTGTTATAACTTATAAACCAGAAGTTTCCCACAAATATGTTGTTTGAGAGCCTATAGTATTTTTTTCCGATGAACATTTCTCTCAAAGATACTACTCCAAAATTTCCACAATTTGCATTACTTTTTATGGATGCAATTTGTTTTTGTCGAGTTATTAGGGATAAGGGGGGAGGAGAGGGGGGTACAAACTTGAAGTTGGTATTCTTCTTAAGGTCCTCTGCATTTCTTACTCAGAAGCCAAACTTCAATTTTGAAGCGTTCTGCCTCTAATTAAAAAAAAAATAAATGGTTTCCCATTACATCCCATGAAGGGACTGGGGAGAACTTCTCACAATCACTGAGCTGTGCGCTTTCCAGTTTTCACTCACTGATTGGGACCTACAGTTTTACACCGATTCCGAACGGTAATTTGAGAAGCTTTTTCATGGCTAGATACTCGATAGTGTCGCCGTCACTATGCGAGGTGACCGCCGCCGAAAGAAATTTTAAGGTGGTCAGAGCCGGGTTCGAACCCAGGATCTCATGTACAAGAGCCGCGCACACTAACCATTGCACCACCGACGGCCTCTAATTCAGTCTCAAAAATATTACAGTTTTTGAAATCCCAGCAAACTTTGGGGTCAAATATCTCGAAATTTTTACGTGGTAGAGAAAAACGGGAAATTCCATTATATTCAGCGTATCAAAAGTATGCAGGTTCGCTATGTTTCACTCAATTCAAATTTTAAAAGTGCAAAAATCACACACAGTATTATTAAATAATTAAAACAAAAAGGTTATATCCAGTATTAACAAATTTTAATGTAGAATAGATTATACTCTTTTTACGTTTTAAAAATAAAATGTGAAACACCTGACCAGTTTTTATTAAAAAAAATATTTCTGGTCTCTTAGTTTGTTCGTTTTTTCTTTAATTTATAAATTGTTACTGTTAAGTACTGATTTTGTTTTATTACGTAACATAAAATGTTACTTTTCTGTACTCAACATTATGATTTTTTAATAACAAATCGTGTACTTTTATTTTCTTAATTGTGCTGCCATTTTTCCTCAATGTACTTTTTTGTTGATTTCAAATCTGCCGTCTATCTATGGGAGCAGCAGATGTTGATGTTGTATAACACACTTTGGTGTTAATATGAACTGATTAAAATGAAAACAAAACTCTAAAAATTACATAAAATTGCATATATTTATATTTTTCATTTTAAACAATGAAAACACATTTGTTTAAACAACATTTGACAAATCGTCACCTTATTCTTGGTTTGGCGCATATGCCACAGAGTCGGTAACGAGAAAAACGACAAAGAAAGTTTAAGTTAGTTTTTCTCAAATTCTGCGTGATAAATATTTTTTTTAATTTTTCTATTTATTTCTATATAACTTTTAATATAATAAATCAAAAGTTATTACAATTATAAATTTTTTTGTTTGCTTTTTTTGTGCTGCATATCAATTTTTTTTCAATTTAACTGTTTATGCCGCATGTTTTTCTGTTTAAGTTGAGTTTAGGTGAAACTCTCCGATCGGGTCCAAATTTTTACCATGGATAAAACTTCTTATTGCGATTCCAAAACAATTTTTATTTTTTCATCGGTTGGACCTATTTTGGTAGTTATTTCGGTTCAATGTATGAATATATATCTCTGCCATTTCTAATCCACTTTGGACAGTATGTATACCATTGGAATGACAATTGAAATACCATTTATGTGCGCCAAACCAATTTTTTTCTTATCACTGTTTTTTTTTTTTGATCTACGTTAATTGTTAAGATAATGTGGCAAACCAATAATGAACTATATTTTTTTCACTTTTGTATTAAACATTTGATGTTTATGAGCCAAACAGTGGCGTTCGCTGCAAAACAATAGCGGCATTCATGCAAACGTGAAAGCCGAGAACTTTTGCTCAGCGCAAGTTTCCCTCGCACCGTTGCATGAGGCACCAGGTAAAGTTGCTCAGCTTAGTTGTGCTCAAAACCATATCAGCTGACCAAGATGGATACATAAGGTGGTAGCAGTAGCAATTGCATGTATTATGTCTGTGTACTTTTTCTACTGTTCTGGTGCTATCACCATGTTTATCCATCCTAGTCAGCTGACAACGAAATGTCAAAAGTTTGCACGTTTCTCCATCCCACGTTTGCGCAGCAAATCTTACTTGAAGACTTTCCACTTTTGTGCAAGTCGCTTTGTATGGGAAATTTCTTTGTTTTGACGCTTGCCGCGTAAGTTTGCGAGGTTTACGCGTTTACGAGGCTCTTTCGAGTTTGCATGAGGACCACTACTATTCATTAAATGTTAAAATTGCGGTTATAGAGCTAAATCGATGTTGGATATCTCAGGCATGAAAAGAGATATCGTGAAACGAGTTTCTGAATTAGAAGGAGGACATTTATATTATATATAATCCATTCCTAAGTCATTTTTTTCAAAAATGGTCGGTGGGTGAAACCAATAATGAGGTGACGAATTGTCGTTGGCCAAATGAATGAAACAAAACCAATCAGCATTGTTGATGCTGATCTTGTTTTTAAACAAGTGTCAGTATGTGGTTCGTTGTCAAAATTTATGGTAGCCCTGGGGCTCGTCTAATTTTTGACACTAGAAATTCACCACGCAAACTTCAAAATTTTGTTCGGTGCAAAATATTTGAACCAATCCGCCACAGCCCTTGTATCTAACCAGGACGTACGAAATTATTTCTTTAATAGGTGATTTTTGAATTTATTGGTATTTTTCAAACCAAATATGACATCAGCTTGTATTTTTAAATGACATTCGCTACATATCGGGAAAAGTTTGCAAGGTAACAATATAATATTTCGTTGGCTTTCTTGGCATACTACAAATGTGGGATCATAAATAAATGCTTTCACTTCTTCTTCAACATTACGAGCATTGGTAACGATTTCATCTTGGATTTCATTGTCGTCTTTAGGTATCATGTTTGTACAAATTTCGTTACCTTCGTACACCATTCTATCGAGGAATGTTGCAACTGAAATTTGTTCTTTCTCTAAAGCTAACGTCGCACACTGGGGTATTTTGTATCAAAACTGTCGATTAATTCCGAGGCCTCTCAAACTGATAATTTTTGTGCAGGACACCGCAAAATAAGCCGAAAAAATTTTATAAAAATTATCGATAACTCGTTTAGTTATCGAGATATCTGAAGTTGCATTTTAAAAAAATCGACAAAATTTTACCGTTTTATTTTCTTAAAGAATACCTCAAAATAAACCGAACAAATTAAGTAAGAATTATCGATAACTCGTTTTGTTATCGAGATATCTCATTTTAAAGTTTTAAACAAATCGATAAGTTTTTAGCGTTTTACTAGACCAGATAATTTTGTTTTTTCAAAATTCTAAAATTAGGCGGAAAACTAAAGTGAAGTTATCGATAAATCGCTTAGTTAGCGAGATATCGTTGATACAGGTTTTTCTGTATAATACCCTAAAAAATATGCAGAAAAAAATTAAATATTGCGATAATTTGACTATTTATTATATTAAATAAAAACAAAAACATTTCATTATAAATTTCAGTACAAACAATATATTATGCATCATCATTACTATCATCGTCAACATCTTTCTCGTCGGAATCACTGCCATGAGCAATGTTATTGTCTCTGGCATAAGCTTTTGACAAATTTAAGGATGGAGATTGTAACATATCCACAGCTACTTTTGGTAAGCTGTGTAATTTTTTTTCAGGCAAGTTTCTCCTGCTTGATATTATTGAATCAGAAGTAATCAGCATCATGTTAAAAACGTCTTGATTAGACTTTTCTCGATCCATTTTTCTGGAATTACTCTCTCTATATTTTTTGAAATTTTTGTTGCTAGCTTCCTGCGCTTCTTCCGATAATTGGGCAATCGGTAACAAAGCATATGCTATTATTTCAGGTCCGTGAATAAAAAATTTATGCAATGTTGGAGGCATATAGTACCACGGATAATGTTCTACAAATATTCTAGCCGTTTCATGTGCATATTCCTGAAACTTATGTAAGTTAGCACGGTACGAATGACACACGCCATCTAGCTATGAAATTTGCATAATTTTTACCAGTGCTTCCACAATTTAATACTCACCAATACAACTCTGCATTATAGTATGGAGCTTCTCTCCACACACGAGAGAGTTAAAACCGAATTGTAAGCGGTAGACAAGGGATAATAAAGCCGTCAACAAGTTCACATAAGTGAACAGCGCAAATAAACTTTGTAATATTTTTAATTCAAAGGCCCACATAGTGAGTAATAAAAAGATCCCACGTTTTAGAGTAAAAACGTAACTTGTACATTTACGTCATGACGGACTATTAAATTAACGTTGATTTTCGTAATCTCCGCTGATAGTTCCGCATTCTGAAAAAAACGCCTGGCCGTATTTCCGCCATTGGAGCTACCGAATCCGGGTTTTGGACAATCAAAAATTAAACCAGTCCTCTCTTTAAATTGCTTTTGAATTTCTGCTTTAGTTTTTTCCACAATTTGCTTTTCGGAGTCTGATATAGCTTGCCATGTTTTGAATGGCAGTTTATATGACAGATGAAGAAGGCACTCAAAAAATCGTATCCAGCCATGCAAAATCGATAACCCAAATTGTAAATAATCAGTGTTGATTTCCTTTTTTATCATTTTATCAATTTGGTTAAAATCTTTGCTGGTGGATCCGCAGAAGTAACACTTTTGTGTAGATGTAGTTTCAGTGAGAGCGTTACAAACTTTTCCATCTATCATCGATAATATTAAATTATGTCTCACTACTACAACTTTCTCACCAAGTTCCACAGTTGAATTATTTAGATGTTTAATTTCTTCGCTGACTCTATCATGCTTTGACGTAATTGCTGTTTCTTTAATGAACTCCATTTTCAATGGTCTGCAGAATCTGGTAGAAGAAGGGCGAGGATTCTACCATATAATTTTTTACCCGCATACCAACCTTAATGGCACAATTGATGTTATTAACACAGAGGAATCTGTAACTTCTGTGCCATGAAATGCTTGTCTATATGAGCTATGGCCAGAACTCCCATCGAAGCCCCATTTTGTATATAAACATTATTCAGACAGTTCTTTTTTGTTTAAAGATTCAATCACACTGTTTTGCAGCAGTACTAGGCGTTCAACAGTGTGATTAAGAAGCGCCTGTAAATCAACTTCGACTGAGGATTCACATACTCTCATACTATCGCTTTTTGGATAACATTGTTTATTTGCTAACTGGACAGCAGTGTACGAGGGAAACCTTTCTGGAGCAGACAATTTCACAATATTATATTGATGCCGCGATAGTTTAGCTTCAACCAAAACGGATAATGCTTCTTCACTACTCATTTTGTTGGTCACCGCCGATTGAATTAAACATTTTATGTATTTGTCCGCTCTCGTTGGTGACGAAGAAGCTACATCATGTACTAACTTAGATGCCCCAATATTAGCAGACTCCCGTAACTTCACTTGAGTTGCACACGCTAGCATTGATAACGATGTGTTGCCTCTTAAATCCTTGGTTTTTTTGTACTTTGTTTTTGGGCCGGATTCTTCGAAAGCAATCTCTTTGCGACCTCGTTTTAGCTGTTTAGTAAAAGAAGAAATAGAATAGTCTAACCAATTCCGATGGGTTTTAAAGAAACGTTCTTCATTTCTATGACATCTTGTCCATCGGGTTTTAAATTCGGAGATGAAACGATTCATTGTGGCATTAAAAACAGGAATATCTTCCTCTGATGGTCCAGTAAGCTTCTTTATTTCTTCCTTTAAATAGTTGAACTTATCTTCAAAATGCTGGAATCCTGAGTTTTGCATTAAGTTGTATAGATGTTGACGAGTGAACATACGTATGCATGAACTTATCCCTAACAAAATAGATAAAACATTTGTTAACTTTTGAAGTGGAAATAATTTTCCATTTAGCTTTTCACAATTAAATTGACATTCACTGGCACAAAACTAGCATTGTCTATCGAAAAAAATAAAGTAATAAACCATCACAACAGTGCTGCAGCGTCACAAACAAAAAAAAATTTAAAGTTTGCCTCCGGTGGGATTCGAACATGAGACCTCCGGATTACTAGGCCAGCACGCTACCTTCGTAACCACGACAGGTTGCGATAAAGTTGGATTAAACTGTATTTTAAGTGATTTCATATCTAACGCTTTACGATCTTTACAAATCAGTAATACAACAACGACACAAAACAAATAATAAATATCAAACAGAAACACAAAACGCCAACAACACAAAACATGTAAGTTAATTGATCATTTTTGTCCATCGACATTATGAACAAAAAGTTGAATTAATCAAAAAAGCCACAAAAGCGCACCTCAATTTTTTGCAGAAACAACTTAGCGCCGTTATTTTTTCGGTTAGTGATGCAGAATTATGTCTAGTTTCTATGGTTATTAAGTATTCGAGTGTTATTTCAAAGTAAATTTTTTAATTAATCTACACTTTTGATACCCAATACCCCAGTGTGCGTCGCCTGGGAAATTTGTGGTTCTTTATTGCTACGTCTTTTCCTCTTTTTAACCGAACCAGCACTTTCAGTTTGCATTGCAAAATGCCTGCTTTTGACGAATTCTTAATTTCGTATAGCTTGAACAAATTTGAAGAAGTTACCATTTTTCTCAACTAATTTACCAAGGACTCCATTATATGCTTCAACAGCTGAAGTAGTGCGTGTATTTTGGTTGTGTACTCTAATGCTTCGTTTTCATTATGTCAAATTCAATGGCAAATGTAGGCAGTTAGATGAAAACGGGAAGTCATATGGTGACATTTACGTTTGACGTCATATATGACTATGCTTTGTCAAACGAAATGCTTTGTCACATTTGCCATGCAAACAGCTGATTTTGCTGGCATTTTCAACAAGCGAAGGTGGCAATCGCGCCAAGGACGGACTTCTGGAAAAACGCGCCAAAAGTAAAATTATTTAATTATAGAATAGACATGGACGATGTGCTAATCATAAATGTGCAAGACGTCGCCAGTTCGAAAAAGTGGGTGCGCAAATTACAGCACATTTGGACGAGCGAGCAGACGTAGCGGCTGATTGAGGCAGTCGAATTGCGCCCTGGAACCTGGGACTACCTCACCAAAGAATACAGGGACCGCAATTTACGTGAGGCGCTTTGGCAGGAAGTGGCTTCCGAACTGGAGCTAACGCGATCGGAGGTCACAACGAAGTGGAATAGCCTCCGCTGTTCTTTCCGCGTATGTATAAGCAGCACATGTTCATATATCTATTTCTAATCTTTTTCAATTTATTCCAACTTAGGCGGCGTTTAATAAGATGGGGGCCACTAAAAGTGGACAAGAGGCCAAAAAATGTAGTGCTCCAAATCCAATGATGAAGTTTTTGGAGCCCACGTTGCGCCGTGAGGCACCTACAACATCAAATTTAGTATGTGTGAGTTTTTAAATTATTTAAAAATTGAAAATGTAATTTCATCTCTTTTCAGGAAAATACTTCAAGTGAAGCAGATTTGGAGTGCCTTGAGCCTGATGGTCAAGCCTGGCCGTATCCACCACTTTTTGGCACTTCTTCTTTTTGCTTCATTCTTTTCTTCCATGTCTTTAAAGTAGTCACTAGTACTAATGCCGCTGCGACGCAATTTGCTTATTCGTGGACATTTTGTTGTTTAAAAAAAATTGAAAATTTTGCTACCACGTCGCTTTTGACACAAAAATTGCAATTAATTTCTTTTTCTTCTCGCAAAAATCATATGACGACAGATGTGTTTAGCTAGCATAATGAAAACGGTGTGGCAAATGACTGACAACAAATGTGGATGTCAAATGTTGCCATTTGGGTTTTGTGTCAGTTATGACGTTGTAGTGAAAACGCGTTTGACACCAAATGCAAATGTCGTCAAATGTGCCATTTCTGTTTGCCATTGAATTTGACATAATGAAAACGAATCTTAAGATTATTGTAGCCAACCTAGAAATTGCATTAAGGCTTTAAAATATACATACATTTCAATTTAGTAAGAAGTAAGCATACTTTCTTCAACCATTGATTTTCAAAGTAATTAAGAAAAGAGCCAAATTTCTGTTCCCCGTCCATCAATAATATTCTGGACTTTATGTCATTAAAAGCTCCACATATTAATGCAGAAGGAAGCAATCGTAGCGACAATAGCTTATGGTACTCATTGGAGGCTGCTTTACTTACTTACATATCCGGTCTCGAACAACCCCGGGGGGTTGTCAGGGACCTGACAAAACGAAGATAACATATTTCGCCAACCAGTTCGATCTTTTGCCTTATCTGCCCAGTTGGCAATACCAAGTGTAAGCAGGGTTTCATCAACCTGATCCCTCCAGCGGAGTCTTGGTCGTCCTATTTTTCGTCTTCCTTCAAGTTCGGTTTCGAAAACCCTTCGTGCTGGTTCGTTTTATGTTAGTTAAATTCTTTATAAATATTCATAAATTTAAGCACTAAAGTAAAATATAAATTATATGTTTCGTGAACACTTGTCCATTGGGTGTAAGGGGTAAAATGTATGACCTACATTGTACAATTTCAATCAAATGTTTTCGACCCATGTCAACTTCATACCTCCCCTCATTTGGAGCGGCAAGTAATATTTTGTATGTAAAACGGATGGACGGACATAATTCTTTGTCCGATCCTTCATACCACCCTATGGAAAGTGGGAGAGAGGGTTGCATGGTAAACATTGTCTGATCGCCACCGAATAGCCACTTAAACACATGTCAAATCAATATATGTATTGCATTGTGTATTCATAAATGAGCTACATTGCACAGTGGGTTCGATTGGAAAATAAACGGTAATAATATCACAACTTTTAAAGTATTACTCTAATCATTTTGGAATGTACTAGACATTAATAGTGGAGTCTGCCTCTTAAAATATTGCATTCAGAGGCACCCTAGGACAACACAAGGGCTCGCAGGATATAAGAATTGCCTCTCACGCCACACTCTTTTAGCCCACAGGATATTCTTAAGGACTCGCTGGATTACGAGGACTCCCAGGACAACACAAGGATCCGCAGGACAAACCAAGAACTCGCAGGATATAGCGATGACCTCTCACGGCACACTCTTTTAGCCCACAGAAAATTGTTAAGGACTCACAGAAATACAAGGAGTCACAGAACAACACCAGGGTGCACAGAACAATACAAGGACTTGCAGGATATAAGGACGACCTCCCACGGCACACTCTTTTAATCGGTTCACTTTTCTTACCTTTCACGTCTACGGTTGTCACAAAGCAGGCCGTTTTTCTCACGTGTTCCCTTGTTTATATCCAATAATCAGCTGTGCCCCAGAGCAAGAATGACGACAGCTGATAGTAAAACAGCTGTTTGCACAGAATGACCCGTGATTACTTACGAGTTTTCCGTTACTTAATTTTATTTTCAAAATACAATACAAACAAAATACTCAGATAGACTCGATGGTGTTGATAGAAACGAGGGTTTCCGAATTTTTGTCAATACATACTCTACAATGACAGCAACATCCTGCCGCAAATCCTCATGATGGTCATCCTTATCGATCTTATTGGCAGGAATTGCGATCTTAATTCGTAAAATGCGAAACTGACTCGATACGGCGAAAATGCACCCACCAAAGAGGGTGTCGATGCAAACAATTATATTGACAAGAATATAAAATTGAGTCACGGATAGGATAAAGTTAATAATGAATATATGAATACCGTGATCTTGAAATCGCAAACTAGAAATATTGCATAATACTGTAAATTCATTTGGAATTATTTTGTGCCTTCACCAACCTTCCGTCGAACACCAGCTTAAGATCCACATCCATATCTTGAAAATATTGCACGGTCATAAATATTATGGATATTGGAGTGCAAAATGTGACAGTAATCCAGCAAACAGACCGGTAGACCTTTAATAGTAACATGGCTCTCCGATTCACAGCGCTCCGAACTTCTGGAAAGGCCATGAAAATAAATGTAGTCAGATTTGTGCTCATTTATGCACAATATCCACCGATTTTCATTTGCTCTACTCACCGCAATTTGCCAATCGATTTATATCCAAAATCAATTTTAGCAAACAATCCGATTTGTATATTATGACTGTCACTTTAACCACAAGCAATAGGTCCTGATTTAACACGGCTAGCGCACCGACAGCTTGGTTCATATCCACAGCAAAATGGTGCATGACGGTTTGGATCAAATCATATTGTACATAACTTATAATTATTGATTGAACCATCAATTTCCAAGGATGTTTAACAAATGCATTGCCTCGTACACTTCCTAGGTCCAGGCCTAGTTTTAACAATGACCGATACTGTACGTCTAGGAATAATAAACTCTGACGCGCCTCTTCAAACTTTTCGCATCGATTGACAAGTTTTGAGCATTTGGCACAATTTCACACCAACAAACTGGTTGTCAACACAAGCCAAATGGTCGCCAAAAGGACGTGTAATTATGCAGAAATTTATAAGGCGGAGCTAAGATATTTGTTATGCAAAAATGTGTAATGGGATACTAATTGGCGGGCACACGGAAAAAATGTCAGCTGAATGCAAAACAGAGGACACCAATTTGGTAAAAAGCTACGGACAAGTAAAATAAATAAATTGAAGGGTTTGACTTGTTGCGCTACAATGTCTATATCTACCATATCAATTTATATACATACATACATTGATTGTTACCTAAAATTTGACAAGAAAAAATTATTCTGTTTTAAGTGAGAGATTTCAGGACAATTTGGAAGTTCTCATTTCTAGGGAAAATTTGTTTCCTTGTACGCAATGTGGGGTGTTTACCATTGTTTTATTCAAGGGGTATCGATGAGACAGCTGATCAAGTTAGTACTTGGAGAACAAATAGAGAATGTGCAATCAAAGAAGACTCGTTGATAGGGACTGGGTTGCGTGGTGTGATTTGCAAACTTCTGCTGCCGAGTGTCAAGCCAAAAGTACAAAACACATCAACTGGGACCCAATTTTGCCAACTAAATCGATTAAAAAAAGGGATATTCAGTGATAAAAATCAAAATGTAATGAAGTGTTAGAGTAAAGTTATTTGTGTAGATCCCAATTAACACGAAAATTCTTAAAATTAAAGATAGCTCTCATTCTCTATATGTTTTCCTCGTAGGTCTCGGAACTCGTTAGTACAAAAAGCAACTAGTGCACACTCTTATAGTATTACTCGGTGGTTTTATTATTCGTCAATAAAACTATTTCTTTAGATTTTGCTAATCAGAATAGCAGTCTTTATATCTATGCAATATAACACTTGAAACTTCACAATTATTCGGTATTCAACTGTTAT
Source organism: Phaonia tiefii (assembly GCA_963931995.1). NCBI lineage: Eukaryota > Metazoa > Arthropoda > Insecta > Diptera > Muscidae > Phaonia > Phaonia tiefii. The sequence goes on from OZ008368.1 coordinate 49,978,038, forward strand.
AAAACTTTCGCAATTACTCGATGATGCGTACGATCAGGGGGATTCTATGGCACAGCTGATCGAAAAGGTACTAGGCCGATGATGGCGAATGAGAAAGCAAAGAAGACAGGAACTAATTTAGGAACTGTTTATTGATACTAATGACAGCAAAAATATGTCTTACGTTGTTTGCATTGAACGAAAATGCGCATTCCCTTTGATTTCTGTCCGTTTTATGTCCAACGAAAGTGTAAAATTGGTAAAATACAGCAGCAAATAAAACTATGAAATGGCTTACTACCTCGTCGTCATGAAGAGACATCGAAGAGAGTAATGGAAACCCTTAAGTATTTCTCTATGGCAAAAACGGGTTACACTTTCAACTTTTCGTTAAACTAATTCGTTAAAACTGACCGCTGTGACGTAGGCTGCACGCAACACGTTGATCAACTTAATTTATATATATATATATATACATATATATATATACACTGTTACCTTATATTATACATATATTTTAGTTAATTTTTGTTCTAAAAAACACACACGCTTTATTTACTTTTCCACCAAACAGGAAACGAATTTGTCACAGATGTTCGAAATCAGTTGTTTTAGTTGAACAACTGGTTGCAACGATGGTTGCAAGAGAAAATCGCAAGCAACAGCCTTGCAACTTTAAAATGTGTGAGTGGATTAGTTAACAATTCTGAGTTGGAAGCAACTAGTTGAAAGTGTAACCCCCGGGTAAAATTCAGAATTGATCAATGTCAATGTTGCCACATGTTCAATTTCAAGAAGAAAAACCCGTTCAATAGAGAAGAAAAAACCGGCGCTATTCGGCAACCCTCCTAGAAGAGAACCAAAATCATAGAGTAATCTCAGACTAGAGAGAACATTTGGCTCATCTGACGTTTCCTTTCACACTCTTCGTGATGCGGTCGGTGTGATAGAGAGATGTTTGACGAAAAGTGGCATATACCAGGTGGAATTACAATAACTTCTTGCTTTAATTTTTCATGCCATTTTGGTGAAAAACTGTGAAATTTAAATGTGTTTTAAACTTTTTTATTGACTGTTATTGTTAGCATACATTTGTGTTGTATTTAACACAATTATTTTAACACACAAAACGAAATGCCGTTGTTGTTATTTTGTTCGTTGTTTTGAACCATTGCCACTATCTGGTATTAGTAAAGCAATTCTTTTCAACATCAAACGTAAATATCACACCACAAATGTCATAAATTTGGTGGGAGAACTGGTGGGTCTACTATAAGTGTTAGTCTATGACCAAAATAGTCGACGCTATTCACTGAAATGTATTTCTCTCGCGTCATAATTTGATTATTTCATACGTTTTAAATACTTTATGTAATTTTATTTAAACATGCTTGGACTTTCTATAGTTAGATAGTGTAACAACATCGGAAAACTGATCGTATATTGAAGAGTAAGAGAGAAGGCAGAGAACGAGGCTCTTCACTCGTTTTCTTTGTTGGCATTCCACTCCATGAGTACATTTTCTTCTCTATTTAATATTCCGTACTCTTTGGAAATGGCAACTAAAAGTTATCTACGCTGCAGCAACACTTTCTAGTTTTTGTTTCAAGTTTTGTACACATACTGCTTGTCAAAATTCATGTGAATTGATAGCTGTGACCATGGTACAATAATATCTTCATGGTAATAGCAGCGCGTGTTGTTGTTGTTGTAGGCAGCAACAACAGGCATTTTGTTCTATTCGCTTCAGCTGTCAAACTCTACACAAATAAATACCAATAACACAAGAATGCAAAAGAGTACAAAAACAAAATACATGTGAGTGTGACAGCCGAAGCGAAGAACCTCATGCACATGGTAGAAATCATCGTACAAAGAAATGGTAGAAGCACTAGCCCAGCTGATTTGAACTTTTTTCTGGACTGAGTGTGAGTAAGTTTTTCTCTTATGTCAAAGTTTATTTACATTTGTTTGTCAGCAACCCCTGTTCGCCAGCAACTGCTGTTTTAGAAATTTTTCTCTGCAAAAATTACATAGAAACGTTTTAATTTTCACACTTAAACACTTTCAATATAGCAAATAACACTCAATCATTTTCTAAATGACACTTTTGGCAAATTTGTTTACATTTTCATCAGTTTTCTATCAGAGAAAAATTAACAGATAACAGAAACTTCTCACAAATTAAAGTTAGAGAAACAGTTTAATGGGAGAAACGGGTTTTTGTGCTAATTCATCATGTTTCTGTTTCATTTCACATGTTCCATGCAAGAATTCTCTCGATGTGAGAGTTACAGAACATGGGTACAGGTTAAGGAAACAATCACAATAGGGCGTGGTCGGAATCGTTCATGGTACAGTACTTGAAGGTTCTTCTAACATTCTAGCAGTTTTGGACTACTCGGCAACGGAACCAGTATTCGGTTGGAAGTACCACACTCTCATATCGGAAAGGAATTCCTGGAACACAGCAGCTCCTGGTATAGAGGCATATGCGAATATCTATTTGTTGAAGAAGAATTATCAGGAATGGGGTATAATCTGGGGAACTAGGGTTGTCTCTTTCTCGTAGACTATATGATCATAGTAGCGTGTATCAGGGGGAAATTTTTGCTATTGCGTAAGTGACCGGATGGCTGTGGTATAATAGTCAAGGAATCATTGGAGATAATGTGTTCGCTGACAAACAGGCGGTAAGTGAGTCCGTGGAATTCGTGTTCCCGAACTCAACATCTGCACAAGCTTACCGTAGATATCTTAGCGAGGTGGCCCGGCGATATGATATTCACCACATATGGGTGCCGAGGCACAGGGACATTCGGGAGAACAGAGCAGTGGATTAGCTGGCTGGACTTTGGACTACCTAACAGGTTCCAAAGGAATTAGAAGGTTTGTCCCTAGCGGCTTGTAAGCATATTCTGCAAGAACATTCCTATATGATGATGAAGGAGACGTTGGCGAGGCCCGCAAGGCAAATCTGGGTGATAATGAACAGCAGGAGGTCCATCAACCTACTGTGTCTAGCCAGGTCCAAGGTATCAATTTTTGTATCAGTTTTCGCGACACAATGTCTGATTGATAAACATACGACGAGGCTAAAGGTAAGAGCGAAAGAAAGTAACGATGCACGTGCCCAGCACTACGCAGCAAGATTTATGGACATGCGAGAATTATCTATTTCTCTTGTAGCAAACTAAATGGTTCCCCGGTGGGGCTAACGCATACTTAACCTAACCTTACCTAACCTCCCGAACATACCTACCTTACCTAACGTACCTAATCTATATAGCCCACCTAACCTATCCAACCAATCTAATCTACCTAGCCCACCTAATCCAACCTGACCTACCTTACCTAAACTACCTACCCTAGCTAAACTACCTAACCTAATCTAATCTAACCTAACCCAACCCAACCTAAACTAAAATATTGATAATGAGCAGGAGTCGGTATGAAAATCCTACTCCGGGCAAATTCACCGACCCATGGTTCCAATGTACCTCCTTTAAAGTTCATTAAAAAGGACTTTAAAGTTTTAAATTTATTTTTCATGACAGTTATTATGTACCCCTGAATTCTCAAAATATCTACTTCCTATTTGATCTAATAAATTAATTACCTCTAATTTATTTCTAAAATATGTCCAAATGTATCTAAATAAATATTATTAAATTAGCTTTTATTAGAAAGTACACAATGTTATTTTTCGTTTATTATTATTATTATTTATCATAATAAACAACTTCAATCCATGTCAGATTCAATCTCACATGCATAAATTACAAATCCATGTGAGATTTTCTATATGTCAAGATTTGTGTTGTACTGGACAAACTCAAAACGACAACTCATCTTCATGATTTCTCACTGGAGTAGAAAAGCTAAACTAACAACGTCATATTTTTAAGGTAAATACTAATATTTAGTATGTATATTTGTTAAATTGTCAATGTAAATACTTGTTCTATAGTTTACCCTGAAAATTAAACGGAAATCGTTTTATGTTCCATGAGATTTCAGAGATTGTATGGCGTCGGATTGTGTGGGTTTAGACTCATCAGTTCGACTACTAATATTTGTTTTGTTTTTTATTATATTTTGTAGAGAAGTTGTTAAGACAAACCGGCTAATTGTAAATGAGCCCATGAAAATTAACTGTTAATTGACTTCATTGATGCAAATAAAGTCAATAAAAAATGTGTATAAAGACAGACAGTAGTTGTGTGTCAGCTGTGTCTGCACATGAGACTGCAGTTGGTTAACAGAAGTCAACATTGGAATGTTAATACATACTTATATTTTAAGATGGGGTTAATGCACCGGTAACTGGGTTAATTTCGTATACACATACGTAGGTGGCAGCAAAAGTTTATGTAGAATATAATAATCAGTTACTTGTGGTTGTTGAATTCAAATACTCTGATTTAAACAGAGTAAAATAAATTTACATTTTGCCATCATTCACAATAGTAATCGGCAATCGCCAATGAGTATTCAATATATGAAGCTATGAGTTACTTGTTTATAACAGTACTTATGACGCCGTCAAGACATGACGCCTATTATCAGTATTGTTGCAATTATGTATTCAGCAAATTGGCTACGCCCACAGGAAAAATAACCGAATTATCCGTAAATGAAAGATGCAACATAAGATGTCACTACATCCGAATAAGAGGTTGTCTCAACCGCATTAGAGCTTGTCACAACCTATTGGAGATTGATTCAACCGATGTTCAGTTGAGAGGGGTCTAACTTCGGTCATGACAACCTCAATTCGGTTTTATTTCAAACTCACACAACAGTAAGTATTGCCCCCAATAGTCAAATCTATCTGTCCACCGTTTAAGTGATCGTTGTTCACTTTATTTGTCCAACTTCGTGGGGAATTTTGATAGTCTCACAAATGAATTATATTTTTTATTAATAAATGATGATTTATTTTTCTGTACTCATATCAAAAAATTAAAAAGATAGAAAATAAAGTCCTATATGTGGGGTAATCTTTAGGGTAATAAATTTGCTTTAAATGCCTCTTCCAACTTTTTTCCAAGTCCCGGCCATTATGGGACACCGCACTAATTCTGACATGTTGTATCGGTTGATTGAGTTCCTAAACCGTTTTGTATACAGACGATGACCACCGGCCTTGAAAATCTTGAAAACTGTTGATATCTGCTTGAATAATAAAAAGACGTTTTAATACAAAACATATTTTACTTACCTTTCTTTCTTTGACATTCTTTTTAAAATAACATTTGATTATAGAATTTTAAACGTCAGATTTTAAATACATAGAATTATGTTGTGGTAGCCGAATTGAAAATGAATTCGGTTGTACCTACAGAAATTATGAGAAATTCCGTTACAGCAACCGAATTGACGCCAAATTTAGTCGTTGCAACCGAATTAAGGCTAGATTCGGTTATTGCGACCGAATTGATACCAAATTTGATAGTTACAACCGAATTGATGTTAAATTCGGTTACTACAACCGAATTAATGCCAGATTCGGTTACTCCAACCGAATTTGGTACCAATTTCGGTTCTTGTATCCGAATTAATTTCAAATTCGGTTGTTACAACCGAAATTTTAGAAAATTTAGTTAACTGAACGAATTCAATTGAAGATTCAGTTGTCACAACCGGTTGTGGGAACTAAATTCGGTCGTAACAACCTCAATTCGGTTGTAGCAACCGCAATCCGGTGGTAACAGCTGAATTTACGGTTGCTACAACCTCTTTTCAAACAATTACTTTTCTGGATGTAGATTATATTTGGCTTAACCGACGTTTCAGAACGAGCACATTGTTACGATGTGCCCCTTTTTACAATTGTTGTATTATTAGAAAACACTGTTTTATTATTAGAAAACAATTAGAAAAATGTTCATGACTTGTAAGCTTGTCGTATGAATTTCTCATATATTATTATTATAATAAAAATCGGTCATAAAAATTCAAATCCAAATAAACGTAACTGACACTAGCACGGTCTTCAAAATATGTTATACCACCGAAAAATACAACATGGTGGAAAAATTCTGTCTGTTCTTGTTGTTGGAACTATAGGGCTTTCAGTGATGTTGATACTTGGGGATTTTCGATCGATACTAATTCGCACATGTGAATTGCAGAATTGACTTTGTATTAGACGATTGATGATCAACCGATGGTATCAATTCAGGCACAGTAGTTAGGCATCTGATGATGAACTTGTCACGGCGTTCGAAAGTAGTCATGCCAGTGAGTGTGTGTTGAACTGAATTGTCTATTATTTGCAACAAAAACCAAAAATTTTTCAATTACAAAAATGTCTTGTAACCTTGTAGTATGAATTTCTTCTCATACATTAACCAAAACTAACAAAAATCGGTCATAAAAATTCAAATTCATATAAACATTATTCGCCAATAAACCAATTTCTTTAGTTTTTGTTAATCACAATAGCAATATGCAATATAACACTTATCACTTCACAATTATTCGATACATTTAACTGTTATAAAACTTTCGCAATTACTCGACTATGCGTACGATTCATGTTTTCAAAACCGACTAATTTCAGCATCTAAAAAATTTACTATTGTCTAGTAGTTACTTGGTGGCTGCTTCTATAGTTAGCGATTTCTTAAAACTTCTCTGGTTATCTGTATCTGGGACAGAAATAGGAATAGCAAACATTCTCGAGCTGTAATTTATTGTCTGCGTGGATGAAAAAATCAGAATATAATAATAATATATTTTTAATAGCTGTTCATAGATATCATAGAATAACACATACGTAGAAGGTTTTATTCGCTCAATAAATTAAATGTCATAGGTACGATGGAAATTACACAGTGGAGGGTGGAAAATATGGGTTCAATAATACCAGATGGTGGCAATAGTATACAGCGATCCACAAAGGAACTACACCCGAATTTCGTGTTTTTGTGGCAAACTAGTTGTGTTAAATACAATACAAGTGAATACCAACGTTAAAAGTCAACAAAAAAGTGCAAAATACATTTAAATTTTTCAGTTCTACACCAAAACGACAGGAAATAGTTAAGTGAACATATTTTGTAACTCCACCTGGTGTATGTAAACATTTCCACAGACCTACCGAGAGAGTGTGAAATGAAACGTCAGATGAGAGAATAAGTTCTTCTATAGTATGTGTTATTCTATGATAGATATTTTTGTTAGTCAGCACTACGATACAAATGAACAAAGTTGAATCAAGTCATTTAAATGTTTTTCAGCTTGAAACTCGAAACAAACGGTAAGTATTTTGTTAAATTTGAATACAATTATTATAGATCTAAATAAAAAAATATATAAAAAATTCCTTTCTAGGACTCTATATATGTAATGGACGTTTTGTCTTTCTATCTCAAGACACCGATTTTATGAATTGGTTCGCTTCGACTTCGAACCGTCCCAATCATCATCATGATTTCTTACTGGACTAGAAAGAGTTTATCGTTCAATATCTACTTATAAACTAACGACGTCATATTTTTAAGGTAAATACTAATAGTTAGTATGTATTTTCGTTAAATTACCAACGTAAATACTTGTTCTATATTTTACCCTGAAAATAAAACGGAAATCGTTTTATGTTCCATAAGATTTCAGAGATTGTATGGCGTCGGATTGTGTGGGTTTAGACTCATCAATTCGACTACTAATCTTTGTTTTTATTATATTTTGTAGAGAAGTTGTTAAGACAAATCTGCTAATTGTAAATGAGCCCATGAAAATTTTACTGTATATTGACTTCATTGACGCATATAAAGTGTTTAAAAAATGTGTATAAAGACAGACAGTAGTTGTGTGTCAGCTGTGTCTGCACATGAGACTGCAGTTGGTTAACAGAAGTTAACATTTGAATGTTAATACTGCTATTTTAAGCTGGGGTTAATGCACCGGAAAGTGGCTTAATTTCGCATACACACACGAAGGTGGCAGCAAAAGTTTATGTAGAATATAGAAATGTGGTTGCTGAAATCAAATACCCTGACTTAAACAGCGTTCAAAATTTACATTTTCTGGTCATTCACAATAGTAATCGTCAATCATCAATGAGTATTCAATATATTTATGCGTTACTTGTGAATAACCGTACTTGTAACGCCGTCAAGACATGACGCCTATTATCAGCATTGGGCATCTTTACACTATGGCTTTCACGCGCGTATTCGATGCGTGCCTAACGCGTTTTGTTGGTGAGAGGTGTGGTGTTACTGGCGGGGTAGACCATAGACGAGTATAGTATATACACATTTATTCTCTCATCTGACGTTTCATTTCACACTCTTCGTCGTAGGTTTGTGGAAATGAGAGAAATTCGACAAAAAATTAACTTACACCAGGTGGAGTTACAAAATATGTTCACTTAACTTTTTCATGTCGTTTTGCTGTAGAACTGAAAAATCTTAATTTATTTTGCACTTTTTTGTTGACTTTTGTCAACGGTATAAATTTGTATAGTATTTAACACAACAAGTTTGCCACCAAAACACGAAATGCGGTTGATGTTCCTTTGTTGGACGTTATTTACGATTCCCCGAAATATATGTATGTATAATCCTCACTCTATTATTATTCTTTGACAATTTTTTGCTGGGTCCCTGCACTTTTGATGATGAGCATAACGACGTCTCGTAACGTTAGGGTTGCCAGACGTACTGTTTTCAGCAGTACGCGTACTTTTTTTTAATAATTATACTTCTGACTGCATAGCACCTTAAGAAGTACGCAAAAATGCTTCTTTTTACACCCTGTACTTCTTTTCGCACTTTGTTTTGTTATGCCAACAGTAAATACGAAAATATTACTTCTTATTCATACCAAAAATCGTAGTTAAGTATTTACATAGAAGACCGTTTTACTTTAAAAAATACTTCCCATTTTTAACTTTAATTCAAATAGTTCATTTCAATTAATTTTATTTCAATTTCAATTATTTTCACTCAAATAAACTGGCTTATATCAGCTCTTTGACGAATTTATACCCTTACATGCTTTTGCTGAAAATATTCCAAAAGAAAAATCCGTTTAAGAAAAATGGAAAGAGATCCTAGAAATGGGTCATTACCAGATTTCGGAAATATCTGTAAATTTGTATTTTTAACTCCTCGCTCTAATGCGGCATCTGAAAGAATATTCAGTTTGATGTTTAATTTTTGGAGAAAAAAACGAAATAAACTTCTAATTCATAATTTAGTAAACGAATTAAAAAACTAATTTTCGTACACTTGTAATGAGTTTGTAAAATCAGATAATGGAAAAAACGGAATAGTTAATCAAGTCCACAAAAACTATAAATATTTGTAATTCGTTAAAAAAAAGTTGTAATATAATATCTTTGTTAATTAAATAATTAAAACAAGAACGTTATATTCAGTATTAACATTTTTTTATATAGAATAGATTACACTCTTTTTCTTTAAAAATAAAATGTGAAACACCTGACTAGTTTTTATTTAAAAAAATATTTGTGGTCTCTTAGTTTGTTCTTTTTTTTAAATTTATAAATTGTTACTGTTATGTACTGATTTTGTTTTATTACTTAACATAAAATGTTATTTTTCTATACTGAACTTTATGATTTTTTAATAACAGAAAGTGTACTTTTATTTTCTTAATTGTAATTAATTTTCCTTGATGTAATTTTTTTGTTGATTTCAAATCTGGCATCCCTAGCTAACGTGGATGTTTAATATTTCGAAAACTCCGCTGGAATGTTCGCATCATAGACGTATACATACTAGGGATGCTAAACGGGATTGATTTTAACAAATACCGGGATTTCGGGATTCTATTTTTAATTTTTTTGTTTTGGAAACAGGTCTATTTTACGGCTTACACTCCAAAAAACAACCACAAAGGGGTAAAATACGTTATTCTCAGCAAAAAAGTAAAATAACAAAACCGGGGCAAATGCATAGTTTCGGAGTTATGGGCCACGAAATTTCGGATATGTGAGAGGGTTATGACGTTAACGTACCGTGTAAAGCCATTGATATCAGTATTTGGTATAAAACAATTTAAAACAAACTCATAAAACAATGTAGCACTTTTTGACATTTAGAAAAATTATCGACTTTTTTTACTTTTCTCAAACAAAAACAAAAATTTTTTTTAAAAACATCGCGCGATTTTTCGAATATTTTTTTTTTCAAAATTTTTGCCCCGATTTTGTCATTTTACTTTCTATGCTTAAAATCAGAGTGAGACGTATAATAGACATACTTATGCCAGAATTTATTTACGTTAAGATGTGTTATTAAAGCTTTTGTAGAGCCGCCGTTGGTTTTTAAACCCTTTTTGCACAATTTGCATTTTGCCTTGCAGACCTTGCGACTCTTTCAAAAAATAACACCACACTAAACTTTTGTCATTGTTTTTAGTTTTATGTTTTTCAAAATTAATCATCAATCCCGAAAAATCCCGGGATTTCCCGTTTGGCATCCCTAATACATCAATAAATTAAACGTCATAGGTATGGTTGCAAGTAAACATTGGACGGTGGAAAACGTGGGTTCAATAATACCAGATAGAGGCAATAGTAAACAACGTCCAACAAAGGAACAACAACCGAATTTCGTGTTTATGTGGCAAACTAGTTGTGTTAAATTCAATACAAATGTATACCAACAATAAAAGTCGACAAAAAAGTGCAAAATACATTTAAATTTTTCAGTCCTACACCAAAACGAAATGAAAAAGGTAAGTGAAATTATTCTGTAACTCCACATGGTGTAAGTTTATTTTAAATTTAATTTCTCTCATTTCCACAAACCTACGGCGAAGAGTGTGAAATGAAACGTCAGATGAGAGAATAAATGTATCTATGTATGTATTCGTCTATGGTCCTCATGGCAAGAAAATATGTGATACTTAATTTTGTTTTCTATGCCCCCTCGACTTTGGACAAACAAAAAGCGCGACTACTGCCGCGATGTAGACAGAGCTATAAAGTAAGCAATTCCTGAAATAAATCAAATTCTGTGTCCCAAATTGTTTCTAATGAATAAAAATTCAAAACATTTAATTTATTTTCAAAATGTGTCAAGAATATTAACGCAGTTAGTGCTAAAAAAATTCAAAACAATTTCGATGCTAATAAGTAGGTACCTACTAACTAAGCCCTTTAATTAACAGCATCAACTAATTTATGAGTGTGCGAGAAAGTGCAAACATTTGTTGTTAACTCTATAAATATGTAACTCGTAATCTGTAAATATTCCATTGTAAAATTGAGGACTTAATCCTTCATGCCTCCCAACAATGTATTGAAAGAGAAAGCGGTACGATATATCTTGAAAGAAAACGAACTTGCATTAGAACGCAGCATAAAATAACTAGATGTTGTGTTGGAAGCACATACATAGACCAACAGATTGCGATCCAGTTCAAAGAATATGCCCACCAAAGAGGTATCCCGTTGAGATCGCATCAAGGGCAGCATCATCGCCTTCTTCTCAGACGGCAGCATCTTCTCCCATGGTAATTTCATGTAGATATCGTCACAAAGCATGTTATTCTAAAAGAAAGGAAAATTAGTTGGGGAGTAGGAAATATATATTTTGATTTTTTCTAATTTTGGAACATTAATTGAGTTAGTTTAGGATACTGTTTATAATAACTTGCTATTTATAGGCTTGCTAAATATTAGTTGAAATTATACTCAAGAGTATCAAAATTTTAAGTACTTCCGTGCTACAACAACACTGGCGACGAAGACCAATTTTCACTACTTCTTCTCGAATTGATGTGCTGAAATTTCTGCTGGTTGGTAATGATTTGGCCGTCGGTGGTGCAATGGTTAGTGTGCGCGGCTCTTGTACATGAGATCCTGGCTTCGAAACCGGCTCTGACCATCTTCAAACTTTCTTTCGGCGGCGGTCACCTCGCATTGTGACGGCCACACTATCGAGTATCTAGCCATGAAAAAGCTTCTCAAATTACCGTTCGGAATCGGTGTAAAACTGTAGGTCCCAATCAGTGAGTGAAAACTGGAAAGCGCACAGCTCTGTGATTGTGAGAAGTTCTCCCCAGTCCCTTCATGGGATGTAATGGGAAATCATTTTGTTTATTTTTTGGTAATGATTTTGCTGGAAATGTCAATCTTTCGATTTGTTCATTTTGGTCCGAAATGGTCCGTCTCATTTGGCATCATAACATTATTGGCATTCTGGTTACCGTAATCATATGAAACTAATTCAAATATTCCTCTTGTGATCACCCCTAATAATATTATTATCAGACACAAACAATAAATGATGGCCTCTAAATTTACAAAATTATCAGTAATAATCATAGTTAGATTGTCTTTAAATTATAATTGTTATGAATCAAGTTCCAAACTAAATGATATAATAATGGTCGACCTCAACCAACCAAATACCATATCTAATGTCATGGCTGACGTTTGAGCAGAAAGAGAGGGGAACGTCAAAAAATTGAATTGTTTGCCTTGTTTATTGTGTTTCAATTAAATCGTCCTGTTCCAAAATAAATTCAGTTAATTTTTAAATTTGAATTCATTTTTTTATTCGATTTTATAACTCATACGTCAGTAAATATAGCCCCAATGACTGAATCTTCCTATTTACCGTTAGGTGACGACCTGATCGCTCTATTTGACCAACTGCGGGAGGCAAATAAAGCAGTAGATATCATATTCTCTGAAATTCCGAAATTAGAAAGACGGAATGTCTTTAATCTTATGAAAAAACTATTGGATGTACCTTCCTTTGCTAAGCTTACGCTGGTAAAACGAATACAGCGAAAACTTTCCGCGGAAAAAATAACCGATTTTAGAGGATGTCACAACCACCACAACCGCATTCGAGGTTGCGACAGCCGCATTAGAGGTTGTTACAACGGCATTAGAGGTTACTTCAACCGAATTTCAGTTGTGATGTCTAATATCAGTCGTGACTTCCTCAATTGGGTTGTGAAAACTGAAAATCGGTGGCAACATCCGAACTTACATTTGCACCAACCTCTTTTCAAACAATTAGTTCTGTGCTATGATCTCCTGCGACCGGGGGGCAAAAATTATTATCCAAAACTCAAACTGCTGTGATCCACAAAATAATGCCGTATGGGCCAGTAAATCATACATAAATAATGCATTTGTTATTTTTCATCTTGTACGACCAGAAACAGATCGACGCCCAACGGCCTTTATGAGGCCCCTAGGGCAACATACCGACATTGTGACAAAAAAATATTCTACATTTCCAAATGGATGCGTAAGCACTTGTAGACCTGTTACTGGAAAGTTTAGGTTCAAAGTGTTCCGTAATTTGATTTATCAGTTAAAAAATGAAGAAATGCTAATAGACATTTTCAAACTTGAATTACCTCAGTTTTCAGTTTTTCCCCACCAAAGCAATAGATCATCATCTGCACAGAAATTGAGGCGAAGGCCACAACATTAAATGGCATCGTCTTTATATTGGGATCATTATTAAGCGAGTAGGTATGGAAACACATTTGCAAGCAGCTAAACATAACCTCGGCCCAGAAGACTTCACCAAAGATATTGTTAATCTCATCTATAAATTTCAAAACTCTATTATGATACCATACGATAGAGCCAACATCCTTTAAAAAATCTGCGTGGTTGTCATTGAGCTCAATCTTGCTGCCCGCTACTTCGATTTTAATCCGTAGGATACGAAAGTGTGCCGACACAGCGTGGACACACCAACCAAAAAGAGGATCCATACTAATAGCTAGATTAAGAAGAGTATAAACGTATACCAACGATAAGATGTAGTTTAGAATGAACATCTGAATGCCATGATCTTCGAAAAGGTATCTAAGGATAAAAAATACTTTATTTTCAGTGTTAGCAAATTGCTGTGCAGTTCCACGCACTCTCCGTCAAATGGCATCATTAATTCTACCTCAGCACTTTGGAAGTATTGGTAACCCATTATGAGAATGGGTATTAACACACAGCACACCAATGATCCCCAACAGGCAGAGGCATATACTTTTGAAATCAGGGAAGCCCGGCGGTTCTCTGAGACCCAAACGTCATGTTCCCGTGGATTTGCTGTGGGTAGGGAAGATATATGCTTGATTGTTGGAAAGTTTGTTGTTGGAAATAGACCTAAAATACCTTACCGCTTTTGGCCAATAGATTCATATCCCAGATTAGTTTAAGCATACGATCGGATTTAAATATTAACACCATGGCTTTCAGCAGTATCAGTAACGACTGATTGAACATGGATAATGCATAGGTGGCCTCATGAATCGCCACTTTAAAAGTATTCACGATATAAATGAACTGGCAAACCAGTAGATAGCACGTTATAATTGCTTGATATATAAGCTTCCACGGATATTTTATCAAGTCTTTGCCTTTTGTAGCCCCGATATCTAGTCCTACTTTAATTAGGGCCTGAAATTGTATATTTAAGAAGTCTAAAGTTTGACGCGGCTCCATCCTGTTCTAGTTGTTAACTGACAAGCAAAAGCCTCCACGTTGACCAACAAACCTGTCCAGTGTTGGCTGAATGACGTGCATATTGACCACGACAGTGATAATAACATGGGGGCGCAACTAAATAAATGTAATTACAAGGCTCGTTTTGGCAAAGTGTCGTGAAAAAATGTCAGCTGAGGTGTTAGTTAATAATGACCTTGTTGGATCGGTGAATTCAGAGAATTTGTTTCGGTATAATTGGTTTTGGTAAGGATTTGGAAACGACTTCGCAAGTGGACATTTATAACGTAATCTTAGGTTAGATGATTTTAGGTTAGGTTAAATATCGGCTTAGATTAGGTTAGATTAGATTAGGTTGGGTTGTGTTGAGTTGGGTTACGTTAGGTTCAGACTGAGCAATAAAAGCATTAGTGTTTCATTTCAGGGACCATTTCTTTGTAATCACATAATACATTTGAATCACTAATTACAAAAACCACATGACCACATTCAAGCCACTCAAATAAAGATTGAACGCATGTGAATAATACGCCGCACGTGTGTTTCGCTTTGATACTCAATACACTATGGGAAAAGGGGTTTCCAATAGAAACAGGTAAATTTTGTAAAATCTAGCTAAACACAGCATGCCTGCAAGTTGAATACTACAGTTTACGATCTCACCACGAATGGTTGATGGATCCGCTAAGGAACTTTCTGGAATAATTAGGAAATATATGGCCCTGCAAACGGTGAGATTAGTGTATTCAAAAAACCCGGTGTTTCAAAATTGTCGGCTTTCGGTTTCTTCGAATATTCTGATTTTGGCCAAACCGGGGTTCGGTTAAAGCGAGATGTAGAAACCGGTTAATAACCGGTTTCGGTTTTTATACCAAAATGGACAACTATGCGTTTTGTAAACATCGTTTATTATTTTTAATTCGTCCCTATGAATTTTGAGATCAACTATCTAGTACATTGCCATGAAAATGCTTGTCAGAATTTCGTTCGGAACCGGTGTAAAACTGCAGGACTCAATTACAGTGTGTGAGCCTATACTTTGAAAACTAAAGGGTTGGCCATGTAAAATTTGGAATTTAATTTCTTTTAAAAAAAAAATACTAATAGACAATTTCTCAAAATTACGATTTTATTGCTGAGGCCCCTTATTGACATTTATGAATGAACACAACATCGTGCAAATGACTTCCATGACTTACTTTACAGTACCTCATTCTATCTACTCAATTTTGCAGTACATTTTCGATTATTTGGGCCTCTATTTCGTGTTTAAGTCCTCAAAGGACGAGGGATTGTTTGCGTAACACTTACATATGTTTCACGGCGCTTCAGAGCTAATAGTCTACCGGGTTCAAATCGCTGCTGCGAGGCGGTCAATGGAATTCCAATTTTTTTCTGATTACGTGGGTTTCGAATAGAGTGCGTAAAATATCGATTGTAACGTTGACTATGTGGGTCGTAGCGTCGTCCTATCTTCAACTTTTGGGAACAAAAAATCGTTGAGCATGGCACGATAACGCTCGCCATTGACGGTTTCGGCGGCTGCTTGTTCATTTTCGAAAAATGCCAAAAACCGCACACAACAGTCACTCGTTGTGGATGCATTGGCTTATCCTCGACGACGTGTAGATTTTCCGAGCCGCAAATTTCACAATTTTGTTTACCCGATGAAGCCGGTTCTTCCAAAATATCAATTTTTAGAAAACCGACATACGGTTAACCGACCGGAATTCGTTTAACTGGTTTCGGTTTTGAATACACTAGGTGAGATGGTGTGCGAAGCTGCTGAGGAGAGTTGTAACTATAGACTAATAGCGTAGACAGACGACAGCGTTAATTTGCATTAGCAGTCTTAATTCAAATTAACTTGTGAATTATCCCCGTCCCAATGTGTATTAGCTTTGCCGTAAATGCATATAATCAGAGTGCATTTATACTGCATTTAGGTATTTCAATATGGCAACACCGTCGACAATCAATCAGCTCAAGATGTATCTGTACATAGAGGTGATAGCCGGAACACAGTGGAAGTGGAGCTTTCTTGTGTTTGTTGTTTGCTTTGTTGATTTTATGTACTGATGCGTGACACCGCTATCACCATGTATTTTATACATCTTGAATAAGCTGTTTTCAAATTGTTTGCTATCATCGATTGAGAATGGATTCAAAGTCAACAGCTGTTTACTAAATGCAGGAATCAATATGCAAATTAAAGGTAAGTTTAGGATCAAAAATAATTCCTAAATCACCAAACGAAGAAACATTATCCAATATATAATCATCAATCAAGTATGAAGTAAGTAAAAAATTTTTCCTATTAAAAGACATTTGTTTACATTTCCTTAAGTTCAACAACATATTATTGCACCGACACCAATTAGCTAACCTCACCAAATCCTCCTGTAGTAAGTGGCTTTCACCCACTGTCCCTAAATATCTGAATAGCTTTACATCATCCGCATACATTAGAAGTTTCGAATTCCTAATAACTAATGGAAGGTTATTTAAAAACAAATTTAAAAGGACAGGACCCAAATGACTACCCTGGGGATCACCAGAAGTGACAAGTATCCGACGCGACACACAGCCCTTGTACAATACTGCCTGAGTTCTGTTCAACAAATAAGAAGACAGCCAGTGCAAAAGACCACATGGAAACCCTATCAAGTCAAGCGGTTTGAGTAAAAGTCTATGATCAACTCTGTCAAAGGCCTTACTAAAATCTGTGTAAATGGCATCCATCTGTAACTTAGACTGAAAGGATGAAAAAATAAATGAGATAAATTCCAATAGATTTGTAACCGTCGATTTTCCCTTTAAGAACCCATGATGATGAGGAGAAATAATACCATGTAGTGAGTGGATAAGCTTACAAGTTATCAGTTTCTCAAAAAGCTTGGGGATAGCACTCAACTTAGCTATTCCCCTATAGTTTTCCATATTCGACCTAGAACCACTCTTATGAAGTGGGATAATAAAACTTTCCCTCTATAGTGGGGGGAACACACCTTTGGACAAAGAAAAGTTGAACATTTTCGTCAGCGGGATATATAAAGCATCAGCACATTCTCGTAAAACAATTGATGGTACCCCATCAGGGCCTGGGGAATAGGTTGGTTTAAGCGATAGGAGACCCATATAAACATCGTTATAGGACAGTGAAAGATCAAACATCACATCAAATTTTAGAATACTGTAAGGATATTTAGACGATGAATTAGCACATTTTAAATAGGTAGATTGAAAGAATTTAGCAAAAAGATCCGCAATTTCACTATCCCACTTTCCTTGAACTTTTTATATAATCTATTTCTACGATTCTTTAAGCCTCTAAGTTCCCTTGTAAACCAAGGAGGACTCAACGAATTACTCTTGTCACTAGCAACTGGCACCGATGAACAAAAATTGGAACGTAGCATATCATAAAATTGATCAAAATCAACACAAAAGTCTCCCTTAAAGGAAGGCCAAATAACATCCAAAAGAGAATTCCGAAGATCTATAAAATTATCACGTTTAAAGTTATAGGAATGATTGACTTGCCCTATCGATCCATTTAAAGAATCATTGAAAGCAAGATCAATATCTACGCGTAAAGTCGGATGATATTTATCCTCAGGTAAAACAAACGGTAAAGTCCTATGTAAAGCCAGATCTGAAACATTAGAGTACACTAAGTCAAGAAGCCTATTACAAGGTGGCGCAAAAGTAATCCTCCTATCAGAAAATGCTATAAATTTTGCGATTGGCCCCTAATGTCCGTTCTGTTTTGACATTTGTGTAGTAAACACATGCGAAATACACGTTAATAAACAATGTTACGCTACACTGCTCCAGAATTGCTGACTATTTATTTGACCAATAATCGGTCGGTGACTTTGGCACAACGTGAATTTCGTCGCAGATTTCCTGGCCGTCCAACGCCTACTGGTGAAACACTGCGACGTTTAGCCGCTCGCCTCGAAGAGACTGGCACCACACGAGATGCTGCCAGGCGTGGCAGACCCCGGAGTAGCCGTTCTGCAGAGAATATTCTTGCTGTAGCCGAGGATGTCATGGATGCGCCGTCGACATCGACCAGACGACGTGCCACGCAAATGGGTATCAGTCGACGGTCTTTACAGCGAATTTTGGTACAAGATTTGAAGATGTTTCCGTACAAAGTCCAGACGGTGCATCAGCTGTTAGCTACTGACCGCCAATCGCGTCTAACATACGCTCAAGCCATCCTTAATCACCACCAAGAGGAAGATGATTTTTCATCAAAAATAATCAGTGATGAGGCCCATTTCCATCTTAGCGGGTACGTAAATAAGCAAAATTTACGCTTCTGGGGCACTGAAAATTCGAGTGTAACCCACGAAGAGCCATTACACCCGCTCAAAGTCACTGTATGGTGTGCTGTTTTCGCTGGAGGAGTCATGGGACATTTTTTCTTCGAAGACGTCGCGGGCCAAACTGTTACAGTGAATGGTGAGTTCAACGAGTTCTTTTTGCCGCAACTTGATGAATTGGGATTGGAAAACATGTGGTTCCAACAGGACGGTGCAACGGCACACACTGCACGTGCCACAACCGATATGCTGAAGGATGCATTTCCCGGGCGCCTAATCTCTCGTTTTGGCGATTTGCACTGGCCAGCAAGATCGCCTGATTTGACCGCTCCAGACTTCTTTTTGTGGGGCTTTTTGAAGTCGCGGGTTTATGTCAACAAGCCTCAGACTCTAGCAGCTCTTAAAGACAATATCCGTCAAGAATGTGAGGACGTATCGCCGGAAGTTTTGGCCAAAGTGATGGAAAATGCCATAAAAAGGGCTCAAATGGCAATCAACTGTGGCGGCGGCCATTTACATGACATCATATTCTCGACTTGATGTAAAAAAAATTAAAAGACCAAACAAAAATAATCCACAAGAAGAATCAAAGTTTTTCATTTTTTTTTTTAAATTACAGCCAAAAAACATCGGAAGTTTACTTTTGCGCCACCTTGTAGATACATTAAAAACATTATTCAACTGCATGAGTCCAAATCCAGATAAAATATCGGTTACAGATAGAGGGAACCATAAATCCGCGTTTGGGAAAAGTAGCAATCATCTCGTTTATGATATAACTGATGATACATAGCCATAGGCGCCGGAAAAGGCAAAACAATTGAATTTTGAACTTTACATTTTATTAATGTTGCACAGCAATATTCACAAATAATTTCGGGCTCGTACCAGCGTCTGGTATTATAAGAGCAATTGAAGAGTTTGTTGTACACTTCCTCAACTTCAATATGGTTTTTAAAATCAAGCCGATGACTAAAATCCGTAAATAAGCTACAAATATAGCAAAAATTATTATATTTGTCGCACATTTTAATTTTAATTGCACACGATAGTTGTCAAATTGCAAACTTATTTTATGTAAACAGTTTTAAAGTGATAAAGAAGTGATTAACTAAATGTCAAAAAAATGATTTTACATGAGTTAAGCTCTCATTGCAAATTTTTGTTTTAATTGCAACTTGGGCTTAGTATTATAACAGTGATTTGGATTAGTATAACACTGAGTTTCTATTATGCTTTGGTTTTATAAAATTTTACCAGCATCATGAAGCTTTAGTAAAGAGAAAGTGCATAAAAAGAACACAAAAAACGTTGTGCGGGCATTTTTGGAAAATGTTTGTTTTAATGGAAACTTCAATAGCTCAGTACTCATTAGGAAACGCCCCTTTTGAATAAATTCAAGAGTATTATGGTTTGTTCTTTTTAAATCCGGTGGGGAAATAAAACTCGGTTGATAATCAACTAACTTACAGGCTTATAAGTGCGCAACACCGGTTTTTTCACCAGTTTTCAAGATTTTGGGAGTGTTCACAAGCTGATTCTTGTTTCACTCGACCTACAAGAAAATTACTATCACTTCCCAGGTATTTTGGACAATCGCACCGTGTTATGTTACCTGATACAAAGTCTTTTCTTTAAATTGCATTTTGATGGAAATTCTTTGAATTTTATTAACAAACAAGAAGAAACAAAATAAAATTTGACAACTTACCCACGGAAAAGATGAAAAAACCACAAATCAGCTGGGCTGACGCGTTTACCCGTTAGATAATTCTACCATGGTATATGTATCTGTTATTCGTGTATTTCTCTTTGTCAAGTATTCGTACCATAGAATAATACATACGTAGATAAACTTATTCTCTCATCTGACGTTTCATTTCACACTCTTCATCGTAGGTTTGTGGAAATGAGAGCAATTAAATTTAAAATTATCTTACTCCAGGTGGAGTTACAAAATATGTTCACTTAACTTTTTCCTGTCGTTTTGGTGTAGAACTGAAAAATTTAAATATATTTTGCACGTTTTTGTTGACTTTTATCGTTGGTATACATTTGTATTGTATTTAACACAACTAGTTTGTCACAAAAACATGAAATTCGGTTGTTGTTCCTTTGTGGATCGCTGTATACTATTGCCACCATCTGGTATTATTGAACCCATATTTTCCACCATCCAATGTTTACTTTCCATCGTACCTATGACGTTTACAGCCAATTCATGTAACTCAAACGAAAATATATGCGAAAGAAAATCAGTCACTCACTTTCGTTCGTAATTCCCTTAAAAAAGTGGGATATTTTAAGGGATTTATCATAAAAAAATACAACTCTGTCTGAGAGTAATCAGCTGGATAGAAATGAGAAGGTAAATACAAACAAACAAAAAAGCAAATATTTTTTTTATTCTTGTGTTTTTTGTGAACAAAATTAATATGGATGTTTCTATTGGAATATATTTTGCGGTCCAAATTGATGACATTGTGGAAGTACCACGGAGGCATTTAAGAGACATGTCGAATGTTCTGGAGATGCCAACAAACCAGTGAGTTTTACAATCATTTAAGTATGTATATGTATGTAAATTAACAATATATTGTTTCTTATTATTTTTAGATTTGTCCAGAATTTCAGGGTGACAAAAGAAATATTTGTCATGATTTTAAAGGAGCTAGATGGAAAGTGGAAACTAATGCGCCGGCGTACGCAAATACGGCCTGACATTAAACTGTCTACATTTTTACGGTTTGCAGCCACGGGACGTTACCAGCAGTCTGTTGGTAACGAACATATTTCGGCAACAGCTACATCGACTGTGTGCAATATTATTGCTGAGTGTCTGCAACTCTTTGAGGAGTATATTTGTCCGAAGTGGATAAATATGCCCCTCCTTGGAGAAGAGGACAAAACAAAGCAGGTATTTTGGGAAAAATATGGATTCCCGGGCATCATCGGATGTGTTGATGGTACCCACATTCGTATAAAGTCTCCTGGAGACAATCTAAAACATTTATACTACAACCGGAAAGGGTTTTATAGTATAAATGCAATGACGGTAAGTACATCAACATATATGTACACACATACAGAAATACATTAATGTAATAAGTATTATTAATATACTTAGGTTTGCGATCACAACATGACCATTATGTGGGTCGACGCACGACATCCTGGGTCGAGTCACGACTCATTTATTTGGGAGCAGAGTGGAGTAAACCGGCAATTGCAGCGTACCTTCGATGGAGGAAGAATAAATACTTGGTTTCTTGGTTAGTTATTTGTGTAGAATATAATTATGTTCCTTTAAACTTAATTTGTGTCATTTTAGGAGATGGTGGCTACAAGTTAAAGCCATTTTTAATGACGCCCTTCAGAAACCCAAGGGATGCAGCTGAGATGTTATATAACAAGAAGCACATTAGCGCACGTAATGTGGTTGAGCGGTGCTTCGGGGTGCTGAAGAATAGATTTCGGTGCATGATTGGCTCTAGAGGACTTCACTACCAGCCAAGTAAAGCAACGCAAATAGTGAACGCTTGCTGTGCTCTTCACAACATGTGTATTCACTATAAGTGCCCAGAAGATACCAACATAGTGGTCGAAACTGAGGAGGAAAGAGTATCAAACGGGAGCGTATTAGGCGAAATTCTAGAAGAAAGGGCGGTTGCAATCCGAAGAAATATAGCAATAAATCTGTAAAAATTGATTTTTGTTGTGAATTTTTATTTAAAATAAATATAATAAATAAATTTAACATTAAAAGAAACAAAAAGGGGATATTCAATAAAAACTAAAAAGTATTACAATTCATTTAAAAAAGAGGAAACATTGCACGCTGTGTAGAAAAAAACAAAAAGAGTTTAATAAGATCCATATATAACAGAAAGTTTGGACACAAATTGCTCCATAGCATCGGCACTTCTTTTGGCGGCTTCTGCTTGCTTCTCAGCAGCAACTGCAGCTCTTATTGCAGCTTCTGCTTGCTTCTCAGCAGCAACAGCAGCTCTTATTGCAGCTTCAGTTTGGTTTTCGGCTGCATCGGCCAACACTTTTGCTTGCTTTTCGGCCGCAACAGCTGCACGCTCACGCAGCCTTAGTTGCCGTCGAATAAGAGCGAGTTGCTCCTCCGCCGCCGTTCTTTGACGTTTTTTTGAAGAAGACGGGAGATCATCCTCACTTTCATCACGTTCTTGCTGCCGTTTTCTGCTCTGCGGTGGGTTTTTTTCTGTATTTTGTGTGGTGTTTTGTCGCGTTGGAGTTACCACAGCTACATTGTGGCTAGTCCTAGGTGGTGTTTCTACCAACGACACAAAAGACTTCTCGATTGAGTCTACAATGCACTCTCTGGGTCCAAACTCCTTTCCTTTGGGTGCTGCGGCTGTGGAAAGAAACAACGTTCTATCAATTACTTCCTCTAACGGTGTGAGGCTGTTGACGCGATAGGCGCCACCACCAGTTTCCTTCATGGTGTTGTAGTTGTCGGCAATTTTTTTTTTGGTGCGGGACTTCAAATCCGCCCACGTCTGAAAATGTATAATGCAAGAATAAAAGGCGATTCCAATGAAAAAAAAAAACAAACCATATTTACCTTTTTCCACTCAACAGCGGTACGCGTTGGAGGACCAAACGAGTTCAATTTTTTCGCCAGCTTCCGCCACTGTTCCTCCATAGACTGTCTGGTACTTCCAAATATTGGCACTCCCCTAGCAAACTCTGGATTCAGCTCCATGTGCTCAACCAACGCATGTAGCTGCTGCTGTGTAGACTTTCTATTGCTAAGATAATAATAATATACCATTATTTATTGACCACTTACTATAATTATATTATTATTTACTTACCATTTACTCTCCGACATTGTAGTTTCCATTTTTTCTTTGTTTTTTGCCACAACAATTACATGTAGTTGTTTACGCGATAACAAACAGACAAGTGACTGTTTTGACATGTAGGTTCGCATAGATGACAGCGATAAGAGATAGATAAATCAAAAATCGTACTAAAAGGTTTACGTAGTCATTCGCATTGATTTTCTTTCGCATTGTCGTTCTGATAACTGTTAGGTGAAACGAATATCAGCTGTTTGTCGTGTAGCATGCGAAAGAAACGTTCGCATAAGATACATGAATTGGCTGTTAATTTATTGAGCGAATAAAAGCTTCTATGGTATGTATTATTCTATGATTCGTACGTTCACTAAATCAGCAGTGTGTTTTTTCTCTTTTGTTCGTTGCTTCCTCTTGCTTGTGTCTGCTTTATGTTCCAGTTGCTGTCTTCCTTTTCATTCCCCATGCAATTTATTTCGTAAATAACAACGATTTGTTTTAGTTTGTCTGTTATTTGTCGATTATAAAGGGGCCCTTAGACCTGTGGATAAGTTGCACCGACTTCAACATCAACGTATCCATGGTGTAAGGTGAAGTTGGTGATTTGTACAAACTAGTTGATGTAAAATCAAAGCGATTTCGATTTTTTTTCAAGTTGATATCCACTTCTTATTTCGATGAGAAGCGTTCATGGGGCAACATTATCGGCAAAATGTAAATAAATGAACCAAAAAATAAATAAACTAAACATTATTGGAAAAATATAAACTAAATAAATATGATTTGTGGTAGTTATTAATAAATTTTTAAAGAAAATAAAAATAGTGTTTTTCTTAAAATTGGACATACATATTTTCGCAGTGCGCTCACCACCTTCCATTCCGATATCTGACAAGTGTAAGGGCGCAATCGAAGTTGAGGTGAAATAATCGAAATTGATGTCAACCAGGGGATTTCTATGGCACTGCTGATCGGAAAGGTACTAGGGAAATGATGTAGAATGAGAGAACAGGAACTAATCAACAAACACTATTTAAAATTAGTTCCAAAGAAGACAGGAACTAATTTTAAATAGTGTTTGTTGATACTAATGACAGCTAAATTATGGTTTTATGTTGTTCGCATTGGACGCAAATACGCATTCCCTTTGATTTCTGTCCGTTTTATGTCCAACGAAAGTGTAAAATTGGTAAAATACAGCAGCAAATAAAACTATGAAATGGCCTACTACCTCGTCGTCATGAAGAGGCATTGAAGAGAGTAATGGCAACTCTTAAGTATTGCTCTATGTGTCCCTGAAGACGGCCGTCAATAGTCCGATACGGGAGAAGCTCTACGAAGCAATGACTGGGCTTGATATTCCTGCAAAACGCATACGCCTTTGCAGGATGACATTGACGATTGCCAAATCCTCAGTGAAAGTCGGTAAGGATCTTACCGAACCTTTCGAAACTAAGCAAGGCCTCAGGCAAAGCGACACCCTATCGTGCGGTCTCTTTAACATCCAAATGGAGATCATTATGAGAAAACTAAAACCATCAGCAACAAAAGTCACATGCTGCTCGCGTATGCTGATGATATATATAGTAAGGTGGATCGAAATTTTTTTTTTTTGTCCAAACGGGACTAAAAAGTTTGGTTTTGAGGTAAAAAAGAATATGCTTCAAGATGGGGCCCAAACGATGACTTTAACCCAGAGCGCAAGGGCAAAAGAAAATTTTGGCCGATTTCCTTGAATGTTACCCTATATATCACAGCGAAGTAAACCGAACTCCTGTATATGAGGTTCTAACGAAAGTTCATACTGACCTGAAAGTTTACCAGCGATAATGCGCCCAACAATGGGCATACTCCACTTGTGGGAGTCATCTGAAGCCATTTTGTATCATATTTTATACTGCAGCGATGTGTTTTTTCGAGCTTGCTGTGCTGACATGTATTTGCAGGCCCCCATAATTGTGCGGTAGCGGTGCCCAAGGGTCCCTTCTCAAACCCGATCTGTTAAAATTCCACATCAAGAGCTTCCCATTCCCCATACAAGATTTCGCATAACGGTAATTTTTTAATTTTGTCCTATATTGTAACAAATCGTAAAAAACACCCGTAAAGCGGGGCGGGGCGGTGATGAAATCTTCTACAAAACTGTTAGCCATCAAATTTTACTATATGTGTCAGAACACACCAAAGCCAAAAACTTTATTGACGGCAATTGGTCGTGTTTGAGCTCGTGTAGGGGGTCGAATGGAGGGACGCTGTCTGTAGCACGGGTTTTTCTTAGAGAACACTCCATCTTCTTGAATTTTCCTTCTTTCCGACAAGGCGCTTGAATTTCACACAAAATTAAAACAATAATTTTCACACACAATTTGGGCAGGGATGAGACTTCTTCGCAATCTGAAATAAGACTGGTATGAATTAATTAATTTTTTGACTTTTATTGTGATTATTACAATAAATAACACTGTGACGGTTTTACATATCTTCGCTCACTTATAAAGCTGTAACTTAGACAGTTATTAACTAATTTCTAGTTTCTTCCAAGATTTAGAAAGAAAACAGTTTGGCCTTTCGAGTAATGTATATTTCATTTAAGGAAACTTAAGAAAACTGTGAGTAATTGTCGAGAAAACTCAAAAATTTTTAAATTGTTTGCTACACTTTCAACTTTGGCGATTTTTAAATGCACTATTTTGTAAGAAGGGTCTACCAGGTGTTCCTTTACTAAAAAAGCCCGTTTAGTGTAGAGTAAAACGCATTTTCGTTATTAAAAATCTGTAAGTAATTGACGAAGTTATTAAACTTTTCATAACAAATTTTTTGTTTAAATTGAACAATTTCCCTTTTGCCCGTGCGGCGCGGGTTAAACTCATCGGTTGGGCCCCATCTTGAAGCATATTCTTTCTTACCTGAAACCAAACTTTTTAGTCCCGTTTGGACCCCAAAAAATAAAAAAAAAAGATTTTCGATCCACCTTAATATATAGATATCATTGGGCACACAATTAGAGAAGCTACTGGGGTGTTTTCGAGAATTAAGAAGGAGTCAGCAAAAGTGGGTCTGACAAAATTAATGGTTTCAATGAACAGGGACTCCACGCGAATAGACCAAAGGGTGAATTTTGATAACCGTTATAATTCCGAGGTGGTGGACGAATTTATACATATACCTCGGATCTACCGTAATTAAAAACGACAACGTCGACCTTGAGATCAATTGTGCTTACGAAAAGATGTTGTTTGAGGAGATTGTAAACCACTGTGTGAAATGCGCTTAAATTGTAATTGAATTTAATTGTTTGCATCACTGAATGTTTACAATTTTGTTCCAGTTTTTACATATTCCCTAAAGTGGATTCTCTGAGATATTGTCACAATGAAATGAAACATTAGGCCAAGATCAGTGTGTACAAAATAAAATGAATTATTGTGCTGTCTGGAGCAGCTTTGAATTGTTGAAGATCTTGCGTTTTATTATTTTCACTTCGTGAAAACTCCTACGAAACAGACGTTGTTTTGGGCTAAACAAGCAAGCCCTTTCTTGAGTAACAAAAGTCCAGCTATACCAGACTCTCATACAACCTGTATTGCTTTATGTCTTATCGCAAGCAGGCAAAACATCTCTAGGAGTCTTCGAGAGAAATATACTCCGGAAAATTTATGGCCCTATAGTGAACAACGGCGAGTATGGGCGGCACATTAACCATGAGCTGTGTGAGCTATATTCCATGGTACCCATTGTATGGTACATATGTACATACTTAATCGGATCAAAATAACGCGATTACGCTGGCTAGGCCCTATCAGTAGCATGGATGAAAACAAACCAGCACCAACTGTTTTCGAAACCGAAATCGTAGGAAGGCAAAAAATAGAAAGACCAAGTCTCCGTTGGAGGGGTCCGGTTGACGAATCCCTGCGTCCACTTAAGGCAAAGATCAAAATATATTATCTTTGTTTTATAAGGGTTGTTCGAGACTGGATAAATAAGAAAATAATTGAACATCGTCGTATTGATTTATAACGGTTATCTGCAACACTAGCCCTAATAACCTTCAGAAGGATTAGCGACCGGCCGTTTTCTAAATATAATAATCTCCCAAGATGTGTGTCTGAAATAAAAGAGAATAATAACAAATAATAATCTTTTTTTAAATAGAAAAAGAACCCCGTACGTTTCGTAGTTCATTATAACCAAAATAACAACCACTTCGAAGTTGGCATTCCTCTTAGCGCGTAGTTGATATGAACTGATTAATGATTACTACGTTCATGAAAAAACTATTTTACGTGTAGGGAAATTTTTTCAACGTGCCCAATCATTTTCCGTCAAAAAACCGTTGATGAAGACGTGTGGCTTGATGAGAAATAGTTGTACGGTTTGCCAGGAATCATGAGGATGCATTTCGCAAAACTTCTTTTTGAAAACTATATCTCTATTAATAAATATATTGAAGTGTGTTGAACTTGGGTAAACAAAACAAAATAGGAATTATAAATATTTAAAACTAAGTAGAGTGACAATTAATTCGGAAGAACCACTTTTTCTGATTGTCACGCCTTGTAAAATAAATCGACCAGGTAATGGTTTCCTGATTCCCCCAAAAATAGTTAATTCTTCAGTCGATTATTTTTTTGGCAATTTTTTGCTGGGCCCCTGCACTATTGATGATTAGCATAATCACGTCTGCTAACGTGGATGTTGCATATTTCAATAACTAAGCTGGAATGTTCTCATGACCAGAAGATATGTGATACTTCCCTTTTTTCTATGCCTCCTCGACTTTGAACAAACAAAAAGGGCGATAACTGCCGCGATATAGACAGATCTTTAAGGAAGCATTCCCTGACATAATTCAAATTGTATGTCCCAAATTGTTTCTAATGAATAAAAATTCAAAACATTTATTATATTTTCCAAACATGTGATGAATTATTAACGCATTTAGTGCTAAAAAACATTCAAAACAATTTCGATGCTAATAATTAGGTACCTACTAATTAAGCCCTTTAATTAACAGCATCAACTACTTTATGAGTGTGCGAGAAAGTGCAAACATTCTATAAATATGTAACTCGTAATCTGTAAATATTCCATTGTAAAATTGAGAACTTAATCCTTCATGCCTCCCAACAATGTATTGAAAGAGAAAGCGGTCCGATATATCTTGAAAGAAAACGAACTTGCATTAGAATACCGCATAATATAACTAGATGTTGTGTTGGAAGCACGTACATAGACCAAAAGATTACGATCCAGTTCAAAGAATATGCCCACCAAAGAGGTCTCCCGTTGAGATCGCATCAAGGGCAGCATCATCGCCTTCTTCTCAGAGGGCAGCATCTTCTCCCATGGGAATTTCATGTAGATATCGGCACAAAGCATGTTATTCTAAAAGAAATGACAATTAGGTGGGGTAATACATATTTTAAATTTCTCTAATTTTGGAAGTTTAATTGAGTTAGGTTGGGATACTGTTTGCACGAATCTGGTATTCAGAGGCTTGATAAATATCAGCTGAAGTTGTACTCAAGAGTAACAAATTTGAAGGACTTAATTGTTACGACAAAAGTGGTAAAGTAGTACAATTTTCACAACTTCTTCTCGCATAGTTGTGATGAAATGTATTGTAATGATTTTGTTGGAAATGTCAGTCTTGCGATTCGGTCATGTGATGCTGAATAGGTAATCCCGTATATTTTATTTAGAACACTTCCTTGGCTATGCGAATAATCGCCCAAGTGAAAATCGCCCAAAACCCAAAAATGAACAATCGCCCAAAAAATAAGGGAAAAAAATTTTGCGATTGTTCATCATGTTTGGGCGTTTTGGTATTTTAGATTTTTTGGGTGTTTGTTCATGATGAATGATCGCCCAAATTTTTAAAAATGTAAATTCGCCCAAAATATTTTTTTGGGCGATTGTTCACTTATCTTATTTTTGTTGAACAAGTCATTTTTGTTCGGAAGTTAACTGTTGTAACTGTATTATCATGTAAAAGGCGCAAAGTGTTGCGGATGGCCAAAATAATTATACCTGTCCTACTTGTCGTGAAGAAGTCAAAGATTCCATGCAAGTGTTTTCAAATATATAACATAAATACAAAAATCGTTTTCTTCCAGTTATGTTTATACTTAATTGGGCGGTTGTTCGCTACAGTCTTGGGCGATTTAGCATTATGAACAATCACCACAAAATAGTGGGCGTTTGTTCTTAATTTTGATTTTTATTTTTGGGCGAATGTTCTTAAATTTTTGGGCGATTTTACCTCTTTTTTTGGGTCTTTTTTCTTAATGAAAAAACACCCAAAAATGTTGGGTCATTGTTCATTTTTCGTTTTGGGCGATTTTCACTTGGGCGATTATTCGCATAGCCCACTTCCTTCACGTACTACATCTGATACATCTACTTAAAAATAACCTATAATTGTGGAACCTTTAAGTCCTAATGATTATATAGGGTTTTTCAACAGAGACGCTACAAAAGTAAATCGATAGGAACAGCAAACGACGCCATATTTTTTCCCGCTCTTTTGACATTTCTCTTCAGTAAGGTGTGCCGCTTCATCATGGAAAGATATACGAGTCGAAATTATTAAAATTTACTACCGAAATTTGGAGTCAGTCGCCTTAACTTTAAGAGCGCTACGTCCAATTTATGGTCGTCATAATCGTCCTACCAGATCAACAATTGAGCGTCTTGTGGAAAAATTTGAATCCACAGGCACAGTACAAAATGTTCCCGTGCCAGTGAGACAAAGAAGTGCCCGTAGTCTCGAGAATATTGCTGCCGCTGAGGCTTCAGTTCAAGAAAGCCCAAATGTGTCTCTCACACGACGTTCTCAAGCGTTGGGCATCTCTGTGACATCGTTGTGGCGAATTTTGCGAAAAGATCTTGGCCTACATCCTTACAAGTTCAAATTGACAAAAGAACTGAAGCCGCTTGACCACCATAAGCGTCGTATGTTCGGGAATTGGGCTGAGCAACAACTTGAAAATGATTCGGATTTTCATCGGAAAATCATCTTCAGCGATGAGGCTCATTTCTGGCTGAATGGCTTCGTCAATAAGCAAATTATGCGTTATTGGTCAGACAGCAATCCACACGTAATCCATGAGTCATCATTGCATCCCGAAAAAATTACGGTTTGATGCGGTTTATGGGCCGGCGGCGTCATTGGGCCGTACTTCGTCCGTGATGATCAAGACCGGCATATTACTGTGAATGCGAATCGCAACCGCTCAATGATAACCGAATATTTTTGGCCCCAATTGGATAATATGGACTTGGAGGACATGTGGTTCCAACACGACGGCGCCACAAGCCACACAGCGAATGCCACAATCAATTTATTGGAAACCAAGTTTGGTGATTGGTGATATCTCACGAAATGGCCCAGTCGATTGGCCGCCTCGGTCGTGCGATTTGACGCCGTTAGATTATTTCCTGTGGGGCTACGTCAAGCCTATGATCTATGCCAACAAGCCAGCGACGATTGATGAACTTCGTACGAATATCGAACGTGAAATTGCAGCAGTATCGGCCGATTTATGCTTGAAAACCGTCGAAAATTGGATTCAGCGTCTGGACTTCTGCAAGCGTGCCCGTGGTGGCTATTCAAAACAAATCGAGTTCCATAAATAATGGCATCGAACGTACTTTCACAGGAATAAAGAATTTCATTGGTATCTAAAACCGGTTTTTTTTTATTTAAAAAAAACTTTTGTAGCGCTCTTATTGAAAAACCCGTTACAACCAGTACATAAGTTTCAGTCGGGTGAACCGACTTAATCATACCCTCACCATACCGTACCTCATCCATTGCGAATGTGACCATATTAACATCAGATTGACGACATTGCGCTAAATATTATTGACTACCCAAACTAGTTAGTTTCCCTCCCAATATTTATATGCGAGGTACAAAAATGGGCATGGCAAGTTGTTGCCAAAATTTTGATCAGTACCAAATTTGATTAAGATCGGATATGATTTATTGGAGATATCGAGTCCGCAAACCCCAAATACGCCCAACTTTTGTATGGGATGTACGAAACTGGGCGTGGCACAATAGTCAGTTAACAGTTACACAGTAGCTTTTAGCAAAATATTGCCTAGTACCGAATTTTATTAAGATCGGTTGTTGTTTATGAGAATTATCGTGTGGATCAACCGGTCATCCGCCCAACTTTTATATGGGAGGTACCAGAATGGGTGTGGAAAAACCGCACTTTTTGTATAGGAGAGCTTTATTTGGCTAAATACTGACTAGTACAAACTTTCATAAAGATTGGTTTGGTTTTGCGGGACTTCTCATGCCGAACAACCAGACGCCCAAACAACTTTTGTATGGGAGGTACCACAATGGGCGTGGCAAAATCACCCTTGTTTTAATCGGTGATTAGCTTTTGATAATGTGAAGCCTTATACTTAATTTCATTAAGGTCGGAAGTGTTTCACGCGATTTATCGGATTGACAATCCGGTCGAACACCCTGCTTTGTATGGGAGGTACCAGAATGGGCGTGAGAATCTCGCCCATTTTCTCCAGTTAAGTAGGCATTTACAGATTGTTAACCGGTGTGAGAGTTGAAGCTAATCATATCTACCAGAAGAAGGGTTTGAAAGAAATATGACTTTGTGCTAAATGTATCGATTTGTATGGGAGGTACCAGAATGGGCGTGGTCAAAACGCCCATTTTCAATCCCAAACTCAATATTGGCAAATAATAGTCACCGACAAAGTTTCGTTGTCATCTGTAAAGATTTACGGCAGTTATCGTGTTGACCAGCCACCCAGCCAGACAGACGGACATGGCTCAAACGTCTTAAAAAGTCCTAAAACGAATTTCGTCCAAAGATACTAATGGCCAGTTTTTCAGTCAGTGGTGATCTTCGTTTCTTAGTTAAATTGTGGTTAAACATCGAATTGTGTTTTTTAGTCATTGTTTAACTATGATTTAACCACCCAATGTTTGTTGGTTAACTTATAGTGAGAACCATAATATTTTAACAATCAAATTACTGAGTATCAAAGGGAGAAATGAAGATTGTATAAAATACATATTCCGGATTTGCGTATTTGTACACATACCTTGAGTCTATATCGTTAAATTGTTGCGCCTATATAGTTTTTTACACATTTTTGTTAAAATGACTTCGATTTTATGCATCTATTTCTTATTTTACATAATTCCATTTTGTTTGTTTCCCTTTGTTGTTTTTTTATTTATCCAAAACACACGTTTTTTCCAATAGGAATACAAGGGTTGCCATATTAGTTGACAATATGGCGACTTACATTAACTCACCACTGAAAAATTAAATGCAAAGTTAACCTCTAATTAACTTAGAATGAAGATTAAGTAATCCGATAGTTAACTACCCACTTAAAAACTGGCCATAAGGGTCTAATTTGGTTCTTTCTATGTCTTACATTTTTTTTACGTATTAAATGATATATACCCCCTTCCTATGGTGAGGGTATAAAAATGTACGAGTCGAATGAAAATATTGATGAAATTGGAAATTTTGACTAAGTACTTATTTAGGCAGTTAAAGCCTCATCAACGCTTAATCTTCATAAACCCTATGTATGTCACCTTGTAGTCATTGCAACCATTAAATGACTAAAAATAGTATAGCAATTAAATTTTTACACTTTTCAAGATTATCATTCATGAAAATTGATTTCAAATTCGAACATGATTTTCAAATTTAAATAAGTTTAATGTGAATATGAATTAAACTCGTCAATTTTACATTAAACAGGCATTGCAACTTGGACTACGATTTACATTTTAATTTAAAAATTAAACGTTATTGTTAAATATAAATGGTGTCCCATAACATTCCATGAAGGGATTGAATTGAATTGCAATGAATAGAATTGAATTCTATTGAATTGAATTGATCTGAACTGAACTGAATTGAAATGAATTGAATTCAAATGAAATGAAATTAAATGAATTCAAATGAAATTAAATGAAATGAATTCAAATGAAATGAAATGAATTGAAACGAAATGAAATAAAATTAAATGATTTGAATTGAATTGAATAGAATAGAATAGAATTTAATTGAGTTGAAATTAACTGAATTGCATTGAATTCAATTGAACTGAATTGAACTGAACTGAACTGAATTGAATTGAATTGAAATGAATTGAAATGAATTGAAATGAATTGAAATGAATTGAAATGAATTGAAATGAATTGAATTAAATTGAATTGAATTGAATTGAATTGAAATGAATTGAATTGAATTGAATTGAATTGAATAGAATTGAATTGAATTGAATTGAATTGAATTGAATTGAATTGAATTGAATTGAATTGAATTGAATTGAATTGAATTGAATTGAACTGAATAGAATTGAATTGAATTGAATTGAATTGAATTGAATTGAATTGAATTGAATGGAATTGAATTGAATTGAATTGAATTGAATTGAATTAAATTGAATTGAATTGAATTCAAATGAAATTGAATTGAATTGAATAGAATTGAATTGAATTGAATTGTATTCAATTGAATTGAATGGAATTGAATTGAATTGAATAGAATTGAATTGAATTAAATTGAATTGAATTGAATTGAATTGAATTGAATTGAATTGAATAGAATTGAATTGAATTTAATTGAAATTAACTGAATTGAATAGTAAACGAATTTTACAACGATCCAAACTTGCTTGAATGCATTGATCACCAACAGAACACAAGAAGAAGGACACAAGCGCCATATAAAGTAAGAAAATATTTATTGTTCAATAAAGCTCAAAATCTTGAAAAAAAAAAATGAATTGAATTGAATTGGTTGAATTGAATTGAATTGAATTGAATTGAATTGAATTGAATTGAATTGAATTGAACTGAATTGTAATGAAATTAATTGCATTGAGTTGGTATTAATTGAATTCAATTGAATTGAATTGAATTGAATTAAATTAAATTGAATTGAATTGAATTGAATTGAATTGAACTAGACTGAACTGAATTGAATTAAATCGAATTGAATTCAATTGAATTGAATTGAATGAAATATAATGGAATTGAATTGAATTGAATTGAACTGAACTGAACTGAACTGCACTGAATTGAATTGAGTTGAATTGAATTGAATTTTATTAAATTGAATTAAATTGAATTGAATTGAAATTAAATGAAATGAAAAAAAAATGAATTGAAACAAAATGAAATGAAATGAATTGAATTGAATTCAATTGAACTGAACTGAATTGCATTGGACGGAAATGAAAATGAAAAAATGGACGGAACGTGTTGAATTAACGGAAAATTTAAAAATATTAAAATCTGTAAATAATCAATATTCTCCGAGATTGAGATTAGATTTTATGTTCTTGTATTTATTTTCCTCGATATTTCACTACTCCATTGTGTAGCATCATCAGGAGATATAAACAATTTGTAACAATTAAAATAAAATAGCAGTTGTGAAAAAATTATGTCAATTTAAAAAAATCGTTTTCCATACGAAGCGAAAAAACCGAAAAATTACCGTAATTAAAACCGAAATTTAACCGGTTTCACCGGTTTTCTCCATTCTGTGAAACCGATGCCCGGTTTTCGGAAAAAGTGATTTTTCGAATAATCTGAAATCCGGGTATTCGAAAATGTCGGTTTTTTGAACAGCCTAAAATCATTGCTGGAATATTCCTCTCTATCGTTAAAGTGAAAATTTCGGTTTTTTGAACACTCTAACCTCATTGCTTGAATATTCCTCTCTATCGTTTAAGTGATAACCTTTTCGCTCTCTTTGGGCAAATACGTGTGGCAAATAAAGCTGTATCATCTTTTCTGACTTCTCACGAGCGCCGTCTTCCAGAAATTTATTTTATCTGCCAATCATAATACTATCAGCGAGAAAGTTGTTCCAAACAACCACATTATACTTTTACTATATTTTAGTCGCAGTCATAAAAATATTACACACAATATGATTGCAACAAATGTATTTTGATGATAACTATTATTGCAGAACCCATTTTACTTTTGTGGAGAACATTCCAGAGAACTTAAATATAATAGATGCGGTGACGAGGGCTCTATATCTATAAAATAAATTTCTTTAAACGAAAATTAAATGTAACCGGAAGTAGAACTAAAACCAGAGAGGCATCTAAGTGCCTTGGCAATGTTCAGTAGATTCCGCTTATGAAATCAGAATCTACTTTTAAAATCTTTTTTGGTTGGTGGGAGTTCCGAAATAACAATGACGTAATGTCATCGATTTTATGAAAAAAACTTCTGGTTGTATTATCCTATGCTGAGCTCGTACTGGTGAATGAATACAGTGAAAACTTTCCGCGGAAAAAATAACCAAATTTAGAGGTTGTTATAATCATATTAGAAGTTGCGACAGCCGCATTGGAGGTTGTTACAACCGCATTAGAGGTTGCTTCAACCGAATTTCAGTTGTGCTGTCCAAATTCAGTCGTGTCAACCTCAATTCGGTTATGGCAACTATAATTCGGTGGCAACATCCTAATTTACATTTGCTACAACCTCTTTTCAAACCATTAGTTCTGTGGTATGATCTCTTGCGATCTTTATTGCAATGCTCAAACTGCTGTGATTCTCAAAATATCGCCGAATGGTGCAGTAAATCATGCATAAATAATGTGTTTAATATTTTCCATATTGTACGATCAAAAACAGATCGGGCTTTATGAGGCAGGCCCCTAGGCCAACATACCGACATTGTGACAATAAAAAATATTTTACATATCCAAATGGATGCGCAAATACTTGCAAACCTGTAACTACAAAATTTAAGTTGAAACTGTTCCTTAACCCTCGGATGTATAAGGGTTTTTTGTCGCTAAACGGTATAGCCAGGTCTGTGCACACCTACATGGGATTTATATGGAAATGCATGGTCAGGTGTCCTAAAAGTGTGTATAAATGCATTTTATGCTACGAAAACCACGAAATGAACAATAAAAACGCATTTTTATACATCTTAGGTAGCTATTATTATTAATACTATGAAAAAAAAAATTTATGGTTTAGACTTAAAATTTTGCTTATATTGTTTGCGCTCGATTCAATATGTACATTTTATATCAATATCCCACTCAAAAACGGTTTTTATCACCTGCCCCCCATTCATTCCATACAAATTACATGTAGTAGATCTGCACAGACCTGGTTATACCGTTTGGACCAATATATTTGTAAACCCGGATTAACCCGAACCCGGATCCACAATCGCTCTGATTTTTTGCTCATTGTGTTCGGAGATTGTTGCCCCAGGATTGCATGGAAGGGTTTGTCTCTAACATGAAAAAGAAAAACGTTATACACACTTGTATATGCAAAAAATTTTCTGCACAGACCTGGTTATATGGGTTAATTTGTTAAAAATCTAAGAAATGATAACACATATTTTCAAATTGTATTACCTCACTTTTCACTTTTTCCCCACCAAAGCAATAGATCATCATCTGTATAGAATTTGCGGAGAAGGCCAGGACATTAAATGGTATCATCTGCAGATCGGGATCATTATTAAGCGAGTAGATATGCAAACACATTTGCAGGCAGCTAAACATAACCTCGGCCCAGAAGATTCCACCAAAGATATTGTTAATCTCATCTATAAATTTCAAAATTCTATTATGATACCATACGATAGAGCCAACATCCTTTAAAAAATCTCCATGGTTGTCATTCAGCTCAATCTTGTTGGCCGCTACTTCGATTTTAATGCGTAAGATACGAAAGTGAGCCGATACAGCGTGGACACACCAACCAAAGAGAGTATCCAGGCTAATAGCTATATCATAGATAAAGGAATTAAGTAGATATCGCGCATGCCTTGGGATATTTCTTGTTCAATGGGATATTTTCTAGATGGAGCTGAATGCAATAATTACAACGTTTGATCCCAAACAAAATATACCTTGCAAGATGTATTTAGAAAAGGTGCTAACAAAAGGTGTGGTAGGCAACATCAACAGGGATTTTGTTTTGTTTAGTGGGCCGATGCTGTACAGGTCAACATAAACGAATACCAACAATAACAGTACACCAAACAAGCACATAACCAAAATGCATTTGAATTAGAAAGTGGGGAACACAACGACATGAAAAAAACTAAATTAGTTGTTCGAATAGCACTACCTGGAAAATGATTCTATTTTTGTATTGAAGAAATGTCCCACACTGTTGAATAAACGTCAGTGAATGTTATGAGAAACGTCAATGAAAGTTACAAAACGACAACACAGCATCTAGTGGCAGTACTTGCCAACGCCTGTGGTATATCTACTTAATTCCTTTATCTATGGCTATATTAAGAAGTGCGTAAACGTACATCAATGATAAGATGTAGTTTAGAATGAATATCTGAATGCCACGATCTTCGAAAAGGAATCTAGGGATAAAAAAAATCACTTTATGTTTAGTGTTAGCAAATTGGTGTGCAGGATCACCTACTCTCCGTCAAATGGCAACTTTAATTCTACTTCAACACCTTGGATATATTGACAACCCATTATGATAAAGGGTATTAACGCCAAGCATATCAATGTTACCCAACAGGAAGAGGCATATACTTTTGAAATCAGCAACGCCCGGCGGTTCTCTGAGACCCAAATGTCATGTTCCGGTGGATTTGCTGTGGGGTAGGGAAGATGTTTGCTTGATTGTTGGAAAGTTCAAAAATACAATAACTACTTTACCGCTTGTGGCCAATAAATTCATTTCCCAGATCAATTTAAGAATACGATCGGATTTACATATTAGCACCATGGCTTTCAGCAGTATAAGTAACGACTGATTGAACACGGATAACGCATAGGTGGCCTCATGAATCGCCACTTTAAAAATATGCACGGCATAAATGATCTGGCAATACAGTAGATAGCATATTATAATTGCTTGATATATAAGTTTCCACGGATATTTTATGAAATCTTTGCCTCTTACAGCCCCGATATCTAGTCCTACTTTAATTAGGGCCTGATATTGTATATTTAAGAACTTTAAAGTTTGACGCGGCTCCATTGAGTTCTGGTTGTTAACTGACAAACAAAAACCTCCATGTTGGCTGAATGACGTGGATTTTTACCACGACAGTGATAATAATATGGGCTGGCAACTAAAGGAATTTAACTATATGGCTCTTTTGGCAAAGTGTCGGGAAAAAATGTCAGCTGAGGTGTTATTTAATAATGACCTTTGTTGGATTGGTCAACGCAGACAGTTTGTTTCGGTACAATTGGTTTTAGTCAGAATTTGGAAACCAAATCGCAAGTAACGTAATCTAATCATAAAAGCTTTTGGTTAGTTTAGGTTGGGTTGGCTTAGGTTAGGTTACATGATGTCAGGTTAGGTTAAATATCATCTCCAGGCCACCTATGTCCAAACATATTGTGTTTGCTATTCAACATTACACGTTTGAGACACAATGATAAATATGTTAGAATATATGTGTTTGCGACCCTCATATAGTATTGTTTGTAATACAAATACAGCTGTGTATTGGCTTAGCTGGGCTTGCATGAACTAGATTCGTATATAAATATATTCTTTGTGTACTAACACATAGCTGAAACCTTCCGAAAACAAAAACGTGAGAGACAACAAAGAAATGACAAGCAAAAGAGCAGCAGATTCTCATTTCATGAAAAAAAAACACAAATAATGCCTTCAATGCACCTAAATGTAAAAAAGGCCGTTTTAAATCTGTTAATGTTTTGTATTAATTATTTATAAATGTGGATTTATATTGATAAAATTAATTATAATAAATAATACATACATATATATTGAAATCAAAGAATAATTCGTTTATAAATATTATTATGTTTGGGGGGAAATACGCATATGTTTCCACGTAAAAGCATACATGTTTGCCAGTAAACATGATGCTGTTTACATTTAAACACAAGTGAGTTTGGGACTTGCAAACATATTAATGTTTGAAGTGTGCCCCAAACATATACAGGGTTCCTGCAGAATATGTTTGGGAGAATATGTTAGAGAGGCCGTTATTTTTCAGCGTGCAGGTACCGCTTCCGCATTTCATTAGGGTTCTTCAGGCTGGGTTAGATTAGAATCGGTTAGGTTGGGTTAGGTCAGGTTCAGAAGGAGGAATAAAAGAATTAGTGTTTCGTTTCATGGAGTATGACATGGTAATCATATAATACATTTGTATCGCTAATTACAGAAACCACATGAGTCAATAATTAATCAGTGTTGCCATTGAGGCAAGTGAGAGAAGTGTAAGTGTTGTCGGAAAAATGTGTGAATGTATTGCTACTGTCGGAGCAAAACTGTCCCGGGTAACGCCACGTAACGCATCACAGTACGAATGGTATAACAACTTATGCGGTTTATTCGAATCTGATATATAAATAAATTTCATTCGAAAATTCCATATTAGTCTGAGCCCTCATTAAGCTTTTGACTGATCATTCTGACATATCTCCTACTGACATTTATTTTCGTATTGCCCTACGCAGAGGCGACCTCTAAGCAGTTGTAAATAATTTGGATTTTGTATTTTAAATCGATATTGGATTCCTTTAGTTTCTCATAAGGCTAAAGTTGTTACTAAGACAGCACCACAGGCGGTAAAAGGGGGTACCAAAGTAGATTCTAATGAGCTCCCAGGCTGCCATTAAACAGGGTTCTGTCAAAGTGACCAAGAAGGCAGAGAAAACATACATACATACATCGAACAACGGAATGAAAATAAGAATGGTTGAAGTTCATGCGATGCCAGATAGTGTGAATGATGATTCCTCATATAGTAGAAAAAACACGGAATAAAATGTATGCTGCATGTAAACAAATAGGGTGATGTACGGAAAAATATCGGTATGGAAATATTCTGTGCCATAAGTCTGAGTTTACACATGCAACTTTAAGTTTGCGACTTTGAAAAACTCTGCTGCAGCTCTTTACGATTCTCTTTTGAAGTTGCAATATGTGTTTACTCGTGCAACTTGTCCGCGTTTGAAATTGTGAAAATCTTGTGTTCAATGTTGTTACTTCTGACATTCGGACATCATTTTTCCGTATACAGACTAAAAGTGTTGTGAGAAATAAATAAGTGAAAACAAATTGTACAAATATAGAAGTGGAAATACTGTCTTCTTTGGACCATTTTCCTGACATTTTTATTATTTGATCAGATCACTTTTAGGTTTTTAATTTAGTGTTTGGTTTTTTAGCTAATTAGTTCAAATTGTTAATTTAATTCAAATAAAAACAAAACTTTTTTATCTCATTCGCTGTTTTTTTCCCGCAACTACAGATGCAAAAAACCGCAAAACGCCGATGGATAAAATAAAAAGATAAAAAACTTTTGTTTTCATTTGCATTAAACACTTTTTTATTTCTTTAGACGGAGTTACACTTTTTTTAACAAATTACTTCGGCTTCGCTACACTTTATTACAAATCACTATTTTATTTTATTTATTTATTCACACCGCGTCGTTGTTTCAACCATAAAAAGAAACAACTTTTAAAGAGAAACGTCAAATTATTCTACAGCCAACTTCACTGCGAAAGAAAACGAAACGGAGTTGCAAAGCACTTGCTACTTTTTTCCCCCTCCGTTCTTCTTACCTCTCTCTCCTAAAAACTCAAGAAGGTCGGCAGAGTTTTTCAAAGTTGGAGACCTAAAGTTGCATGTGTAAACACAGACTAAAGCAACAAAGGTTCACCATCTTTACATGATGCCAATTTTAGCTGCCATTTTTAACAATTCACTTTTGAAATTGCAGCGTAAATCTTCGTGCTTTACACGTTGCCATCTCATGATATGAGTTCTTGCCATTACTCGTTACACGTTGCCATCTCATGATATGAGTGCTTGCCATTACTCGTTAGAACAGCTGATTTCAACATATTTCTTGCTTAGGTGTTTCTCTTATGTCAAATTCACATGCATTTGTGTACTTTTTTGTTTACTTTTACAGTAGATACACACATGAAGAAAATTTGACAGATTATGAACACCAAACAAAATGCCTGTGTTTGTTGTAACAATTCCTAGTGCGTTTACCTTACTTATTTTACCATGATCTAGAATGAAAGAAACAATAACAACAAATGTCAAAATCATAACAAATGCGGAAAGAGCATAAAGAGCATTGCAATAAAATAGCATGAAACCCAGTACGGTGGGGCGTCGTGCCATTTTTTCCTCCATTCTTGCTTCTCTACACCCCATATCAACAAACGCAAATTGCATGTTCAAAAAAATGGCATCGTTTAAAGTCTGTGGTTGTATGAGAGTGTGACAGAGATGAATCTTTGTTTCTCGAGAGAGGTTCTTACATGTTTACAATTCTTCGCTTGATATCAAGGCGGCCGTTCATTTTTGTTGGCGGCAGATCCAAGGTAAATAAATATGACCATTATCTCGAAGTTATAATGGATATGAACGTCCAAACACTGCTTCCGACGAGTGGAGGATCTCCTCATGGAAACTCCTAACTTTGATTTGTCTTCGACTACCGAAAATATTTCATAAACCATCCAATAATGTGTGCATCATCGGCATAACCGAGCAGCATGTAGGTGTTTGATTGCTGATGGTTTAATTTATGATATTTGTAACTTTTCTCATTATGATGTTGAAGAGATCGCACGATGTGACGTTGCCTTGTCCATGGCCTTGCGAAATTTTCGTAAGAAATTTTGTCATTTATCTCTAAACGGAAAACTTTCCTGCGGAGAGTTACCACATATCTTTGATATACCTTGCAAATATTTTTATTTTTAATGCATGTCGTGTTGCTTTTAGTTGTTAAAATTATCAAAATGTTAAAATTCCGGTCCCAAACAATTATGACACGATTGTTTTCGTGCGAAATAACTTTGGCGTAACATACCTGTACTTGATTTTGCCTACGAAATTTTCTCAAAGAGCTGAGTACCAGGCAAATGAAAAGTGAGCGAAATTTTCGGTTCATGAAATTTTCGTTATTTTGTATACATGTACTTCTTATGGCAACGAAAATTTCATAAAAACTGAATACCGAGCTTTATAATCGACAAAAGAGATGGTAGATATCGATTTGAATTTAGCGAGTTATCTCCAGAACTTGGCTGGATGTGAATAATTGTCCAATTGAGGAATTTCCAGGCCTAAGACCACAATGATAAGTTCTGATCAGGTCTGCTACAATGGGTTTCTCACATTACGCTTAAGAGGACCCTGTATGCAAATTTTAAAATACGGATTCGCATATTTTCAACACAGTACATATTCAGCAGGAACCACAACGCAAGCACCATTTTCAATCAGCGTGCACAATGCAAGAAATAATTTACTTAGAATGCCACATACAGTGTTGTATTTTGAATATCAATAGAATATTTAAATATATGAAATATTTCCAATTAACACATTTTACATATAAAATCATGGGGATTCGATGAAACTGTTCTACGACTTGGTACTTGGAGTACAGTAGCGAATAGAGTGTAATGAAAGAATAAGCGATAGTGACTAGAAGTAAACCTTGTTTTAATAACATTTAAATGATTGATATCGACATTTGACATTTTATGCTTGCAATCTTAGAATAATACATACCATAGAAGCTTTTATTCGCTCAATAAATTAAACGTCATAGGTACGATGGAAAGTAAACACTGGATGGTAGAAAATATGGGTTCAATAATACCAGATGGTGGCAATAGTATACAGCGATCCATAAAGGAACAACATTCGAATTTCGTGTTTTTGTGACAAACTAGTTGTGTTAAATACAATACAAATGTATACCAACGAAAAAAGTCAACAAAAAAGGTCAAAATATATCTAAATTTTTCAGTTCTACACCAAAACGACAGGAAAAAGTTAAGTGAACATATTTTGTAACTCCACCTTGTGTAAGATAATTTGAAATTTAATTGCTCTCATTTCCACAAACCTACGATGAAGAGTGTGAAATGAAACGTCAGATGAGAGAATAAGTTTATCTACGTATGTATTATTCTATGCTTGCAATGAATTTAAAATATTAAAATACATACATTTAAAATGGTAAAATTTAAGAATTTAAAATATAATAGAGAATACACAAACATGAAATATAAAACATTAATGATTATTAAATATTTTGGAACAAAACTAAGATATAGTATCCTGAGTTTAATATTTAAACTTTGTATACAAGTTTAATGATCAAATAAAAATGTAAAAAAATAATGAATTTTAACTTAACAAAAATGGTTTTCCATTACATCCCATGAAGGGACAGCGGAGAGCTTCTCACAATCAGTGAGCTGTGCGCCTTCTACACTGAATGGAAAAGCTTCGTCACAGTAATGAAAATGTTCGGCGCCCCAACAACTTTTGTCATCGCAATTGACCTAACGAACAGTTTGATTTCCGCTACTAAAATGTGTTCATAAAAACTGGTTGTTTCGGAAATGAATATGTTTCATTGCAGCATCGAATTTGTCTAATTGCTACCGTGCATATGTTTCATTGCTGCAATGATTTTGTTTCATTGCTGCAATGATTTTGTTTCATTCCTGCAATGAATTTTTTTCATTGCTGCAATGATTATGTTTCGGTCCGGTACTACAAACAAAATCAAATATATGGTGGTAATATTAATAAGCTTGCTACTCATATACTTATACATGTGTAGAAGATATGTGGATATATGCAGTAAGTCGCGGCGATAAAACTACTTTCTTTTTTTTAAACGTGGAGTATTTTGTGCGAT
The DNA here is from genome assembly GCA_963931995.1 of Phaonia tiefii. NCBI lineage: Eukaryota > Metazoa > Arthropoda > Insecta > Diptera > Muscidae > Phaonia > Phaonia tiefii. The sequence goes on from OZ008368.1 coordinate 50,022,364, forward strand.
GTTTTTATCGAACGTATGGTTAATATAATCTTCCTCATCATGTGTAGATTCTGAGGCTTCAGAACTGTCAGATAATGAGGTGTCCGGAAGACTGCAAGCTGTAAAAATGACGCTTATGTAAAAAATTATTTTAAAAACCAACTCCCAGTTGGAAAATACAACAGTAATAAAATTTTAAAGCAAATTTTTTGTAAAACTATCAGTTGGCCTGAAAAAAACTATTAAAATATTGCAATGGAATGTGTGCACTCAGGGAGAAATCTTTATCATATTTATGAAAAACTTCATTAGTTTTCGTTCAACGCAACACTTCAAAGATATGATATGATATGAAGAATTTGTTATGAATTTGAATGGAACTCTTCAAAATATTTATGAAGTTTTCGTAAATATGATGAAAGTTTAATAATGATGAAACTGTTTTCCCCTGAGATAATTATTGGAAACGTTTCTAACTGGGATATAAAAAAAATATAAATTTTACCTGTTGAAGTTGATGGAAGTTCTTCATATAATTTATGTGCTTTTCCTTTTCGTTCACGATATTTTCTTCTGTCTTCCTTTTGTTTTAATTTTAGGTCTACTCCCACCATGATACCTTCACGACCTTTCTTTCCTTGTTTAATTAAGAACTGTCTGTCCTCTTCAATTTTTATAATATCCATTGCATTGACGTGAGCAATATCGAATAAATGATTTAATTGTACCTTCCATTCTTCTCTCTTTTTGATATAAATTTGTGCGTTTCTGGATTTACTTCTTACAAGATTTCGCCATGCATTGCATAGGCCAATTAATTTGTTTGCAGCTTTGTGTGCATCCTGGAAAGGAATTCGTGCCTTTTCCCAAAACACGGAACACTCTTTTATAACTAAACGTGCACTGTCTTTTACACTCAATTTTGTTGTCTTTAAATTTTAAAAAAAAACTTTAAGGCAGTCTCCCTTCGATGGAAGTTTACAGCCAGTCAACTGGTGTTTTGAAAAACCGATTAAGTATAATTCTTCTCTTAATGACGGCATTATAAAATTTTAGATATTTTACAAAAAAAATCAATTTCGTAAATTACTTCTTACACGTGTTAACTCAACCGAATCAATGTTTCGACTAGGGCTGCGACATCGACATCGATGTTTTAAAAACATCGATGTTTTTCTAAAACATCGAGTACTTTTAACATCGATGTCTTAGTGCCGATGTTTTTCCAACATCGATGTTTTGTATCGATGTTTGCATCGATGTTTTTGCTTTCGGACTGGTTGTGAGCCGAGGCAAAATTAAATTGTCGGCTTCGCATGTGTTTCATTTGAGGACTTTGTTTTTTTTTTTTTAGTCACAAACTCATCGGCGGCGTGAGCGAAAACATCGATGTTTTTCACCGATGTTACATCGATTCAATGGCGCGGCTGAAGTAACAAACGATCGGCGTAGAAGTTTTTACCGACATCGATGTTTACAAAACGATATACAAAACTTTATTTATACTGGAGTTATTTTATGTATACTGGAGTTATTTTATGCTTAAAATATTCAAAAACATCGATGTTTTTGGGGGTGTCTGAATTTTGCAGAAATGAAATGAGAAACATCGATGTTTTCGAATTGTTAACAAACTAAATAAAAACACCGTTGTTTTGTTTTTGCTGAAATTCTCTTGTAGATATGTGTTGTCAATATACAAATCACCCTATTCGTCGATATAAAGGCAAATAGTATATACAAAACTTTATTAGTGCTGCCTTTTATATCGATGTTTTTCAAATTAACAAAATTTATAGAAAAAACATCGATGTTTTCGAATTGCTAACAAAATTATATAAAAAAAACATTAATATTTTCAAACATCGATGTTTGGATTTCGCTTTTATATATGACGTGCCGGCGTATATATCACCCTATTGGTCGACATAAAGCAAAAACATACAAAAGTTGATTAGTACTGTTTTTTTATTTTTATTGCTAAAAAACTTTAATAAAAAACATCGATGTTTTCAAAATAAAAAATTTATAGAAAAAACATCTATGTTTTCGAATTGCTAACAAAATTATATAAAAAAAACATTAATATTTTCAAACATCGATGTTTGGATTTCGCTTTGCCGGCGTATATATCACCCTATTGGTCGATATAAAGCAAAAACATACAAAAGTTGATTAGTACTGTTTTTTTTATTTTTATTGCTAAAAAACTTTAATAAAAAACATCGATGTTTTCAAAATAAAAAATTTATAGAAAAAACATCGATGTTTTTTATTAAAGTTTTTTAGCAATAAAAATAAAAAAACAGTACTAATCAACTTTTGTATGTTTTTGCTTTATGTCGACCAATAGGGTGATATATACGCCGGCACGTCATATATAAAAGCGAAATCCAAACATCGATGTTTGAAAATATTAATGTTTTTTTTGTATAATTTTGTTAGCAATTCGAAAACATCGATGTTTTTTCTATAAATTTTTTATTTTGAAAACATCGATGTTTTTTATTAAAGTTTTTTAGCAAATAAAAATAAAAAAACAGTACTAATCAACTTTTGTATGTTTTTGCTTTATATCGACCAATAGGGTGATATATACGCCGGCAAAGCGAAATCCAAACATCGATGTTTGAAAATATTAATGTTTTTTTTATATAATTTTGTTAGCAATTCGAAAACATCGATGTTTTTTCTATAAGTTTTTTATTTTGAAAACATCGATGTTTTTTATTAAAGTTTATTAGCAATCAAAATAAAAAAGCAATAATAATCAACTTTTGTATGTTTTTGCTTTATATCGACCAATAGGGTGATATATACGCCGGCACGTCATATATAAAAGCGAAATCCAAACATCGATGTTTGAAAATATTAATGTTTTTTATATAATTTTGTTAGCAATTCGAAAACATCGATGTTTTTTCTATAAATTTTTTATTTTGAAAACATCGATGTTTTTTATTAAAGTTTATTAGCAATCAAAATAAAAAAGCAGTAATAATCAACTTTTGTATGTTTTTGCTTAATATCGTCGACATGACATATATAAAACTGCACTTCAGGGAAAACAAAACACGCAGAAACATTTGTAACCGATGTTGGATCAACATCGATGTTTCTCACTTGACGACCTTTTTCTTTTTTTTAGTCAATGTCAGAGGGAAAAGAATACGGGCGCAGAAACATCGATGTTTGGACACATCGATGTTTTTAACCGATGTTTGATCGACATCGATGTTTCTCATTTGAAACATCGATGTTGAAAAACATCGATGTTTTGAGGTCGATGTCGCAGCCCTAGTTTCGACTGACGGACAAAACTTAAAATATTGCAATTTGCTACTGAAAACCGTTTATTTACAGCTATAAAAAAGCTTTTATAAAAAAAACTGGGTGTCAAAAATAGAAAACAGTCTACTACAATTCCATTGATCAGAAATGCATACAAAAGCTTTAAAAATTCTAATTAGCTTTTGATATTTAAAAAGCTTTGCTTTGTATAAAACTGGGTGTCTCAAATAAAAAACTTCTTTCATAATCCAATTGGATCAGATATGCAAAGAAAAGCTTTAAAATTTGTAATTAGCCTTTGTTTTATTAAATTGGGTGTCGCAAATAAAAAACAATTTTTCATAATCCAATTGAATCAGAAAAACGTACAAAAGCCTTAAAATTTGTAATTAGCTTTTGGTATAAAAAAGATTTATTTTTTTTTTATAAAAAAGATTCATTTGAGAATTTTATTTCGCACATATTAGTCTGGTTTAAAAATATCTGAAAATGGTTAAATTTACTAAAAATTTTTCGTGAGTGTAAAAATGTAAAGAGTTATTAAAATCTCGTTAAAAGTAACTGCTTTTTTATCTTACATAACAAATTTGCTCATATTTATTAGTATCTACTAAAAAATACGAAATATTTAGATAAAGACTATGTTTTAATGCAAAATTTCCTATTATTTGACCTTTGACCTTGATATAAAGGAGGCAAGGGCTGTCTAATATGCTTCTGTTTTGAACTAGTGCCTTATTGGACCCATTGCAGCACATTTTTTTTAGTTTCAATAAAATCTACACGCAAAACAACAAAATTGTATATATATTTTAATATTATATGTAAAATTTTGGAATATTTGACCTCTGTGCGGCACGTGTTAGTATTGTCCGATGTGGCTCAAATTTTCACCATAATATTTTCTTACCCAAAGACACAAAATTCCGCACGGCGCTCCTTGAAATTCAAACAAAAAAAAAAAATACTGCTACCCTAATGCATACATATGTACTTACCATGAACATAAGCTCCACTACCATTACGATTTGATTCACATTGAATGTAATACGATCTCGGATCAGACATTTTTTTATAATCCACCATATGGATTATTAAATTCATAATTTGTTATTGTGTTGAATGTTCTTCCCATAAACTAATACATACTTATACTTACTTACTTACTTATCCGGTCTCGGACAACCCCGGGGGTTCAGGGACCTTACAAAACGAAGATAACATATTTCGCCAACCAGTTCGATCTTTTGCTTTATCTCTCCAGTTGGCAATACCAAGTGTACGCAGGGATTCGTCAACCTGATCCCTCCAGCGGAGTCTTGGTCTTCCTATTTTTCGTCTTCCTTCGAGTTCGGTTTCGAAAAGCCTTCGCGCTGGTTCATCTTCATCCATTCTACTGACATGGCCTAGCCAGCGCAATCGCGTTATCTTGATCCGCTTAACTATGTCAATGTCAGGATAAAGCTCATACAGCTCATGATTCATGCGTCGCCGATACTCGCCGTTGTGCACTATAGGGCCATAAATTTTTCGGAGTATTTTTCTCTCGAAGACTCCTACAGATGTTTCGTCTGCTTGCGATAGGACCCAGGATTCTGCGCCATAAAGCAAGACAGGTTGAATGAGAGTCTGGTACAGCTGGACTTTTGTTACTCGAGAGAGGGCTTTATCTCTAAAGTGCTTGCTTAGCCCAAAATAACATCTATTCGCAAGCACAATTCTCCGTTTGATCTCAAGGCTGATGTTGTTGTTTTTGTTCACGGCAGATCCGAGGTATATAAATTCGTCCACTACCTCGAAGTTATAACGGTTATCAACGTTCACGCTTTGGTCTAATCGCGTGGAGGCCCTGTTCGTTGAAACCATTAATTTTGTCTTGTCCTCATTCACCGTCAGACCCACTTTTGCTGACTCCTTCTCAATTCTCGAAAAAACCGCAGTAACTTCTCTAATTGTGCGCCCAATGATATCTATATCATCAGCATACGCGAGCAGCATGTGACTTTTGCTGCTGATGGTTTCATTCATATTGACTGCAGCTTTTCTCATAATGATCTCCATTAAGATGTTAAAGAGATCGCACGATAGGGTGTCGCCTTGCCTGAGGCCTCGCTTAGTTTCGAAAGGTTCGGTAAGATCCTTACCAACTTTCACTGCGGATTTGGTGTTCGTCAAGGTCATCCTGCAAAGGCGTATGAGTTTTGCAGGAATACCAAGCTCGGACATTGCTTCATAGAGTTTCTCCCGTATCGGACTATCGAAGGCTGCTTTATAATCGATAAATAGATGATAGGTGTCGATTTGTTTATCGTGTGTCTTCTCCAGGATTTGGCGTAGCGTGAAAATCTGGTCAGTTGTCGATTTTCCAGGCCTAAAGCCACACTGGTATGGTCCAATCAGGTCAGCGATAATTGGTTTTAGTCTTTCGCACATTATACTTGATAGAACCTTATATGCTATGGATAAAAGGCTTATTCCACGGTAGTTGGCACAAATACTCGGGTCACCTTTTTTAAATATGGGACATAGTACACTGAGACTCCAATCGCCGAGCATGCATTCATCTAACCAAATTTTGCTAATGAGCTGATGCATGCACCTTATCAGCTCATCGCCGCCAGCCTTAAACAGCTCCGCCGGTAATCCATCGGTTCCTGCGGCTTTGTTGTTCTTAAGCCGGGCAATAGCTGTTCTGACCTCGTCTTGGTTAGGAGGGGGGCAATCGACGTCGTCGTCCATATTGTGATCGATTGTCCCATCGTCATCGGATATCTCAGATACTAGTAGCGCGGAGAAATGCTCTCTCCATATTCCCAACATGCTCTGCACATCTGCGACGCAAAATTTCCTATTATTTGACCTTTGACCTTGATATAAAGGAGGCAAGGGCTGTCTAATATGCTTCTGTTTTGAACTAGTGCCTTATTGGACCCATTGCAGCACATTTTTTTTAGTTTCAATAAAATCTACACGCAAAACAACAAAATTTTATATATATTTTAATATTATATGTAAAATTTTGGAATATTTGACCTCTGTGCGGCACGTGTTAGTATTGTCCGATGTGGCTCAAATTTTCACCATAATATTTTCTTACCCAAAGACACAAAATTCCGCACGGCGCTCCTTGAAATTCAAACAAAAAAAAATACTGCTACCCTAATGCATACATATGTACTTACCATGAACATAAGCTCCACTACCATTACGATTTGCTTCACATTGAATGTAATACGATCTCGGATCAGAAATTTTTTTATAATCCACCATATGGATTATTAAATTCATAATTTGTTATTGTGTTGAATGTTCTTCCCATAAACTAATACATACTTATAGTAGACTTAATAGTTCTCAGCAAATTTATGACATTTGGCCTGGTGTGATATTTACGTTGGATGTTGAAAAGAATTACTTTACTAATACCAGATAGAGGCATTGGTTCAAAATAACGAACAAAATAACAACAACGGCAGTTCGTTTTTTGTATTAAAATTATTTTGTTAAATACAACACAAATGTATGCTAACAAAAACAGTCAATAAAAAAGTTTAAAACACATGTAAATTTCACAGATTTTCACCAAAATTACATGAAAAATTAAAGCTACAAGCTATTGTAATTCCACCTGGTGTATGCCACTTTTCTTCAAACATCTCTCTATCACACCTACCGCATCACGAAAAGTGTGAAAGGAAACATCAGATGAGTCTAGGGCTGCCAGACGTGCTCTTTTAAAGAGTACATGTGCTCTTTTTTACAAAATGTGCTCTTATAACAATATAGACCAAAAGAGCACGCAAAAGTGCTCTATTTTAGTTTAGTGCTCTTTTTATTATTTATAACAAAGATATTTCTAACGTGCTTCAACGAAACGTAAAAGTAAACTGAACATATGTACAGACGTGGTTATCGAATTACCGAGATGTTTTTCTTATGGGATTTTTCGTATGAGATTCTCTAACCAAAAATTGGAATTTCATATTTTATATACCACACTCTAATACGGCATTTGAAAGAATATTTAGTTTAATGGTTGCGAGTTGGAGTAAGAAGAGAAAAAGACAAATTTTTTTAATCTGGACAGTGAACTCGTAATTGAAACGAATTTTAATTATACATGTACAGAATTATATAATTTTTTAAATACCGACATAGGAAGAGATAATATTGTTAAAAACGTTCAAAAAAGTGATAAATAAACTTTCTGCAAGAGCTCATATTATTTTATGTAATTTTACTATAAGTAGAATGAATTGTTATTATTCCGCCAAGATTAGAATTTTTTGTTTAAAAAAGTGGGTAATTTGTTGTTAATGTTATGTCCTTTTTGTTATATTTTATGTTTAAATGAATTATATTTCAATAAAATTGGAATTAAATGAATTTCTTTGATTTGAAAAAGTGTGCTCTATTTTGCCGTATGTGCTCTTTTTATTAGCTGAGTGTGTTCTTTTTGCCTCTTCAAAATCTGGCATCCCTAGATGAGCCAAATATTCTCTTTAGTAAGATTTACTCCACGATGATTACGGCCTTAGGCTGTGCGTTCATTGAAAATATTTCGGTCGTGGTAAATTGTGTTAAATTTATGTTATGTGTGGTGAAGATACAATTTTGATTTTGCTGTGTGAAATGGAAAATCAAAATATTGACAACTGTAAATTCATGTGCTTGCACTTTTTTGAAATTAACATAATTTTTAAAAAATATTTCGCTATTTTTATTCAAATTATAAACAAAATGAACAATTTGCGATTACGCCAAAGAGAAGAAGGCGTGAGGTATACTCTTACTGTTTTATATTTTGTATGACTATATTGACAATAAATGTTGAATTTTACGGACTTTATTTATGTAGCTCACACCTTCAGGTCAGTATAACAAATCATAAACTTCGCTGGGAACCAATGTGGGACACAGCCTAAAGGCAGCCACAAACGAGGTCACAGCGTTGCACTATACAATGCCGAAATGGCATCAATGGGGATATCCGACAATTTTGAAACGGAAGTTCTTCCTCATACTGGTCTATTTGGTTGATTTGAATGTTTTCAAGATCTATTTACGTTCCACATAAGTACGAACCACAGAAAATATGGATGAAATACTGCGGACTTTACACACATTGTTAAAGCTACGCACCTCTAGACACCCACGGTATTTGCCATCTTTCCTGTAAATAATTGATCTAGTGCGATTCGTTTTTCTACAAGTATCTCCCTGTCACAATTGTTCCCTGGGCTTATGTCTCCAAAAATTTAAAAAAAAAATACTGCGTTGGATAGAACATGTTATTTTAAGCAAAAAAAGTAAAATAACAAAATTCGGGGCAAATGCATAGTTTCGGAGCATGTTGAAATTTTGAAAAATTATCGATTATTTTCCATTACTTTTCTCAAAAATATTAATCCTTATAGCAAGTTCAGACGGCTGGCTTTTTTCGTGTTTCGTTCTCTCATTCGTGTTTGGCCCCCCAATCATGTTTGAAACATCATGGTTCGCCATACAAAATTTTGAGAGCGAACCATCTCGTTTCAATTCGAAACATCTTACCAAACATGAATAATTTACTACCATCTCTAATTTATTTAGTACGCTATCGCTTTTTTATCTGAACTAGTTGTCAGAATAAGCAAAACAAAGCAAAAAATAAATAAAATAAAAAATAAATGTTCTTCCGGCAGCCACGCAACTGGGGCATCTTCTCAGTCCATACTTCAATCAAAGCGCGTTCACCGCACTGGTCCCACTTGCTGGCACTTTTTCTATTTACTAAAAAATAAGAAATTTTGGTAAAAATACTTAACATTTGGTTTAATATTTTCTTACCTTTCTTTTCCATTTTATAACCAAAACGTACAAAAACAACTATTTTTTTTGACATAAATCACAACTGTCAATAGAAACACGAATGCGTCATGGTTGAGTAAACGAAACAAGTGTTTCACATCACCGTCTGAATTAGCTATTATACCACAAAAATACTATTTCGAAGCCGGTGTTGGACCTACCCCAGGGGAGAAAGTCCCTTAGCCCGGCCATGCAGAAACCTCTATAAATATAGTATGTTGAAATTTTGAAAAATTATCGAATTTTGTTTCAAAATTTCAACATTCGATAACTATGTGAGTTATCGAGAAAGTTATCGAGTTTATTTTGACTTCTTTTGTACAAAAAAAGTGATGATATCAATAGCTTTATTCAGTACCTTAACCACAATACCCTCTGACACATCTGAAATTTAGGGGACCATAACTGCATTTGCTCGGATTTGGTTATTTGACTTTTTTTGATTATGTATGCACTTTGGAATTTTAATAAGTATTACTGAAACTGCAACGGCCACTTGTATTTCGTACAAGTATTCGTGAGCATAATTATCGAATATCAACAGCTGTGACTTGTAGTTCCTTAAGTTTGACTTGATTTAACTCATTTATGTGATATTATTGCTAACATTTCTCTCATACTTGTTTGACCATTAGTACGTTATAGTAAGCATAGATAAAGGAAATAAGTAGATATCGCACAGACGCTGTCAAGCGCTGTCACTAGGTGCTGTTCTGTCGTTTTGTAACTCTCATTGAACTTTCTCATAAAGCATGCCATCCATTGACGAATCCAACCGGCGAACACATTCGATTCGCCGGAATGTTCGTCGTTAGTGGGGGTGTTCGCGTTGTTCGCCATTTTGATCGCCAAAAATTGAAATGATTCAATCTTATCTGTGTTCGCCGAGACAATTCGCCAATGGATGGCAAGATTAGCACGAACATCATTTGTGAACAGTTTATGTGGAAGAAAGACGTGCACGGCATCTTGTGTTATTCTTCTTCTTCGGCATCTTGTGTTGTGCGGGAAAAGTGTTTGAAGAAAAATAAATTAAAAGAAATCAACATAATTGTTAAGAAGTTTTTGAGAAAAATAAAATGAGAAAAATAAAAAAAATAAATAAAATAAAAATCACTACTTCGTTTTCGTTGTTATCCGCTGACATGTTTACTCATTCACAACCTGCTACAAATGATGTTCGCAGAAATGTTCTACGTCGTTGGTGGGCAAATGTAAATTTGGTTCGGCGAACAATTCGCCGTTTGGATTCGTCAATGGATGGCATGCTTAACACTAGAGACCAGCATGAGTATACAATTTCACACATTCAAATACATTCATGTTTTTTGAATGTGTTAATCATAGACTAATACATACCTAGATAAACTTATTCTCTCATCTGACGTTTCATTTCACACTCTTCGTGATGCGGTCGGTGTGATAGAGAGATGTTTGACGAAAACTGATATACACCAGGTGGAATTACAATAACTTCTTGCTTTAATTTTTCATGCCATTTTGGTGAAAAACTGTGAAATTTAAATGTGTTTTAAACTTTTTTATTGACTGTTATTGTTAGCATACATTTGTGTTGTATTTAACACATTAATTTTAACACACAAAACGAAATGCCGTTGTTGTTATTTTGTTCGTTGTTTTGAACCATTGCCTCTATCTGGTATTAGTAAAGCAATTCTTTTCAACATCACACGAGGACAAATGTCAGAAATTTGGTGAGTGAAAGATTTTCTCTACCCATATTTACTCTATGGTGTTAATGTTCTCATTCTAGCGATCAGAGTACGATACATACAACCATTCTTCTCAGTGTGTTGCATCGGGTACGAAACAGAATGAAACCGAGCAGAGAGAGTTCGTGTTTGAAGGAGTAGTAATTAGATTGAGTAAAAGGTCTTTAGAGACAAGCATAACTATTCGAATAATGAGATGTATTCATGAGACATATTAAAAAAAAGCGTAACTAAAGCAAATGCTGTTTTGGTATGATTTGACATTCTAATTTCTTTGGAATAAAGAATATGATTAAAATTAAGTAAATTTTAGAAATGTAGCACTTATGCCTCACTAGGTTTGATGTCGAAGTTGTATGTTTTAAAATTTGATTGCAGTTATTGCAACTGACATATTTCATTTCTTTGCCGCCTCCATCCACAATTAAGGACAAAACTTCCCAAACTTTGTTGCGGCCTTTTTTCTCCTTCAAAACTATATATTATATTATAAATATTATTATTATAAATATTATTATATAATATGTATTATAAATTCAGTCATCCTTATTACATGCTAACATTACAGTTTGTTTTAAATTTGCGAATAGAAAACCTTGACGGTTGTCGCGGAAGATTGCCTTGTATTGACTAAATACACGCTCAACATGACTTGATGTAATTGGGGCATGTTCGAAGGATGTCAACTGACTAAGAGAGAAGTTGTAAGCTAGACCGCTTAGACTTCCGCTTCCATTTAGTACATTGTTAATCGTTTTAAAAGTCTCAAACCCTGGATTTTTATCTTCTTCAAGTGTTTTTAAAACCGTTGGAATACACGAAAAGTTTGACTTAATGAAAATTAAATTTTCTTTAATATTTCTGGAACGAAGAATATTTTGCGCATCTTCTATAGATTGGTGCAAAAGAATTTAAAACTCTTGAAACAAGTTCAAAATTGTTCGCGTAATAAATTGCAGCATTCCGCCACGATCCCCATCGTGTAATCACTGGCACCGGTGGTAAAGGCCACCCATTGGCCATTTGTATAAAAGCGTTTTTTCGTCACTGCGCTTTAAGAAAAACTTTTCACGCTGGAAATAAGTATAATTACATCAGGAAAATGTGAATACCGTGAGCCAAACAAGTTATATGGACCATTTTGGGGACTAGAACTTGTAGACTGCCCATTGCCTTTTTCATGTAAGGTGCAGCGTCTGTGACTGCTAATAAAATGTTGTGATAGGGTATTCCTTTAAAAGGAAAAAAAAATGGAATTGAAATTATGAAAATAAAGGAGAACGAAAACTAAAAATACCTTCTGGATACAGGAGAGTAAGCGAGTTATTAAAATATGCCGCAATTGTCGAATGATTGACTTGATCCAAATCCGCTAAATTTAACAGAAATGGTTGGCTCACATTATCACTGTCAAGTACGCCAACTACAAAATTGGAAATATTGCGATTCTGTGAATCGCACGTTTCATCCATCGACACCCAAATATTTTTATTTTTCTCTCGTAGGCGACAAAGCAACGACTGATACAATTCCGGCATGCACCTACGTAAAGTGGTTACTTGTGGTATATGTTGCGATGTATATTTATTTAAAAAGCTTCGAAATTCTGAATTTTGTGTAGGGGAATGTCAGCTGTAAAAAAACGTATAAATTACCTCTTTTTTGTAAATAAGAAACAGACGGAAATTACCAACTAAAAGAGCTTTGCTTAAATCTTTGTTGAATTCAGTTGACGTAGCTGTATTACAAAACGATTCCGTTACTAGTTGCTGACCGTCTATTTTGCAGCGCATTTACATGTTTTGCTGTTTTTCGGTGTTGGTCGATTTGCGATTTTCTTTGAAAGCTGACCGTTTGTTCACACAATCGACAGAATAATACTTGTTGATCTGTAGAAAATTCACTTGGATAATTTTTCACGACTCCACTTAGGATTTCACAAACACTTCTCTTGTCTTTTGGCATTTTGCAACTGATTTTTGTGTTTTAAAGATAATGAAGAAAAAGCCGCTGTCAAAAAGGCACAAACAAGTGTACGTTTTTCGCAATCATATTTGATTCATCTCTCAATATGTGTAAAAGAGATAGATAGATTGTTTTGTTTTGATAACTCACTTCGCAGCATGATACAATTGTCAACAGGTAGTACCAGGACTTCGTTATGTCAAACACCAGAGGTGAACACACAAACGAACAAAGCAAAGTAACCTAGTTTGACATAACGAAGAACTTAAACAAAGCAGTCAGCTATGCTCCTGCTACTACCTACACATATGTATATGCAAACTAGTGAACAAATTCCTCAAATATGCAAATAAGTTAAAAAAGGCAAATATATGCAAAATGCATATGCAAGTATGCAATATGCATTATGGGCGGCCCTGATTATAACATTTGATCCGAAATAAACTATACCTTGCGAGATGTATTTCGAACAGGTGATAGCAATAGGTGTGGTAGGCAACATCAACAGGGATTTTGTTTTGTTTAGTGGACCGATGCTATACAAGTCAACACAAACGAATACCAACAATAACAGTACACCAAAAAGCTCATAACCAGAATGCATTCGATTTAGAAAGTGGGGAACACAACGACATGAAAAAAAATTACAGCAGACAGTTGTCCGAGGCCTTCGGCCACGGACTGTCCCTGCAGGCTGTGTCAGAGACACGGCCATTAAGTTTAACGTAGAATACGCCATCCGATAGGACAGAAAACATATATAACAATAAATTCATTTGCTTATATTATTTATCATTTATTGTTATATATGTTTTCTGACTTATCGGATGGCGTATTCTACGTTAAACTTAATGGCCGTGTCTCTGACACAGCCTGCAGGGACAGTCCGTGGCCGAAGGCCTCGGACAACTGTCTGCTGTAATTTTTATATTTACCAACGGCATTTGATTCAAGTCCGTTTAAAAAAAAAATATTATGTTCAATTTTTTTAAACTTAATTTAATTTATGTATTTTAATTAATATTTTTATTGAAATAAGTTCTGCGAATGTTGAGAGGGCCGCCCTAATATTAAAAAAGGTTTACCTTATCGAGTCTTCGCATTAGCATTCGAGCGTTGTGTGAAAGCTTTACGCTTCACAATTCAAAATTAATGTTACAACAGCTTTATTGAAGCTTTCGCAAAAAAGCTTTATTACGTTAGCTTACTGTTTGTTTCACTTTTTACTAGATACATGTTGCCATGTTCCTAAGCAATGTTGAGCAACCAAAAACACTCAACCAAACACCACACATATGTTTGAGTGTATGTGTTTAAACAATTTTCATTTGAGAAATTTAAATATTAGGAAGATATCAACCAATATGAAATGTATATCAAACGAAAGATAACATCTTCATTTACCTACAAAAAAAATTTTAAAAATTCATCTAGCCGTTTCCTCAAATTCAATGAAATAAAGATTACAACAATAAAAACCTGACATGACTCCTCATACCGTAAGGTAAGACGTATTCTACGTCAAAAATCTAAATTAGTTGTTCGAATAGAACAACCTGAAAATGATTCTATTTTTGTATTGAAAAAATGTCCCACACTGTTGAATAAACGTCAGTGAATGCTATGAGAAACGTCAATGAGAGTTACAAAACGACAACACAGCACTTAGTGGCAGTACTTGACAACGCCTGTGCGATATCCACTTTTTTTCTTTATCTATGGTATTTATAATCATTGGCTTAAGCTCCATCTAGAATATATCCCACTGAACAAGAAATTTCCCAACACCTGTGGGAGATCTAGTTATTTCCTTTATCTATGGTTATAGGCTTAGATAAGGTAAACTAATAGATGAAGCACAAGTGTTGGGAAAATTTTAGTGTAATGGGTAATTTTCTAGATATCGTTGAAAGCAATAAATGGGCTATTTTGTGTTCCCAAAAAAAAATCAAAAAATATAACATTAAAATTCTTTGTTGAGGGTCCTCAGACACTCTGAAGGTTTTGGCATCTGTGACCACAGAAGTTGATACAGTTTTTGCGGGAGGAAGATTTTAGATTAAAAAGGCGTTCCGGCATGTTCATCTTTATGCGGTGTTACGGATTTTCTCTTATAGATATGCCAACACCGGCCTCATGGCTTTGAAATTGTTTTTTATATAAGAAATAAATGCTATTATATAAAATCATTTAAATTTTGTCACATTTTCCCTTGTTTAACTTACTTTCACAAAAATTGAATAAACGTCAATGAGAATTATGGGAAACTTCAGTGAAAGTGACACTAGTACTGGACAGCACCTAGTGAACAAAGTTGATAATGGGCGCTATATCTATTATTTCCTTTATCTATGGTTTCTATGGCACAGCTGATCGAAAGGTACTGGGGAAATGATGTAGAATGAGAGACCAAAGAAGACAGGAACTAATTTTAAACATAGAATAACACATACCATAGAAGGTTTTATTCGCTCAATAAATTAAACGTCATAGGTACGATGGAAAGTAAACATTGGATGGTAGAAATATGGGTTCAATAATACCAGATAGTGGCAATAGTATACAGCGATCAACATAGGAACAACAACCGAATTTCGTGTTTTTGTGGCAAACTAGTTGTGTTAAATACAATACAAATGTATACCAACGATAAAAGTCAATAAAAAAGTGCAAAATATATTTAAATTTTTCAGTTCTACACCAAAACGACAGGAAAAAGTTAAGTGAACATATTTTGTAACTCCACCTGGTGTAAGATAATTTTAAATTTAATTGCTCTCATTTCCACAAACCTACGATGAGAGTGTGAAATGAAACGTCAGATGAGAGAATAAGTTTATCTACGTATGTATTAGTCTATGATTTTAAATATTGTTTGTTGATACTAATGACAGCTAAATTATGTTTTATGTTGTTCGCATTGAACGAAAATACACATTCCCTTTGATTTCTGTCCGATTTATGTCCAACCAAAGTGTAAAATTGGAAAAATACAGCAGCAAATGAAACTCTATGAAATGGCCTACTACCTTGTCGTCACGAAGAGGCATCGAAGAGACTAATGGAAACTCTAAAGTGTTACTCTATGTTTTTAATCTGTTGTATGCAGGTCGTCGTCGCTTTAATGCAATGAGCTAAATATTGCTTTCTTTATTTTAACAATATTACTTCTAATGTTAAATCAGATGTAAGAAAATAGAAAGTGCTACAGCAAAAGAGCCTTCAGCAAAAAAAAACTATTCTTTTTTATTTTCCAATGTAACATATACTAATGACTTCATAGAAATCGAACAGGTACATTGATTTTTGATTGATTCATTTCATTGATTTTTTTATTTCCAAAACGTGTGAAGAATTATTAACGCATTTAGTGCAAAAAAAATTCAAAACAATTTCGATGCTAATAAGTAAGTACCTACTAATTAAGCACTTCAATTAACAGCATCAACTAATTTATGAGTGTGCGAGAAAGTGCAAACATTTGTTGTTAATTCTGTAAATATATAATTCGTAAACTGTAAATATTCCATTGTAAAATTGAGAACTTAATCGTTCATGGTTCCCAACAATGTATTGAAAGAGAAAGCAGTCCGATATATCTTGAAAGAAAACGAACTTGCATTAGATTACAGCATAATAGATGTTGTGTTAGAAGCACATACATAGACCAAAAGATTACGATCCAGCTCAAAGAATATGCCCACCAAAGAGATCTCCCTTTGAGATCGCATCAAGGGCAGCATCATCGCCTTCTTCTCAGAGGGCAGCATCTTCTCCCATGGGAATTTCATGTAGATATCCTCACAAAGCATGTTATTCTAAAAGAAAGGACAATTAGTGGGGGTAATACATATTTTAAATTTCTCTAATTTTGGAAGTTTAATTGAGTTCGGTTGGGATACTGTTTGCACGAATCTGGTATTCTTGTTGTAATCAAGAGTATTCAAATGGCGAAGAAGTCAAATATTCACTACTTCTTCTCGAATAGTTATGCTGAAATATCCGCTGGTTGGTAATGTTAGTTTGAACCGCCATAGCCTCATCAACGCTTAATCTTCATAAACCCTATGATATGTATGTCACATTGTGTTTATTGCAACGATGGGTTTGTGCGGGCATCTCGGTCCTGCTAACGTTTCAAAACAGGAGTATCAGCCATTGCCGATTAGTCTCTTTTGTCAATAACCTAAACACTAAGGAGTCTCTTTCAAGATGTCCAACATTATCTGACACTTGCGGTTTTGAAATATCTCGCCACATTCTGCAACAACCGCCAGATATCAAGACAATTCTGTGGGGTGTAAACTAACTGCATGTTAACGCAAAGAATTTCCAAAATGACCATTCTCATTTGGTGCAAAAGCAGAAACAAAAATAATGCTGCAACTAGATTTCAAAGGCATCTTAATATGAGGCATCATCATATTGCGCTTCATTTATTTATTGTGATTCTATACATCCGCCCTGCTCAAAAATAAATTCAGTTAATTTTTAAATTTAAATTTATTTTTTTGTTTGATTTGAAAACTCGTACCACAGTAAGGATAGCCCCATTGCTTGAATATTCCTGTCCACCGTTTAAGTGGTGACATGTTGGCTCTAGTTGATCTAATTCGTGAGGCAAGTACAGCAGTATCAACTTCTGACGAACGCCGTCTCTAAGATCCCCATAAATCGATCAATCACTGGTAGGGAATTTCTTTGTTAACATAAGTATAATCACTACAATCATAGTATAATTCTCTCCCAATCATAATATTATCAGCCACAAAGTTGTTCCAAACAACCACATTATACTAAATTTTAGTCGCAGTCATAATACTGTAAAATATTACACACAATATGATTGCAACAAATATCTTTTGATGATAACTATTATTGCAGAACCCATTTTACCTTTGTGGAGAACATTAAGGATTCCAGAGGGCTTAAATATCACAGATGCGGTTACAAGGGCTCTATCTATCATATATAACTAAATTTCTTTAAACGAAAATTAAATGTAACCGGAACTAGAACTAGAGAAGCCTCTTACTTATGAAATCGGAATAGCTCGGAATTTTGTTATGATGACGGAATGTCATCGATTTTATGAAAAATTGCTGGTTGTAGCTTCCTGGGCTGACCTCATACTGGTGAACGAATACAGCGAAAATTTTGCGCGGAAAAAATAACCGAATTTAGAAATTAGATGTCATCACATCCAAATAACTGGTTGTCACAACCGAATTAGAGGTTGTCACAACTTCATTAGAGGTTGCTTTAACCGGAATTCAGTTGTGCTGTCTAAATTCACAACTTCAATTCGGTGGCATCATCCGAATTTACATTTGCTACAACCTCTTTTCAAAAAATTAGTTCTGTGATTTGATCTCGTGCGACCGGGGGGCACACCTTATATTGCAATGCTCAAACTGATGTGATTCCCAAAACAACGGCGAATGGTGCAGGAAATCATGCATAAATAATGCATTTGTTATCTTTCATCTTGTACGATGAGAAACAGATCGACGACCAACGGGCTTTATGAGGCCCCTAGGGCAACATGCCGACATTGTGACAAAAAAAATATTCCACATTTCCAAATGGATGCGTAAGTACTTGTAGACCTGTCACTTGAAAGTTTAGGTTCAAAGTGTTCCTTAATTTGATTTATCAGTTAAAAAATGAAGAAATGCTAATAGACATTTTCAAACTTGAATTACCTCAGTTTTCAGTTTTTCCCCACCAAAGCAATAGATCATCATCTGCACAGAAATTGCGGCGAAGGCCAGAACATTAAAAGACATCATCTGTATATTGGGATCATTATTAAGCGAGTAGACATGGAAACACATTTGCAAGCAGCTAAACATAACCTCGGCCCAGAAGATTCCACCAAAGATATTGTTAATCTCATCTATAAATTTCAAAATTCTATTATGATACCAAACGATAGAGGCAACATCCTTTGGAAAATCTGCGTGGTTGTCATTGAGCTCAATCTTGCTGGCCGCTACTTCGATTTTAATGCGTAAGATGCGAAAGTGAGCCGATGCAGCGTGGACACACCAACCAAAAAGAGGATCCAGGCTAATAGTTATATTAAGATTTGTGTAAACGTATGTCACCGATAAGATGTAGTTTAGAATGTATATCTGAATGCCACGATCTTCGAAAAGGAATCTAAGGATAAAAAATAGCCTTATGTTTAGTGTTAACAAATTGGTGTGCAGTTCCACCTACTCTCCGTCAAATGGCAACTTTAATTCTACCTCAACACCTTGGAAATATTGAAAACACATTATGATAATGGGTACTCCGGCCGAGCAGATCACTGTTCCCCAACAAGCAGTGGCATATACTTTTGAAATCAGCAAGGCCCGGCGGTTCTCAGAGACCCAAATGTCATGTTCCGGTGGATTTGCTGTGAGGTTGGTGAATTGTATGGTTGATTATTGGAAAGCTTAAAAAGACCTAAACTACCTTACCGCTTGTGGCCAATAAATTCATATCCCAGATCAATTTGAGCATACGATCGGATTTAAATAATAGCACCATGATTTTCAGCAGCATCAATGACGACGAATTGAAAATCGATAACGCATAGGTGGCCTTATGAATCTTCACTTTAAAATTATGCACGGCATAAATTATCTGGCAATACTGTAGATAGACCATAATAATTGCTTGATATATAAGTTTCCAAGAATATTTTATGAAGTCTTTGCCTCTTATAGCCCCGATATCTAGTCCTACTTTAATTAGGGCCTGATATTGTATATTTAAGAACTTTAATGTTTGACGCGGCTCCATTGTGTTCTGGTTGTTAACTGACAAGCAAATACCTCCATGTTGGCCTACGAACTTGTCCAATGTTGGCCGAATGACGTGTATTTTGACCGCGACAATGATAATAACATGGGGGCGCAACTAAATAAATTTAATAATAAGGCTCATTTTGGCAAAGTGTCGGGAAAAAATGTCAGCTGAGGTGTTACTTAATAATGACCTTGTTGGATAGGTCAGCGCAGACAATTTGTGTCGGTACAATTGGTTTTGGTCACGATTTGGAAACCAAATCGCAAGTAGGCGTTAATAATGTAATCTAATCATAAAACCTTTAGGTTAGGTTAGGTTGGTTTAGGTTAGGTTAGGTTAAATGTCATCGATATCATCTCAGGCCACTCAGGTAGCGCTTCCACATTTCATCAGGTTAGTCTAGGTTAGATTAGATTCGGTTAGGTTGGATTCGGTCAGGTTCAGAAGGTGGAATAAAAGCATTAGTGTATCGTTTCAGGGGCCATTTGTGGGTATACACATAATAGATTTGAATCGCTAATTACATAAACCACATGAGTCAATAATTAATCCGTGTTGCCATTGAGGGTAGGAACAACATGAGTCACGGACACATTCAGTTTCTACACTAATTTCAGTTCTTGCACGCTGGGTTGTGAGATTGTTATTAACCAGACTCATGTCATTCCTGGACACATTTTGTACACATCACATCGCGTCACTACCTCAAATGAATTGAACTATTGTGAATAGTGCTATGAGTGCATTCAAGCCACCTAAACGAAAATATATAAAGAAATGAAGATATATAATACGTCACACGTTTTTATCGCTTTGATACTCAATACACTAGTGTCCTCATTCCCGAAAAAGGGGTTTCCAATAGGAACTTTTGGAGCAACTTTGTACTTCTTCGAAAACTATGACAGAGAGCGCTACCGATCGATAGCAACCAATTCCTTTTGGTTGTAGAGATGTGAATGACATGTGGGTTGATTTAAAAGTTAGTCGAAACCTGCGGGCCTTGACTAATGTTGTTCGTATATATACCAATAGTAACCTTGTGAATTTTAAGCCCGATCGATAAACATTTACCCATTTCCCTTGAGTCTTAACTCTACGAAAAAAGTCTGTTTTTGTACATTTTTCCAATTTGGATCACCCTAACGGGAATGGAGCCACTCTAATTTCTAAGTTATATTTTTTCTTCCTGCAGGGGCCCATTACGGACAAGATGACACCTCATTCGCTCAAATCGAAATAAAACTAAAGACGTCATAAATGATTATAAATTTTTCCTCTGATTAGTTTCCAAGATATAAATTTTGGAATTTTTTATGGTATGCCCCAGCTTATTGGGTTATAACTCGTAATAGCTCTTACGGATTTGAGCAAAATTGGTCTCAAATTAAAGGTAATTAGCTTTTCCAAAACTCTTGTTTACAAGATTTTAAAATCAGTTGGACTGTTTTGATTGTAGAGGCATTTAAATTTAAATCACGGTTTTAAATTGTAAAAAAATATATAAAAAATGTTAAAATAAAATGGTTTCAGTTGTATAAATTCAGCATATAATTTGGACTCGTTTTAAAAATTGGGTGACAAATGGTGGAGTTCTCGGATTTCCCATCCGGGAAATATTTACGATTTCAGCATTTTAGTTAGTTTCTTTACTAACCTAAGGTTTACCGTAGAGCAGGTGTGCCGTTGGCCTATGCAGTCGATGCACGTCTGCTTTTGAAAAACACCAAGCATAGGCTCTAGTTCACAATTCAGTGTAGGTTTCTCATTTTTACAGGACTTGTGATTTTTTGTTGGGATGAATTTGAATAATCGTACACGATGAATTTAAAAAATAAATTTGATGCAATGTACAAAATTCATTGGAAAAAGATTGGTTATCTTTTGCGATTGCATTTTCTCGAAATTGCCATCACGAAAGCAAGTTTTGTCCGTTTTTCTTCAATGATCGCGTATGTAATCTAACTATAAGCGTAAATGCAGATATGGTTGCGGAAGAGTTGTTGGTGTTCTGGAACAAAGCCCGTGTGCCGACTCAGGAAAAGAAGCGTTTGGTCAAAAAGGTGATATCATTGCAAAACGAATGGATAGCCGTCACGAAGCATATTAACGCAGAAACGTTACGCAGCAAAAGTAAGAAGACGACTTCGGAGATAGCTTAGAAGATTTATTCGATGTCGCTGCAGAGTAGGTATTACAAACAATAGCGGCAATCATGCAAACGTGAAAGCCGAGAACTTTCGCTCAGCGAAGTTTCCCTCGCACCGTTGCATGAGGCACCAGGCAAAGTTGCTCAGCGTAATTGTGCTCAAAACCATATCAGCTGACCAAGATGGATACATAAGGTGGTAGCAGTAGCAATTGCATGTATTATGTAAGTGTACTTTTTCTACTGTTCTAGTGCTATCACCTTATTTATCCATCCTAGTCAGATGACAACGAAATGTCAAAAGTTTACACGTTTCTCCATCCCACGTTTGCGTAGCAAATTTGCCTCGAAAACTTTCCACTTTTGAGCAAGTCGCTTTGTATGGGAAATTTGTTTGTTTTGACGTTTGCTGTGCAAGTTTACGATGTTTTTGAGTTTACGAGGTTCTTTCGAGCTTTCATGAAGACCACTAATGAAAATATACGAAGATAGACAATTTTTAATATTGCAACGTCAGATAGGCCGACCGGGATCGATGATTGGTGTCGACAACGTGCTATTTCAGAAAGAAAAGCGAAGAATGAAACGAGACAGGCGGTTACTTATATTGAGACGGCAGCTTGATCTTTTTCCAATGATCATACGACGGAATGCGATGTTGACAAAACGGGTGAGTACGAGATATCTGAACTTCATCCGCCAATTACGAATGCAGAAGGGCTAACAGTACAAGTAGATGTAAACGAGAATTCATCAATGAACGGATCGTGCCAGCTTTGGACAAATGTAAAATATCCGACCGAAACGATGTTCATATTTTGATTGCCGTGGTGGAAGGACTGGGACACAATGTGAATGATTTAATCATCAACCGAACCTCTTTACGACGAATGCGTAGCAAATACAGAGAACCAGTCCCCGGAAAATTGAAAAAGAATTACAGGCTGTCTTCTACTGAGCCCTGCGTTTTGCATTTCGATGGCAAGATATTGCCCGATAGAAATGGAACACGAACAGTGGATCGATTACCAGTCATTGTGTCTAATAGAAATGACGAGCAGCTTCTTGGTGTGCCACTTACACCTGATGGACCCGGAGAAGAGATAGCATCAGGCGTGTAAGATGCGACACTACGGCGGCTAATATGGAACGAGTGAGTTCATCCTCTGATCGGTCTTTGATGTCAAAATGGGTTCATCGTCGGCGCCGGTGGTTCTTCTGTTCAAACGGTTTCAAGACAAATGGAGTAAGTTCTACAAATTAACGAATGTAAATTGATTTTAAATTGGAAATGTAAAATTTGTAATTAAGATGACGATAATTTGAACTTGTCGGATATAGGTGATGACATCATCCAATTCTGCAAACAACAGCTATCTCTGCAGCACAGCCTGCATGATTATAGGGAATTCCTACAACTGGTTATAACATTTTGGGTGGTATTCTGAAACCACTGTGTGAAATATGGATTCGTACTCCAGGAGCGTTCCACCATGCCAGATGGATGGCAAAAGCAATTTAATGCCTGAAAATTTATCTCTTTCGGGAGCAGTTTCATCTCACTACTCGAGAAATGAATAGCATACGAGACATATGCCAGTTTGTTGTCCGATTGTACGTAAGGATTTGGTTTTGCGCTCCGCTACCAGTGTCGGCTCCAAACCTGGACTTCAAATTGCTACTCGATTTGTTTTCGTACAGACGGATCGATAAGAATATTTCCCGTATTACGACTAAGAAGATGTGCCGCCATCTATGATATCTGTCAGATGAGGCCATAGGACTAGCATTTTTCGACGAAACCATTCCATTTGACGTAAAGAAGAAAATGGTACAAGCCATTAGTGCTCCAACGGAAGACGAGGATGATTATTTTCATTTTCGATTAATTATACAGCCAACCATTGTTCATTCTGTTGCATCGAAGACGATGGACCACTTCGTTCCAAGAAAGACCATGGAATTCTTCAAGCGCTTCAACATATCCACAGATTTTATGCAGTACGAACCAGCACTTTGGGTTCAACGCGAGAACTACCTTCGGGGCTCGGAAGTAGTTGGTAAAATCACGGTCGTAAAAGACATCGGAACGGAAAGTAAAGCTCATGGAGGAGTTCAACGCTCTCACAAAGGACGAAGATCAAAAACAATTTTTACTAATAACAGACGACCGGTACCGCAAGAATAACATATTTAATTGTTTTTATTATTTATAATTGTTAGTTTTATTTTCACCACGATCAGCACGTCGTTGAACGATTATCACGATCACCGCGTCGTCAAACGATCACCACGTCGTCGAACGATTCCCATGTATGTATGTTCAGTTTAGAGCGATCCCCATAGGATGTTCCCCATATCCATACTTCCATACTACTTGGGGCCTCAAAAATTCATCATTCTATAACACCCTATTGAATATCCTGATTCTGACCAAACTTTTCACGGAGTAATACTAAGACAGTGGCTGTACGATTTGGTGGAATCGGATGACCTATTCTGGTATCGACCATACAAAGGATTCAATGGGCCTCGCTAACTCATCACACCATTACACCTGTTGACTAAACTCAGCACGACATATCATTTCTACGATAGTCATACTTGTAAAAATTTTGGGAGAAGTCGGTCAAAGGCTTTCAGTACCCCCCTTACAAAATCCATCACACTATTACACCCTTCAAGATCCTATTATTTTGAACAGGTTCGGAAAGCTTTATTGTGACCAACCACTGTCCAAACCAATATTTTCACTATCGCCACGTTTGACCGGAGCTTTGGAGAAATCGGATACCGGCTTCTAGTACCTCCCATACAAAGGGTTCAATGGGACTTGAAAATTCATCACACAATACCACCACTTGATTTTCTTCAATTTGTGTGCAGCGTAATATTTACACCTTTGTTAATTTTATGCGAGATTTTACCTCAATCCGTTCCCACCTTCTGGCATCTTCCATACAAATGGCTCAATTGGCCTCGAAATTATGTAAAATTTTTACAATTTATTACGTGTTCCTGATGACAATTGTTATTTTCATGAGGATCGTAACATATCACTACAACATTTCTTAGCGCTCCGAAAACACTTTACTCTCTCCAGCCACGAATAAAACAGTTGTACTCTCTAAACAAACACAGAAAGATTACTACAATACAAACTAATAGGTATTCGACAAAAATTACAGGCGCCTCCACTTTAGAGGTTTGGGGTTTCCCAATATTCTATGCTAAAAAGTATATTTTTTTTGCTAACTACTACAATTTTTACAAATTTTAATTATAGAGCAAAGTAGAATAGAGTGTTTTATTCTCTCAATAATTTTAACTTCATAGGTGTGGTTGTATGTAACCGTTGGATGTATCAAGATATGGCTTCAATAATAAACGACCTCCAACAAAGCAACAACAACCGCATTTTCGTGTTTGTGTGGCATAATAGCCCAACGGACCAAAACTTCGTATACGATATCGCATACGAGAGTTACGCGAAACTTTTGCGGGTAAAACTCTCGAAAACAGATCCGAAAACGATCGGAAAATGAATCGTCAGTCGCTCAGTTTGTTGCAGTAAAAGTTTCGTTTACGATGTCTTGCAAGAGATTCGTTTGCGGGACTTTTGCAATATCTTTTGCGAGAACAACACGAAAAATAAAACAAAATGCAATAGCCAAAACTTTGTTGTTGTGTCGTGTGCCTGCACGTGTGTGCCTCTGTTTGGCGCACGACACAACAACAACAATGTTTCTCTCTTTTCGTCTGTTTAGCACCCGTTTTTAAACCAGTTTGCGAATATTTGGCCGAGTTTAATTTCTCCCCCGGTTCTGAGCCCGTTTGCGAGCATTTAGCGTAACACTCGCTAAGGCTCGGTTTTTTGCCCCGCTGGGAGTTGTGTTAAATACAAAACACACAAGATTGCAAAATGAAACGTCAGATGACAGATTCTAATTTCCTCTTTGATCGGCAAAATTGGGTAATTTTTTTTTCACAAAAATTTTAATTTAACGAATGTAAAAAATTACATATTTTCCCAGGTTTAGGAAAAGAATTCGAATATGAATTCTAGAATTTTTTTGGAAGTTTGGAAAAATAATATTATAGTTGTAGAGGAATTAAATTGTTTTTACTGCTTCTAAAAATGTTGTATTCGCTTTTAAGCGGCATTTACACCTACCCAGATTATCGCATTTTCGGGATTATCGACGGTTTTTCTTATGGAGTTTGACATTTATAATCCCGAAAAAGATATAATCTTGGTAGGTGTAACTGCAGTTTTAATCGTCATATACACGAACCAAGATTATCGCATTTTCGAGATTATCGATGTTTTTTCTTATGGAGTTTGACATTTATAATCCCGAAAAAGCGATAACCTTGGTAGGTGTAACTGCAGTTGTATTGTATTGTATTTAAAAATAAATAATTTTTCATCAAAATGTGGCAACTTCATTCTCCCAATTGAGAGATTTCTTGAGAGCGCCCCCCATAATATGGAAAAGCTTCTATTGTGAGTCCAAACGGAACCAGACCCGCTTCAGGCGACGACGAAAAAATGAGAGATAGAGCATCAGGCGACTGCAATTGAGTTTTTCTCTCTACGTCGTGTACAGTTGCGGCTCTTTTATGGAATTTGTTCGAAAGTTAGGAAAAATAATATTAGTGATGCACAAGATTTAAATTTTTTTTTACTGCATTTACCAATTTTTCACTAACTTTAATTGTATTGTGTTTAAAAATAAGTCGTTTGTAACCCTTTCCTTTAACTTCAACAACCTTTAGTATACCATAGAGAAATACTTAAGAGTTTCCATTACTCTCTTCGCTGCCTCTTCATGACGACGAGGTAGTAGGCCAATTCATAGAGTTTTATTTGCTGCGGTATTTTACCAATTTTACACTTTCGTTGGACATAAAACGGACAGAAATCGAAGGGATTTCGTATTTTCATTCAATATAAAACATAATTTAGCTGCCATTAGCATCAATAAACACTATTTAAAATTAGTTCCTGTCTTCTTTGCTCTCTCAATCTCCATCATCGGCCTAGTACCTTTTCGATCAGCTGTGCCATAGAATCCCCCTGAGTATACACGTCTTCCAACGTATGTATGGGTTGGTAGCTCTTATGGTTTTTATGAAAATGTGGCAACTCCATTCCCTCAATTGAGACATTTCGAAGAGGCGCCACCAAGAAATTAGAAAACATTCTATTCAAGATATATTGAAAAGGTAAAAGCAGTAGATTTTGTTGCTGTTGTAGGTTTTTGCTTTAGATTCATAAGTTGACAATATCTGCTGATTTAAACACATACTCATTGAATGGATATTGCATATCATCATGTATGTATGGAAACGGCACTGGGCATCAGATGATTCCTTTTCGCTCCTCTGATAATGTCTGAGGGGGAAAAATGGTCCTCACATATAAGAGCGTATTTTGAGAAATTCATTTCGCAAATCTCGCTCCATTTGTTTCTTCTCCGCTTGTCTGTTGAAATCCTGTGGAACGACCCATCTTCAACTACATTTTTCCTGCAAAGGACTCAGACTCACATTTTCCTTTTTTTTACTTTTTTTAATATAAATTTTGAAAATAAACTTTTTCACTCTAAACCGCGTCGCTTTATTTCTTTGAATCAAAACAGTGCAAACAATAAGTAAACAACTTTTGACAACCTAGTTAACCGTAAAAATATAAACAAAGCAAATCAGCTGTGAACTGCGCTCACCTTTATTAATACATCTTGATTCTATTCTAGCGGCGAGTCGTCAGCCGCAGCGGATTTTCGTAACGATTTTTCCCTGCCACAATAAAGCTAAGTATAAACGTCGTCGTCTGTTTAGACACTAGAGACTTTATGTTATGTTTAGTTCATTTATTTTTTGTTTCATTTATTTAAATTTTGCCGACAATGTGGCCTCATGAACGCTTATCTTCGAAATGCGTTTGAAAGTTGTTACAACTTCCCCTTACACTGATGGATAAGTTTACATCAACTTAAAAAAATCAAAATCGATTTGATTTTACCTCAACTAGTTTGTACAAACCACCAACTTCACCTTACACCATGGATAAGTTGATGTCAACTTGAAATCGCTGCAACTTATCCACAGGTCTAAGGTCCCATTAATGTAGCGAGTAAATGGGATGTTGCCGGATCGCTGGGTAAAATCATTGTTATCAGAGTTGTATTTTAAGGGTGTCAATTTCATTCATGAATACAGTAGGCGCGAAAAGTATTTTCGCTTTGTGCCGAAATGAAGAATTGTAGAAAAACATTTGAAGGCGGGAAAAATCGGGGAAGTTTAAAGGAAAAGAGATGGTATAAAAAGGCAACTGCGAGGGAAAATTGTTGGCAGTACTTTAGACATAGATGAATATAGGATAGACACATTTTTTCTCTCATCTGACGTTTCATTTCACACTCTTCGTCGTAGGTTTGTGGAAGTGAGAGAAATTCTACAAAAATTAACTTACACCAGGTGGAGTTACAAAATATGTTCACTTAACTTTTTCATGTCGTTTTGGTGTAGAACTGAAAAATTTAAATTTATTTTGCACATTTTTGTTGACTTTTATCGTTGGTATACGTTTATATTGTATTTAGTTTGCCACAAAAACACGAATTTCGGTTGTTGTTCCTTTTGTTGGACGTTGTTTACTATTGCCTCTATCAGCCAATGCACTGTGCAACATAGTGTCAGCTATTTAATTGGCCAATGTTACTAATAAACGTAGTCAATTTCACGTTGGCAAACCATACGGAAAATTGCCTTGCATATTTGTAGATTTACCCAATGCAAAAGGGCAACGAACAAAATTTACCGTGGGTGGTACAAAATGTGCATTTGTGCAAAACGTATTTCGATTAAATTAATAAAAATAGTATTTTTTTTAATTTAGTTTATTCATTTATACATACATGTTTTCTATTTTATACATACACAGAAAAAAAACCTTGTGTAATATTACCCACATTCATGGTCTAATATCAGCCAATGCACTAGGCAACATAGGGTCAGCTATTTAATAGGGCAATATTACCAATAAACTTAGGCAATTTTACGTTCACCAATAATATGAAAATTTGCCTTGCATATTTGTGGATTTACCCAATGCAAAAGGGCAATATACAGAATTTATTGTAGGTGAATTAGATTAATTTTATTGTGCAACCTTACCAAATGTTTAGCCCATTTTTCATATTTACAGACACAAATTTTGTTTTGATATTAATTAAAGAATTATTTATTCCATGGTTGGTTACAATAATTACATTTAAATAAATGCTAACATTATAATCAGGAATTACCAGACTCCACCAATGTAGTATCACCTCTCGTTTGATACTGCCGAAGACTCCAGTCACGTTCCCTGCGAAGAAATGTATTAATGATTAGATTAGATACAAAATGTTTTAAACACTTGGATGTCAAATTTGTTCGTTTCTACAAAGGACACATTTCTATTCTTAAAGGGGCTAAGAGACATACATTTTCCTGTCGCTTATTAAAACACTTTCGACACTTTTCCATTGATCAATATAAATATATATAAGACACAAGCAACACAACGCACTTTTCTATTTACAAAAGTTCTACATTACAGACTCGGCCAATAGAAATGTATTCTTTGTTAAAAACACTTGCGGAATACATTTTTACTTACATATTTTCTTACAATTGTAAATTCACACATCTATTTAAGAAATTGAATAACAATATTCTCAGAAAATTTGACAAAACTCCTTTCTTGTTTTTCTTTTCACAAATTAATGGTTACATACATACATACATAGCGACACAGTAGTAATACAAATTCCTAGAGGATTATATTCGTCTCGCTCTAACACTCGGTGTCTAGTCAGAATGCTGCTGTCTCATCACAGTTCTTGACATTCAAATAAGAAGCAGTGAATTTGCCAACATTCATATGCAAATTCAGCATTATTGTTGGTAGTGTGTTGATTTAGGCAATCATGCCACCTTTTCTTGTCTTCATATAAAAAAAAATCACCAAACCCAAACTAGGCAATATTACCGATGTTTATTTTTTCTGTGTATATTGATGTTAACCCTGCTGTTAGGTTAGGAAAAAAATACGAATGTTAGGTTAAGGGACCATTTGGTCCATACTGCAATTTTCATGCAGAATATCAATTTAATCGCATTCATTGTATATATTTTAGTTCAATATTCACTAAATATTGTTATTATTATTATCATCTTTGTTTTGAAAATAAATGTAAAGAAAATCAAAGGAAATATACTATGGACCAAATGGTCCCTTAACCTAAGATTCGTATTTTTAACGAATGTTAGCTTAAGAGACCATTTGGTCCATACTGCAATTTACAAACAAAATAACCATCTATTCGTATTCTTTGTATCTATCTTGGGTCAGCAATACTCAAATATTTTTATTATTATTGTTATTTTATATTTTGAACATAATTGTAAAGAAAATCAAAGAATATATTCTATGGACCAAATGGTCCCTTAATCTGAAATTTGTAATTTCTTATTTGACTCAGTCCTGTTTCTAGTTAGACAATTTAATTTTTTCTCATGCCATTGGTTTATAAAAAAGATCACGTGACCTGAAAAATGAAGTTAGTATATATCACCGTTCAAAACTTACAAAGAAAACTAGCCATTATTTGGACCAAATGGGCTTAATCTAACAGCAGGGTTAAGCTTGTAATCAAAACGTAAAACAAAGCTCTCCCCTGTTCCTTCATGGGATGTAATGGGAAACCATTTATTTACTTATTTAAAAAATAATCACATGTAGAACTTTTGAAACTACGCCTTATTTCAAGAAAATTAACAAAATCACTAAAACTTGTAACAGATTTTATGTATATCTCACATTTTATCGAAGGGTTTATTCCGACTTCTCTGAAAATCTGCGACGAAAAATACATCAACGTTTGATGTCTTCTAAAGTTTGAGGATCAATACGGTTTAATTGCCCACTTAACTGTAATGCAGCTAAAGCATTTTGGTTGATGCTTTGGCTTGTTTTCTTGTGACTGCTGCTGCACCTTGTTGCTCTTCGCCAGATGGGGATATCGTCAAAGAACTTCGAAGATAATCTTACCATAGTTTATCTTGGGAGTTTCGTGATTTACTATGATGGTGGTAGTACCAGGTGGATTTTCCGATTTATTTAATATTTAACATATTTCTTTGTTGTTATCGTATCCAAAGTTTTTCAAAAGGATATGTAACGATGTGGTTGGTACTGCTGTTGAGGTGATTTCTTAAAAGATATTATAACCCCACCGTCGTTCTAATCCTGTTCAGGCTCCTGTTTTATATGCGTAAATGATGTTCAGCTTAACTGCTGTTTCACAAGTTGTCGCCGCCATACTGGACGAGGTTAAATCCGTGTATTTATTTAGCTGCACACTACGCTGTTGCTGTTGTGCAGAATACTGTCACCTATCACAATACGATTTTGTTGCTGTATTAACGAAGTGGTGCCGGCACTGTTTGACGAGACAGCTTGCCGGCGTACGTTTGGACTTGTAGTCTGCTGAAAAAATGGAAAAAAGGCTTTACTATCTCGACATAAAACTCGTCGATTACTTTACTTACCATTACAATTTTCTGTGGATAGATTTCTATTGTACGCCTATCGACTTCGAACAGTTTTAATAGTCATCGACTTCTACCTCACATTTCTGTTCCAAAACAGTAAAATTATCGGCTTAAAACCAAACGATGTGCTTTCAATTTCGAATGGTCGCGGAATTTAAGAGCTAAATCGCAATAGTTCGTTTTGTTGAAGTTCTGTAGTTGCGGAAGAAAAAAAAGTGCGCAGTTGTATTTATCTCACCACAACCATGTTTGTTGACATTCTAATAACAACAAGTCGAGTTGCCAACATTCATATGCAAATTCAGCATTGTCGTTGGTAGTGTGTTTGGCAATAATGAGCCTTTTTTTATTCCCTGCTAAACTAATTTTTCGACCACTTTGTATGGGGATTTTAAGTCGTCGAAAAATTAGTTTAGAAGGAATTAAAAAAACTTGCTTAATATTACCTCTTTTTCTTGTACTCTTACAAAAACAAAATCACAAATATTACAAATGGTTATTTTTCTGTGTGGAAATTTTGACAAAACTGGCAAAACCAATAGCCACCAACTTAATTGTTCTGTTGTGCCGCCGTCTTCTATATTATTAAGCTTGTTTTTTTATTCCCTGCTAAACTAATTTTTCGACGAATTTGTATGGAATGCTGCTTAATATCGCTTAGTTCCCCATACAAAGTCGTCGAAAAATTAGTTTAGCAGGGGAAAAAAAACAGGCTTATTTTATCGGCGCGGAGTTTGTCTAAGCACGGAGTTGCCAACTGAAATGTAAATTTAAATTCAAAATTTGTGGTGTAAACGGCAATGATTAGAAAACCAGGTTATCGCTAACCTAGCCGCGATAAACGGCGGTGTTAATGCGTTGTAAGATGTAAGAGTGTGTTTTATTAAGTAAAGATAACCGAAATGTACAATTTTATAAAGGCAAGAATATTCCTGGCAAAGTGTAACAACAGCTTTTGATTTGTGTTTAAATTAGATTGGTGGTGTTCCCAGTGGTATTAAACTGGAAATAATTGTGTCCTGCACCTGATATGCGGTTCTCTTGAGTCTTCACAGGGATTCCAGGGGATATAGAAAATCAGAAAACCAGATTGTCCGTCGAGGCCAAATAGAGTAGAAAAATACATAACATCAGCTAAGGTTTTCGGCAAGTAACATAAAATACTTACTGGGCGCATAGGTAAGCTTGTACTAGTGAGAACACTCTGCTCCGCCACTAAATCGTGGATAACCCCAAACGACTTTCATTACATCCACCAAAATCTTAATTTGGAATTCTGCGGAAAGTTGGCAGAAGTTGAATCCATCAGTTTAAATAAAGTAAATATAGAATCAGGGGAAAATACATTGGCGGAAACAGGGTAACTTTTGTTTTTATTTCGTTACCTGAACAAACCTAAGGGCAAACCTAATTTCGTGTAATAAATTAATGCTATTGTCTTTTTTTAGCCACTCCTTACACCAAATTTTACGGATTTTTTGTTTCGAACTATTTGTACCTAATAATAGGCACACTATGGCAAGAGCGTCGTCCGTAAATGCCGCGTTTACCGAAGGACGAAAACACACAAACTTATGTGCCTCACATCAGTACCGGAGCGTGTAAATGCACTATGGCGGTCCGGTGTAACTGAACAGGCATACCGGACAGTTATGCCTGCGTGTGTGTTGCCGCCTTTACAATTTATTTGAGTTCTGTTGTTATCCATCGATCACTATAACTTTCATCACATTTTGAGACAATTTTTATTTTTGTCTATGAACCAAAGCACTGTGCGACGGTTTGGATCACACCATATTCCACATAACTTATAATTATTAATTGAACCATCAATTTCCTAAGATGTTTAATAAATCCTTTGCTTCGTATACTCCCTAGGTACATGTCTAGTTTTAACAATGACCGATACTGCACGTCCAGGAATGCTAAGCTTTGTCGCGCCTCTTCAAACATGTCGCACCGATTGACAAGTTTTGCGCATTTGACATAATTTCATACCAACAAACTTGTTGTCCAATACAAACATAATGGTTGCCATAAGGACGTGTAATTATGAGTAAATTTAGAGGCGGAGCTAAGATATTTGTTATGCAAAAAATGTCTAACAGGATACTAATTGACACCACACGGAAAAAGTGTCAGCTGAATGCAAAATAGAGGACACCAATGTGGCAGAAAGTTACGGACAAATAGAACAATAAAGTAAATGATATGACTTATACCGACTGATTGTTGCGGTAAAATATCTGTATTTACACTATCAATGTATATATCCTGATTGTTTGTCTTAAATTTGACAAGCAAAAATTATTCTGCATTAAGTGACAGATGTCAGAACAATTTTGAAATTTTCATTTCTAACAAAACTTTGGTTTCTTGTAGTCTACATGGAGTTTAGACGACGTGTAAGGACGAGCACATTGCCACTAATAGAACTGTTTTTAATTACGATAATCACAGTAGTAGTATTTTTATTTATACAATATAACACTTCACAATTATTCTATATACCAAGAAACCCTTACGGTGCGTTTACACGGGACAGTTTGAGACAAGATAGTTGAGAAGATGTATTAGTTGTCACAAAGACAAAAATTGTTTGTGTGACGTACGCGTCCCGCCAGTTATAAAGACAGTACAGTTTTTAGCAACCGCCGACAGTGTAGTTTCGTTAAATTTCGTGCTCTGATTTTTTGTTTCTTCGCTCTTTTGCCATTGTGTTTTGTCTTACTTCTCCAAATTACAATGGAACTGATGTACTCTGCAAAATTAGACATGTATTCATGTTTATATGTTTGTATTGTCAAACAATATTTCAATAAAAATTAGCTAAATTTTCAAATACAAAAATATTTCCCAATTTGTAAAGTCGTTTGCGATGTTTTGATATTTTCTCAAATTACTACGAAACATCACCGATATGGCCGATGGCTGAACTAGTAGAGGTTGACGGAGTAGGATTTGTTGTAATTGTGTGAACCAACAACAGGCATTTAGTTTTTGTTTCATGACTCTAATCGTCAAATCCAACACAGATCCGTATGAACGAACACAGTAAACAAAAAAGTACAACAACAAAATACACTGAATTTAACAGATGGAGTCATAAGAAAGTAAAATCAGTTGTTCTATTGCGCCAACCTTTACAAGTTCAGCCATGATCTAGCCGCTTATGTCAAATCTCTTGCCGAAGTTACTGTCGTTCAAAAATCAGAGCCAGTGGCATAGAGTAAATCTTAGTAGAGAAAATATTTGGCTCATCTGATGTTTCCTTTCCCACACTTCGTGATGCGGTCGGTGTGATAGAGAGATGTTTGACGAAAAGTGAAATACACCAGGTGGAATTACAATAACTTCTGGCTTTAATTTTTCATGTAATTTTGGTGAAAAACTGTGAAATTTAAATGTGTTTTAAACTTTTTAATTGACTGTTATTGTTAACATATATTTGTGTTGTATTTAACACCATAAATTTTAACACTCAAAACGAAATGTCGTTGTTGTTATTTTGTTCGTTGTTTTGAACCATTGCCTCTATCTGGTATTAGTAAAGCAATTCTTTTCAACATCAAACGTAAATATCACACCAGGCCAAATGTCATAAATTTGTTGGGAGAACTATTAGATCTACTATAAGTATTAATCTATGCTATGGACAGTGGCGAGGCAAGTGTAAGTGTGGTAGTAAAAATGTGTGAATGTATTGCTACTGTCGGAGCAAAACTGTACCGTGTAAACGCCACCTTAGCCATCTATTGGAAATCATCATTTGCTTATTGCAATATCTTGGTATATACATACATACATATGTATATATGTCTGTGCTGGATTTTTTTAAAGCCAATATTCTTCGTCCCAATATGACGCCAAAAAAATTGTACGTTGTACCAAGCAAATAAAAAGTGAGCGAAACTTTCGGTTCATGAAATTTTCTTTATTTTTTATACACGTACTTCTTATGGCAACGAAAATTTCATAAAAACTGACTACCGGGCTTCATCAAGGGGAATATTTAGAAAAACAATAAAGCCATTTTCATTTAACAATATTTTTTACTGTTTGCTATTCCCGAAACATAAATGACAGAACCTCAACACAACAATAATTGCATGATTTAACAAAACAATGTTGTGGTTCTATGTTAAAGGAGTAGAGCATAGGGGAATAGTGCTTATGTTCATGGTAACTACAGACATAGATATGTACATATTTTAATAAGAAATCTTAATAATAAATTCCACATAATTGTTTCAATTCAAAAAGTTGTTATCAAAACACTTGCAATGTAATACTAACAGTGTATTTATGAACAATTGTCAATAAATAATTTCAAACACAATGCAAACCATTCATTGCTGGAATGAAACAAAATCAATGCAGCAATTAAGCAAACATCATTGTGACAATTAAACAAAGCCATTGGAGCAATGACACAAAAACAGTGTAGCAATGAAACAAAATCAACAAAACAAATTCGTTGCAACAATGAAATAAGTTCATTGCAGCAATGAAACAAGTTCATTGCAGCAATGTAATATACTCATAGCAACAATAAAACATATTCATAGCCGTAATAAAACAAATTCGTTGCTGCAATGAAACATTAAATTCCGCAATAACCACAGCTTTGCTGAGCACATTTAGGTAGAGGGAAAGAAACTGTACGTTAGCACACTTTCGATGACAAAAGTTGTTGGGGGGACGAACATTTTCACTCCTGTGTTGATGCTTTTTGGTTTAGTGTAGATACTAGCGTAGTTGACATGATCTGGTTAATAATTACTACGTTTATGAAAAAGCAAACACATTAACTAAAGGCATTTCCGATACGTATCAATTCGCATACATATGCAAATTGCATATAAAGTTGGTATATACATACATATTAGTGGTGTGCATAAAAGAGCAGACTGTTCTTTTTTCACTGTGATTGCAAAATCACAGTTGGTCACTGTGATTGAAAATAGAAAATCACTGCAATTGCTCTTTTTTCTACTAAAACAATGTCACTCTGTTAAAAGGGCAATCTGCTTTCTAATTGGAAAATCACAGTATTCGCAGTGAATCACTGCGATTGGTCTTTGCACTACTTCTTATATGCTGCTCTGTTATACTGTCATTCAGTTAGATGTGCGACTGAATCACAGGGTGCGCTTTATATTGTTATTGCTCAAAAACGTGTGTGATTTAAAGCATCATTCTATTGTGACTGCTCTTTTTAACAAACTCTAAATATTTAGAGCATTAGAGATCTCATTTTTTATACATATATATATTTTTTTTATTTTTTTCCATAGAGTAAATCTTAGTAGAGAAAATATTTGGCTCATCTGACGTTTCCTTTCCCACACTTCGTGATGCGGTCGGTGTGATAGAGAGATATTTGACGAAAAGTGACATACACCAGGTGGAATTACAATAACTTCTGGCTTTAATTTTTCATGTAATTTTGGTGAAAATCTAATAATCACTTTGATTGACAAATAGCAATCACAGTTTTCACTGTGATTTGCAAATCACAGTTTTGCACACCTCTAATATATATACTGTTGATGATCTTAACAATTCTACCAATTGAAGATGAAGTGATGATGAAGTTGTCACGCAGTTCGAAATTTGTCATGCCAATGAGTGTGCTCTCCTGAATTAACTATTATTCCAACGAACCCCAACCATTTTTCACTTAGAAAAATGTATCAGATCTTGAAAGCTATGAACTTCTCATACATTATCATTCAAAACTAACGAACATAAGGCCTCTCTAACATATTTTCCCAAACATATTCTGCAGGAGCCATGTATATGTTTGGAACACACTTCAAACATTCATATGTTTGCAAGTCCCAAACTTACTTTTATTTAAATGCAAACAGTATCATGTTTACTGACACACATCTACGCTTTTACGTGGAAACATATGCGGTCTTCATCCCAAACATCCATATACTTACGTGGAAGCATTCGCGTGTTTCCCCCAAACCTACATATACTTACGTGGAAACAGATGCGAATTTCCTCCCAAATATAATAATATTTAGAAACGAATTATTCTTCGATTTATTATTATTATTTATTTTTCGTTTATCATTAATACGATTAAAAAGTACATATATTTTCCTTAATATTTACAAAATTTGAGAATTTTCTAGAAGTATTGCAGCAAATAGTACCTATTTTTGTTTATTTTTATATAAGAATTATTTTTAAGATATTGATACAATTTAGGGCAAAAAGATAGGAGAAAAAACCCATTTAAAGTTTTAAAGAAATTTTGGAATTATGTCTTCTATCATTTTCATCCCTGAAGATGTAGAAAAATTAATTATGCAAATTTCTTATCACTACATAGTTTGAAGATCTGTTACGGTCTTCGAATCTTTGAGTAAGTTTACAAATTACTGTGTTGAACATATCCATTTTGGAGCGACTGTAAAGAAGAGTGGTCGAAAAATGTCTGTTTAGGTCGAAAATGCTTTTAAGGTTTTTGTTCTGTATGATCTGCAGTTTTTTGACGTTTGTTTTAGCACATCTGCCAGACCAGACCTGACATCCGTAAGTCAATATCGGCCTAATGCAGGATTTGTAAATTAATAACTTATTTTTACGGTTTAGTTTAGACTTTCTATTTAGAAGAGGAAATAGAGCTCTACCGCAGCGAATAGCTTTCTCACGAGCATTCAGAACATGCTCTCTATATGTAAGATGTTTGTCCAATGTAACTCCAAGATATTTAATTGGAGATTTGAAGGGGATTTCGGAGTTTTGAATACGAAATGGAATGCTCGGTATTCTTTTACGAGACTTATTAAAAGGGGAAATAATGGCTTGGGTTTTCCCTTCATTTATCTTTATTTTCCACTTTAGAAAATATTTTTGAATATGTATTAAAGATTTTGTGATTCTTTTTACAATCGCATTAGAATTTTTTCCACTTGAAATGATTGCAGTGTCATCCGCATATAGGGCGGCTATTGTATCTTTATGGAGTTTAAAATCCGATGTGTACACTGAATATAATATAGGTGATAGAACAGATCCCTGCGGCACACCCGCAAAATTGTCTTGCTTGAGGACTTTTTCCTGTCAACATCAATGACAAAAGTTCTGTCCGTTAGGAAACTTTTAATTATTTTTTGAAGATAAATAGGGTATCCAAAGTTTGAAAACTAGGCCATTGTGCCAAATAGAGTCAAAAGCCTTCTCTATATCAATAAATAAAATGCCAGTACTCCTTCGTCGCTGTTTATTACAATGGACTAGATTCTCAATTCTTTTAATTTGATGAACCGTAGAGTGCTCTTTGCGAAGTTCAAATTGTTCATCTCTTAAAATTGTATTATTTCTTATAATTAATTTTAACAATATAAATCCAAATTTAAAAATAATTAATACAAAAAATTAATAGATTTAAAACGGCCCTATTTACATTTATTACATTACATTTATTGAATGAATTATTTGTTTTTTTTTTCATGTAATGAGAATCTGCTGCTCTGTTGCTTCTCATTTCTTTGTCTCTCACGTTTTTGTTTTCAGAAGGTTTCAGCTATGCGTTGGTTATCAGTGATAACTTATCACTATGCGTTGGTACACAAACAAGATATATATATAGAAATCTAGTTCATGCAAGCCAAACGTGGATTCATTACTTGTGTTTTTTTATTACACTTACTTCACAAATGGTCCGCCGTTCCGATTTTATCAGAAAAGGCTCGGACAGACAAAGGGCTTCACGTTGTTGTCCTTTCCAGTTTCTTTCCTCAAAATCATTTCTCACTTTTGTAGCACACATACATATATACGAAATACATACACAAAAACCAAAGTAACATCACAAACCATTTAACCGTTCGAGCCTTCGTTTATTCTTTTTTCACTGATCAAGTGCTTTTGATATCCTCTGTCCGATGAGCCATTGACGACTGAATAAATGAAACTAAAACTCAATACATCAGGCAAAATAAGAAACACTTCATCTGCAATTTACACGGACATTCAGGAATATTTGTGACACACTGACTGAGATAATAATGCAAAAATGCAGTTACACACGTACAAGATAGACTCTCTCGTTGTCCCACTTTTATTGTCTTGCCCTCGAGAGAGCACAGACAGTACAACAGACATAGCTTCATTTGTATCTCAAACATAAATATATGTGGGTCGCAATCACTTATATTATAACATATTAATCGTTGGGTTTCAAACATGTAATATTGAATAGCAAACACAATGTGTTTGGACGCAAGTGTATTATATTTGAGACTAGTTCCAAACACACTTTATATTTGCATGCAAACAACAAAACAAGACAGCTTTTTCAGCGTGTAGCACTACTTCAACACAACTACTTACGTGCTTAGTTGAAATGAACTAGAAAGCTTGATTAACGTATACTTCATGAACCGAAATTTAAAATTTTAAAAGATTTTATTCAAATTATAAAATTGTACACACAATTCCTTACATTCGAAGATGAATTATGTATCAAAAAATATAAATTTAACATGTGTGTCGAATTTTTCCGAGTGATGTGCCTTAGGGTGTAGTATTTCCAATGCTAACTGTGTTCCTTTAAACACCGGAAGAAGGCTTTGGGAGGAAAAATGTTAAAAAATTTTAACAAAAAAAGCAACCATTTCGGGTCCGCAGTGTCTTTAAGGGTCCTTAACCCTTCCGGGACAATGTTTTATTAAAATGTATTTTATGTAAAGTATTTAAGTTGTGTCTAGTTCATTGTCTAAATGTAACTCATTAAGAATGATGGTATAAGTTTGAATTAAAAGATCATGTTCATTATCGCTCCCGTCGGCAATGTCATCATCATTAGTAATTGAATCCGTATTTGACTGCTCTTCACGTACGTTTTCTTCGTGCTCACAAATTAACAATTCAATTATTTCCGGAGGAATTTGTAATCATTTTCCGTTGCTGCATTCGTTTATTTAGGGGCAGCTCTATATCACAAAGTATGCAAAACAATCACTGCAATATTGGTCAGCAAATACGTGTAAACACTTTTATAACTACTGTTCAATAATGTCGATTTGACAGATCGCTACATAACGGTAGATATGCTTTTGTGCCAAGTTCGCACTACAGCGCCCAATTACTTAATTCGCTCTTTGAATTACGATTCCGAATTACCCTGTTTCCACTACACATACATAATTCGATCTGACAGTTGTTTACTTTTTATATGTTTTGCTTCAATAATTTTGAAAATGGAAACAACAAAATGTGAGAACGGTTGCCACGGTTGGTAATATCCAACCAAAATTGGTAACATTTAAACGGCTTGATAACATGGTAACATTTTATTCATTTTGGTAACCTTTTGAAAAGAAATAATTAGTATAAGAAGAAACATTTGATTTCAAACTTCTATTAGACAAGTTGTCAAAATATGATCTAAAATGTTACTTACAAACGGAAGAACACATGCAGCAGTGGCAACACTGCTTGCGAGAATTAAATGGTTATGGGCCTAACCAAAATACGCGCTAGCCGTCGTTCGCTTTAAACAACCAAATATATTCGTCTCTTTCGCACTAACGTACTCTTTGTGCTGTTTAAATTCACTTTTTGCAATCAGTAAACTTCCCCATGCAGACAAATTCATGTTCCCCAGAAAAATAAAGTGGAAAAATCTAACTAAAAAGGGGAAAAAACTCAAATGAAATGTTATTTATGATTAAGGCATAAATTGTCTTGCCTTCGACCGGGTTTGTTCTGTATTTATTTCCCCATTTACTTAGATTATTTCTATTAACTTTTTCTGGGAGCATAATGTTCCGCGCGGAGTTTGATTCGTTATTGATTATAAATAATGCACTAAATAATTTTTCCATGGCAATTGAAAGGCAATAAAATGCAAAGAAAGTGAAGTTTATGTTTTGTTATGCCATATTTTATGTTTTGTTTTTTGTAATCTTTAGATTGATGTATGTATGTAAATCTATCATTCATTGTTCAAAAAAAACATTCAATGGTCTAAATGTTGATATCTTTTGGTCACTTTTTTGGAAAATGCTGGTAATTAAAAAATTATCCCTGTGGCAACCGTGAATGTGAGTAAATACCCTTCCGAAAAAATTAGTAGTGCAGGACTACTGTTCGAGTACTCGCCAAGCGATAGCGACTCCTCTCTCTTCATTTCCCCATTAATGCTTTCAAGTGCTGATTTTAACATTGGACTGTGATACGAAAACCAGCACTCGCTTTCGGAGTAGTCCACGAGTGCAGACTTCCACCAATCGCCTTTGAAGCAATCCACGAGTAGTTAGTTTGTGGGTAAATTCGTATTGAGAAAAATTAAAGAATGCACATTTTTATTTGAATATGTATAAACGTATACGTTTACTTTCAATATTTATTGAAAGTAGTATTAAAATATATAATGAAAAAATGGAAAAGAGGCATTTCATTAGCTTTTTTACCACAACAAAAAAACTTAAGTTATAAAATCTAGTTTATTTCAGTCTTGCACTTTGCTGAGCGCGATTTTCTTTGGAAGGTTATCAAATACTCTTTTTTTATAATAATCTTTTTGTTTTGCTACTCTTCGTTGGAAGGTGCGTTTAGTAATTTTTATAGTTTTTCCTTGCGTACTTTTTATTTGTTTTAGTCGAGGAATTTGCGACACATTTTTTCACAACTAAACATCAATTTCACAACCAAACAATTGTTGACAGCTATTAACAGCGTTACCAACTTATGTATATTTTGGTAGCGTTGCCGGCTTAAAAACACGAGTACAGTATTTGCGAGTAGTACTTGTACCAGTACTTGCCGCCCGTCTATAAATCGTATCCATTGTCACTACTGACTTTTACTGCAGTACAGCACCACTCGCCAGGCGTCAATACCGCCACGCTCTTCTGTAGGGTATTAAAAAATAATTTGGATATCCAACAACCATTCTAAATTTAATTTCGTCTCCACCATTAATACCGCAGTGCCAATAGTCTTCTGGTCATCACGTTTCTTTTATTATTAAAATACTTTTTTGCATCATTGTGTATTGTTAAATGATTTAAGTTTATTTTTCTTTGCTTTTGTTAATTTTTGACAGTTTTACGATAAACTTTCGATAAAAATTAGAGAAGGCAATGTTTTGTTCGTAATTCATAAGGTAATTCAAACTGAATTACCTACACACAAGCTAATACGCTCTCAAAAATTTGTATGGTGAATTACGTAATTCGGTTTGTACTTGGAGATTGAATTACGAATGAGAGAGCAAATTACGAATAATCCTGCAGTGGAAACTAGGAATTACACAAACCACATGTAATTTCCTATGCTTTGCTGTGTTTTTAATAAGGTTATAATAACAAACATGTGATAGCGTCATGTGTGAAATTTGACTTTTGGCCAGTGAAATAGCTCATTTTTGATCTATAAGTGCTTTGTGTCAAACCGAAGGCGGGTTTTCAAAATCGAGATTAATCCCATACGTTTAGGAATTTCGCAGGGTCTTGGCCTTGATGTCATTACAGTCATGGATCATTTGCTGTGACATCTGCGTAGTCGATGTATTGTAGGTGGTCGTACATATTTCATTGAATGCCAAACGGTAATTTCACATTGGTTGCTTCCATTACCTCATCCGTAAGAATAATACATAACATGGGCAGGAAAACACAACATTGTTTAAGGTCCGCAGGTGTTGACTTTCCTTTCCGTAATAACGATGTTAGTATGTGAAATCTCATGGACACAACCTTGTCTGTTATATGAAGTTAGTTAAGATGGGTCACACTCAGTTTCGGTGCATACTATCGATAGCTTGTTGCAAATATACGATAACAAGATACAGAAAAGACTTAAATTCAATTGATTACACTA
Organism: Phaonia tiefii; assembly: GCA_963931995.1. Lineage (NCBI taxonomy): Eukaryota > Metazoa > Arthropoda > Insecta > Diptera > Muscidae > Phaonia > Phaonia tiefii. The sequence goes on from OZ008368.1 coordinate 50,065,588, forward strand.
GCATAACTATTTTTTTTTTGCTATTTGGATGCAAATAAAGTATACTTGGGTCCCAACACATTGTGTTTGCTATTCAATTTTACATGTTGGAGACACAATGATTAATATGTTATAATACATATATGTGATTGTGGTCGAAATATGACTTTGTTCGTTGAAAGCTGTAAAAACGTGGAATACAACCAAGAAACAAAAAAGCAGCAGCTCTTCAATTCATGAAAACAATGCTTGCACGTAAGTATATGGATATTCCAAACATATAGGTGGTTCCTGTATACTGTCACGAAGCCCGATTACATGGTAAGCATACGAAAGGCCAGACCTAAGACCCGCTTGCTCCTTATGGGCAATTTACTCGACCAATGGCAAGATACGCTGTAAAGGATAGTGATAACAACTCTCTCTTTCCACTCCTTCAAGATTTGGTTGTTTATCTACGCACTTCTGTGATTGGCACAATGACATCTGCTAACGTGTATTTCAATAACTCCGTTGGAATGTTCTCATAGCCAGACGATACGTAGTCCTTCATTTTCTTCCATAGCGCCTCGACTTCGAACAAATAAAAAGCGCGACAACTGACGCGGTGTAGACGGAGCTTTAAAGTAAGTATTCCCTGAAATAAATCAAATTGTAAATCCTAAATTGTTTCTAATAAATTCAAAACATTTCTTTTATTTTCAAAACGTGTGAAGAATTATTATCGTATTTAGTGCTAAAAAAATTCTAAACAATTTCGATGCTAATAAGTTGGTACCTACTAATTAAGATATTTAATTAACAGCATCAGCTAATTTATGAGTGTGCGAGAAAGTGCAAACATTCTATAAATATGTAACTCGTAATCTGTAAATATTCCATTGTAAAATTGAGAACTTAATCCTTCATGGCTCCCAACAATGTATTGAAAGAGAAAGCGGTACGATATATCTTGAAAGAAAACGAACTTGCATTAGAATACCGCATTATAGATGTTGTGTTGGAAGTACATACATAGACCAAAAGATTACGATCCAGTTCAAAGAATATGCCCACCAAAGAGGTCTCCCGTTGAGATCGCATCAAGGGCAGTAATATCGCCTTCTTCTCAGAGGGCAGCATCTTGTCCCATGGGAATTTCATGTAGATATCCTCACAAAGCATGTTATTCTAAAAGAAATGACAATTAGGTGGGGTAATACATATTTTAAATTTATCTAATTTTGGAAGTTTAATTGAGTTAGGTTGGGATACTGTTTGCACAAATCTGGTATTCAGAGGCTTGTTAAATATCAGCTGAAGTTATAATCAAGAGTATCCAAATTTGAAATACTTCCGTGATACGACAACACTGGCGAAGAATTCAAATTTTCACTACTTCTTCTCGAATAGTTGTGCTGAAATTTCTGCTGGTTGGTAATGACTTTGGAAAAGTCAATCTCGCGTTAGTTCATATGAGGCTGACTAGGTAACCCCGTATATTTTACATATAACACTTCCTTCACATACTTCCATAAACGATACATCTAATTCAACCAATAACCTATAAATGCACAACCTTTAAGTCGTAATGATTATACTAATATGTACGAGTCGTTCGAAATGTTGACTAAGTAGTTAGTTTGAACCGCCATAGCCTCATCAACGCTTAATCTTCATAAACCCTATGATTTGTATATCACATTGTGTTTATTGCAACGATGTGTTTGTGCGGGCATCTCGGTCCTCCTACCATTTCAAAACAGGAGTATCAGCTATTGCCGATTAGTCTCTTTGGTCAATAACCTAAATTCAAAAGAGTCTCTTTCAAGATGCCCAATATTTTCTGATACATACTTCCGGTTTTCAAATATCTCGCCACATTCTGCAACAACCGTCAGATATCAAGACAATTCTGTGGGGTTTAAAATAAATGCATGTTTGCATGTTAACGTAAAGAAGTTCCAAAATGCCCCTTCTCATTTGGTGCAAAAGCAGAAACAACAAAAAATTATACAACCATTATATGATTAGCTTCCTGGTTACCGTAAACATATGAAAATCTCCCTAATAATATTATTATCAGACATAAACTATATATGATCGCCTCTAAATTTATAAATTTATCAGAAGTAATCACAGTTTGATTGCATTTAAATTATAATTGTTACGAATCGAATTCCAAAGGGGGACGATATAATAAGGGACGACCCGTTCGACCTCAACTAAATACCATCTCCGATGTCATGGGTGACGTTTGTGGAGAAAATAAGCACAAGAGAGGGGAACGACCAAACATTTAATTGTTCTCTTGTTTATTGTGCATCAGTACAACCGCCCATGTCGCAAATTTGATTTTTTTTTAAATTTGAATTCCTTTTTTTGTTTGATTGGATAACTAAGACCACAGTAAGTATATATAATATATAATGCCTGAATCTTCCTCTGTAACGTTTAAGTGATGACCTGTTCGCTCTATTTGACCAATTGCGTGATACGAATAAGGCAGTATCATCTTCTCTGACTTTTCACGAGCGCCATCTTTAAGAACCCCATAAACCGGTCAATCACTGATAGGGAATTTGTTTAGATATAATCACGACAATCATAGTATAATTGTCTCCAAATAATAATATTATCAGCCACATAGTTGTTCCAAACAGCCATATGCTATATTATTATATTATGCCGCAATCATAATACCGTAAAATATTACACACAATATGATTGCAAAAAATACATTTTCTGCTAACTATTATTGCAGAACCCATTTTACTTGTGAGGAGAACATCAAGTATTCCAAAAAAATTATCACGATCTTTCTACGATCTGTACTATAAATTTCTTAAAACGAACATCAAATGAAACTGGAACTCGGAGGCATCTAAGTGCTTCAGTAAAATCCACTTTTGGAATCCGAATAGCTCGGACATTATTTGGTGGGTGGGAGTTCCTAAAGTGGGAGTTTGTCACAATCATATTATTTATCATCACATCCGAATAAGACGTTGTCACAACCGCATTCGAAGTTATCTTATATTAGAGGTTGTTTCAACCGGAATTCGGTTGTACTGTCGAAAAACAGTCGTGACAACCTCAATTGGGTTGCGACAATTGCAATTCGGTGGCAACCTCCGAATTTACATTTGCTACAAACTCTTTTCAAACAATTAGTTCATTTTTAAATGCTGTGATTCCGAAACTAACGCCGAATGGAGCAGTAAATCATGCCTAAATAATGTGATTGATATTTTTCATGTTGTCCGATCAAAAACAGATCGCGCTTTATGAGGCCCCCAGAGGAATATGCCGACATTGTGACAAAAAATTATTCTACATATCCAAATGGATGCATAAATACTTGCAAACCTGTAACTGGCAAGTTTAGGTACAAAGTGTTCTTTAATTTGATTTATCAGTTAAAAAATGAAGAAATGCTAATAGATATTTTCAAACCTGAATTACCTCACTTTTCACTTTTTGCCCACCAAAGCAATATATCATCATCTGCATAGAAATTGCGGCGCAGGCCAGAACATTATATGGCATCATCTGTATATTGGTATCATTATTAAGCGAGTAGGTATGGAAACACATTTGCAAGCTGCTAAACATAACCTCGGCCCAGAAGATTCCACCAAAGATATTGTTAATCTCATCTATAAATTTCAAAATTATATTATGATACCGTACGATAGAGCCAACATCCATTAAAAAATCTCCGTGCTTGTCATTGAGCGCAATCTTGCTGGCCGCTACTTCGATTTTAATGCGTAAGATGCGAAAGTGAGCCGATACAACGTGGACACACCAACCAAAAAGAGCATCCAGGCTAATACATATATTAAGAAGTGTATAAACGTACATCAACGATAAGACGTAGTTTAGAATGAATATCTGAATGCCATGATCTTCGAAGAGGAATCTAAGGATAATAAGAAAACATTTGCTGCTTAGTGGTAGCAAATTGGTGTGTAGTTCCACCTACTCTCCGTCAAATGGCAACTTTAATTCTACCTCAACACCTTGGAAATATTGACAACCCATTATGATAATAGGTATTACGCCCAAGAAGATCACTGTTACCCAACAGGCAGAGGCATATACTTTTGAAATCAGCAAAGCCCGGCGGTTCTCTGAGACCCAAACGTCATGTTCCGGTAGATTTGCTGTGGGGTAGGGAAGATGTTTGATTTATTGTTGGAAAGTTTAAAAAGACCTAAACTACTTTACCGCTTGTGGCTAATAAATTCATTTCCCAGATCAATTTAAGAATACGATCGGATTTACAAATTAGCACCATGGCTTTCAGCAGTATCAGTAATGACTGATTGAACACGGATAACGCATATGTGGCCTTATAAATCGCCACTTTAAAAATATGCACGGCATAAATGATCTGGCAATACTGTAGATAGAGCATTGTAATGGCTTGATATATAAGTTTCCACGGATATTTTATGAAGTCTTTGCCTCTTATAGCCCCGATATCTAGTCCTACTTTAATGAGGGCCCGATATTGTATATTTAAGAACTTTAAACTTTGACGTGGCTCCATCGTGTTCTAGTTGTTAACTGACAAGCAAAAAACTTTTTGTTGGCCAACAAACTTGTCTAGTGTCAGCTGAATGACGTGGATTTTGACCATGTTAGTGATAATAATATGGGTTGGCAACTAAAGAAATTTAACTATACGGCTCTTTTGGCGAAGTGTCGGGAAAAAATGTCAGCTGAGCTATTACTTATTAATCACCTTCTTGGATCGGTCAACACCGACAATTTGTTTCAGTACAATTGGTTTTGGTCAGGATTTGGAAACCAAATCGCAAGTAACGTAATCTAATCATAAAACCTTTAGGTTGGGTTGGGTTGAATTGGGTTAGGTTAGGTTAGATGATATTAGGTCGGGTTAAATGTCATCGATATCATCTCCGTGTACCGCTTGCGCATTTCATCAGGTTAGGTTAGATTAGATTCCGTTAGGTTGGGTTAGGCCATTTTCAGAAGGAGGAATGAAAACATTAGTGTTTCGTTTCTGGGTATACACATAATACATTTGAATCGCTAATTACAGAAACCACATGAGTCAATAATTAGTCAGTGTTGCCATTGGGGGTAGTCACTGGCTCATTCAGTTTCTACACTAATTTGAGTTCTTGCACGCTGGACTGTGAGAATTGTATTAACCAGACTCATGTCATTTCTGGACATTTCAGCCATTTTGAATGAAAAAACATGGCTCATGTTCCCTTGTGTTCTGTGAAACAAAACCTAACCAGACAGTTCGCGCACAAGTTCGCCTCAAATGAAGTGAACTATTGTGCATTCAAGCCACTCAAATGAAGATAGAATGCATGTGAATTATACGCCAAATGTGTGTATCGCCTTGATACTCAATGCACTAGGGTATTCATTCAGGGAACAGGGGTTCCAATAGAAAATTTTGGATTAACTTTTGTATAAACTTTTGCTATTTTTCCTGTTTTCTTATTTTTCAGACATTAAAGGCAAATCTCCAATGCAGGTTTCAGGGTTTTATTATTATTATTAACATTGTGACAAAAATATATTCTATGTTTCCAAATGGAAGCGTAAATACTTGCAAACCTGTAACTGGAAAATTTAGGATCAAAGTGTTCCTGCAAGTTTCCTTAATTTAATTTATCAGTTAAAGAACTAAGAAATGATAACAAATATTTTCAAATTGTATTACCTCACTTTTCACTTTCTCCCCACCAAAGCAATAGATCATCATCTGCATAGAAATTGCGGCGAAGGCCAGAACATTAAATGGCATCGTCTGTAGGTCGGGATCATTATTAAGCGAGTAGATATGGAAACACATTTGCCAGCAGCTAAACATAACCTCAGCCCAGAAGATTGCACCAAAGATATTGTTAATCTCATCTATAAATTTCAAAATTCTATTATGATACCGTACGATAGAGCCAACATCCTTTAAAAAATCCCCATGGTTGTCATTGAACTCAATCTTGCTGGCCGCTACTCCGAGTTTAATCCGTAAGATACGAAAGTGAGCCGATACAGCCTGGACACACCAACCAAAGAGAGTATCCAGGCTAATAGATAGACCAACAATTGCATAAACGTACATCAACGATAAGGTGTAGTTTAGAATGAATATCTGAATGCCACGATCTTCGAAAGGAAATCTGTGGATAAAATATCAGTTTGTGTTCAGTGTTAGCAGCAAATTGGTTTGCAGGTCCACCTACTTTCCGTCCAATGGCAACTTTAATTCTACCTCAACACCTTGAAAGTATTGACAACCCATTATGATAATAGGTATTACGCCCAAGAAGGTCATTGTTACCCAATTGGCAGAGGCATATACTTTTGAAATCAGCAAAGCCTGGCGGTTCTCTGAGACCCAAACGTCATGTTCCGGTGGATTTGCTGTGGGGTATGAAAGTTGTATGCTTTATTGTTGAAAAGTTTATACAGATTTAAACTATCTCACCGCTTGTGGCCAATAGATTCATATCCCAGATCAATTTAAGTATACGATCGCCTTTAATTAGTAGCACCGTGACTTTCAGCATTACAAGTGACGACTGATTAAGTATGGATAACGCATAGGTGGCCTTATTAATCGTCACTTTAAAAATATGCACGACATAAAGGATCTGGCAATACTGTATATAAATCGTTATAATTGCTTGAGATATAAATTTCCACGGATATTTTATGAAGTCTTTGCCTCTCATTGCTCCGATATCTAGTCCTACTCTGATTAGGGCCCGATATTGTATATTTAAGAACGTTAACGTTTGACGCGGCTCCATTGTATTCTAGTTGTTAACTGACAAGTAAATACCTCCATGTTGGCCTACGAACGTGTCCGGTGTTGACTGAATGACGTGGAGTTTGACCACGACACTGATAATAACATGGGGGCGCAACTAAAGAAATTTAATAATACGGCTCATTTTGGCAAAGTGTCGGGGAAAAATGTCAGCTGAGGTGTTACTTACTAATGACCTTGTTGGATCGGCCACTACAGCCAATTTGTGTCGGTACAATTGGTTTTGGTCAGGATTTGGAAACCAAATCGCAAGTAGGCGTTTATAAAGTAATCTAATCATAAAACCTTTAGGTTATGTTAGGTTGGGTTGGGTTATGTAAAGTTAGGTTAGATTACATGATGTTAGGTTAGATTAAATATCATCGATATCAACTCTGGGCCACTCAGGTACCACTTCCGCGTTTCATCAGGGTTGGTCAGGTTAGGTTTGGTTAGATTATATTAGGTTAGGTTGGGTTAGGTTAGGTTCAGAAGAAGCATGGTCGTTTCATGGACCATTTCTTGGTAATCATATAATACTTTTGAATAGCTAATTACAGAAACAACGTGAGTCAACAATAAATCAATGTTGCCATTGGGGATAGGAACAACAAGAGTCATTGACTCATTCAGTTTCTACACTAATTTTAGTTCTTGGACGCCGGACAGTGAGGTTTTAATAACCAGACTCATGTCATTTCTAAACTCATTGCGTTAGGAGCCCTCTAAAATGTGAAAATAACATAAAAACCATTTTGAATGAAAAAATTTGGCTCTTGTTCCCCTCTGTTGTTTGTGCCAATTCCAAACGAGAGAGTTCGTGCCACTCCCTCAAATGAATTGAACTATTGTAAATATTCTATGAGAGCATTTAAGCCACTCAAATTAAGATATTAGGTTTTGTTATTTTCCCTGTTTTCTTATTTTTCAGACATTAAAAGACAAGAAAGTCATAAAACACGGCAAATTATAATATTTTATTATTAACATGGGTGTGCACTCGTGAACATTGCGCCCATTTTGCGACGAATCCCATTTTTAGACGAATGGATACGTCAGCAAGCAAAAGTGACAGATTTTGATCGATACAAATCCACACGAGGTCCACGAGAAAAGCATACGTCGAACAACGGAATGAAAATAAGAATGGTTGAAGTTAATGCGATGCCGGATTGTGTGAATGGTGATTCGGCGTATCGAGGACAAACTCAAAACAAAATGTGTGTTGCATGTAAAAAAAAATAGTGTGATGTACGGAAAAATTCTTCACCATAAAACAAGACAGGTTGTATGAGAGTGTGACAGAGATGAATCTTTGCTTCTCGAGAGAGGTTCTTACCGCAGTATTCTCTGGTTGATACCAAGGAGGCCGCTCATATTTGTTGACGGCAGATCCGAGGTAAATAAATTCGTTCATTATCTCGAAGTTATTTATACCGGATAGCAACGTCAAAGCTCTGCCTTCAGACGAGTGGGCACTCTGCTAGTTGAAACTCCTAACTTTGACTTGTCTTCAGTTTCATACAACCCGATTTTTGGCGAATATTCCTCGATTCTCGATAATATCTCAATAACTTCTCTCATAAATCGCCCATTAACGTCGGCATTATCAGCATGATGGTTTTATTCGTCTTGACTGTTGTTTTTCTCATTAGAAAGTCTAATATTATATATAAGTGATGGTACGATAGGTCGTCGCCTTGTCTGAGACCTCGTCTGGTATCATATGGTATGGTAACACCATTAGCAACCTTTGCTGAAGATTCTGTGTCTTCTGTCATTCTGTCTGATTCGGTGTCTGTTTTGTCATTCTGCATTTGGAGTATCAGCTATGCAGGGAGACATAGCTTCGAAAACTTTTCTCCGCGTCGATCTAGCGAATACAGCCTTATAATCAACAAAAATAGATGGTATCTACTTGCATGAAAACGTCCTATCATTGATTTTGGTCGAAAAAAAAGTTAATGATGCCATATTTTGTCATTTTTTACACTGCGTAAAATGAACAAAACAGAAACAATACGCGTTTTTTTTTTTGGTGATTACTGTTTTTCCCATGTCATGTTTCGTTTCACTTGTCAAAATTTTATGTATTTTGTTTTTATACTTTTTGTATTGTTGGTTTATATTTGTGTAGAGATTGACAACTGAAACGAAGGAACGACAACAAAATGTCTGTTATTGCTGCTTACAACAAAAACAACATCTGCTGCTACCATATATTTGTTGGCACCATAGAATAATATCGGGGTTTTCAATAAGAGCGCTACAAAAGATTTTTTAAATAAAACAAATCCGGGTTTAGATACCAATGAAATTATTTATTCCTGTGAAAGTACATTCGATGCCATTATGTATGGAACTCGATTTCTTTTGCATGGCCACCACGGGCACGAAGTCCAGACGCTGAACCCAAATTTCGACGGTTTGCAATTTCCCGTTAGATATTCGTACGAAGTTCATCAATCGTCGCTGGCTTGTTGTCATAGACCATAGACTTGACGTAGCCCCACAGGAAATAATCTAACGGCGTCAAATCGCACGACCGAGGCGGCCAATCGACTGGGCCATTTCGTGAGATAACACGTTCATCAAACTTGGTTTCCAATAAATTGATTGTGGCATTCGCTGTGTGGCTTGTGGCGCTGTCCTGTTGGAACCACATGTCCTCCAAGTCCATATTATCCAATTGGGGCCAAAAATATTCGGTTATCATTGAACGATAGCGATTCGCATTCACAGTAATGTGCCGGTCTTGATCATCACGGAAGAAGTACGGCCTAATGACGCCGCCGCCCCATAAACCGCACCAAACCGTAATTTTTTCGGGATGCAATGATGACTCATGGATTACGTGTGGATTGCTGTCTGACCAATAACGCATATTTTGCTTATTGACGAAGCCATTCAGCCAGAAATGAGCCTCGTCGCTGAAGACCATTAATTGGACGTAGCGCTCTTAAAGTTGAGGCCACTGACTCCAAATTTCGGTAGTACATTTTAATGATTTCGACTCGTTGTTGGCTCGTATATCTTTCCATGATGAAATGGCAAACCTTACTGAAGAGAAATGTCAAAAGAGCGGGAAAAAATATGGCGTCGTTTGCTGTCCCTATCGATTTACTTTTGTTGCGTACCCTTTACATACCATATAGCTTTTATTCGCTCAATAAATTAAACGTCGTAGGTACGATGGAAAGTAAACATTGGATGGTGGAAAATATGGGTTCAATAATACCAGATAGTGGCAATAGTATACAGCGATCAACAAAGGAACAACAACCGAATTTCGTGTTGGCAAACTAGTTGTATTAAATATAATACAAATGTATACCAACGATAAAAGTCAACAAAAAAGTGAAAAATGTATTTAAATTTTTCAGTTCTACACCAAAACGACAGGAAAAGTTAAGTGAACATATTTTGTTGCTCCACCTGGTGTAAGGTAATTTTAAATTTATTTGCTCTCATTTCCACAAACCTACGATGAAGAGTGTGAAATGAAACGTCAGATGAGAGAATAAGTTTATCTATGTATGTATTATTCTATGGTTGGCACTGCCCTGCAGTTTTAAAAGTAGCTAGTGGCTCTATGTAGTCAGTTATTTCATTAGCGAAAAGCCTGACTAGCTACTTAAGTGGTCACAGGTAATGCTAGAGTTCGCCTTTTGATTATTATAAGTATGAAACAAAAACGGTGTACAAAATTTTTCTTCACTCAAATGCCAACAAACAAAACGAGTGAAACCTTAGTATTTCTCTAGTCTTTCTCTTACTCTCTTCATTCAATATTTCAATACACGAGCAGCTTTTTGATAGTGTTATTGTATATAACTATACAAATTCCAACCTTGTTGAAGTAAAATTACATAAACTATGCAAAAAGTATGAAATAAGCAAGATATGACGCGAGAGAGAAATGCGTTTGAGTGAACTCCTAGCAGTTTCTGGTTCTCTTTCATCAGGGTTGCCAAGTTGCGCACATCTTCTGGTCTTTGTATGAAAACAAGGAAAAAACGAATGCACTGAACCGTTATCCCGTTATGATTTGTTGGTTGCTTGGTTATTTTTTTTGTGTTGGCATCAGTTACTATTATACGGTCGTAGAAGTATCATCGTGACAGCGTACGTTGGTTAGAAGTATAAAAAAGTGAATTTTAATATTTAGAACGGTATAATGACAAGCAAAAGACAAATGAAACGCTTAATAAAGAACGAAAAGGAACAAATTGTGCAAAAGTATGAAAATGTAGAAAAGAATGTGGTGAAGATAATGAAAAAGATTTATGCATAACATTAATTTATTATGATCCCGGCGAATTCATCAAGCGAATTGTACTAGTCAAGTAGTTAGTACAATGTTCTTCGATATTTCGTCAATTCCACTAGCGATCTGCATGGTACATGGTAGTGCAGAGGGTAGCCACTAACTACCGTCAATGTCATCCCCATGTTAAATTCGTCAGTGTAAAGCATTGCTGGTAGTTTGGCGGGTAGTTAATGGTAATTATTGGTAGTTAGGGAAATAACTAAAAATTCGTTAGCTACGTCGACTGCAGCGTGGCTACACACTTGTTACCGTCTCGCATTTTTTTCTACCATTGCAGTAAATGTTGCCACATTTAGTAGTATTAAGTGTGGATCGTTTTATTTGGAAAGTGGTAAGTGGCGATAGCAGGGGGGTTCTATGCCACAGAGTTGGCGAAACATGCAGGATAAAGTAACAAAGAGAAATAGCGATAGATGACTGGAAGTATGTGCGGTTGCTCAATTCGTTTTTCACACATTTGCCTTTGTGAATTGTACTAAAAGTACACAACTCATCAACTGAGTCTATTTTTGTGATAATTAAATCGAGGAAAAAGGATAACAAGTAAAATAAAGCAAAATGTAATGAAGTGTTAGATTAAAATTATTTGTAGAGTTCGAGGGATATTCTCTGTATTAAAAAAGAAGAGGGATATTCTTTGTATTAAAAAGCGTCTAAAGGAATTTGTCTGGCAGCGTTTTTGGACAATATAAGGCATAATAAAGAAAACAAATTAAATGAAAAATTTAATTGTTGGAATGAGACTTGCAGGTAAAGGAATTGGCGAGATTGCAGCTGCGGTAAATTGGCATCGCAATACAGTTTCGAATTCCCCCAAAGACACCGAAAACTATGGCTGTATTAAGCGCAGTGGACGCATCCCAACTGTAGACCAGAGGATTAAGCGGCGCATTAGGCATTCAGCAGCTAATGAGAATATAAGTTGTAGGGAAATAAAGGTGGAATTGCGTCTAAATGTAACGAGACAGCGTGTATAGCAACTGCTAGAGGACGATATAGGTCATCGGTTCCAAAGCAAAAATGGTCAAACCACACTTAACCCAGCGCCATAAAAATGCGCGTATTGCTTTTGCAGAAAAGTACAAGTTTTGGGAGGACGCATTTTAAACCGTTATATTTAGTGATGGGAAAAAGTTTAGTTTGGATGGACCTGCTGGTCACCATAAATATTGGAGAGATTTACGACATCTTCGGCAAACGTGCTACAAGCGAAATCACGGTGGTGAATCTCTTATGATATGAGCTGCATTTGGAGCACGAGGAAGTCAGACATATGCCTTGTCCCAACTGAAATGAATAAGGAAGCATACGCTGATCTGTAGGACAGCAATTTAATTGACTTTGCTGGCGAATTATATGGAGATAACTGGACTTTTCAAAAATACAACGCCCCGATCCACATTGCTCGGCCCACAAGGGATGTTTTTAAGTCCCGAAATATTCCATTACTGGAGTGGCCAGCCATAAGTCCCGAACTCATCCCAATTGAAGACCTCTGGGGGATACTTTCCGCCAAGGTGTTTTCAAAGTCGAAGCAGTATACGACGCTTTAAGAACTAAAACTAGCAATATTGGCGGAATGGGAGAAAATTGACATGTCCAGTTTAAGCAACTTAGTGAGTTCTATGCCACGCAGGCTACAACAAGTTCTTATACACAAGAGCAACTCAATATATTATTAATTACATATTTTAATTGGATTAGATTAAGAATTAACCTTAATTTTCATTTTTGCATATATAAATATTTTCTATGAAGAATATATCAAACACTTTTTTTGTTCTAAAAAAGAAATGAAAAAATATGTTTTCTTATAATTTTAAAGAACACATAAATATGAACTAATATCTAAAATAAAAATCAAAAAAATTTTAGTTTTCCAAGCTCCTACTCAACATGATACATTGCACATATAAATATTTGACAGGGGTATTAGTGATTAAGCGAGAGTAAAAAAAATTTGAGAATTTATTTATTTACAGCCATAGAAAAATGTTAGTAACAGACGCCATTATGATGTTCCTACAAAATAAAAGAAATAATAAAAACAATCAAATACACCTGGTTAGAAATAACGGTAACCGCAGATTCTACACATGCTCCTAATTGAACAATACGTCGGCCTACAGTATGACTGGACAGGGGAAGATACTCTATAAATTTAGTATTATAATTAAGCTTGTGCCAAATTTTGTTCAACAATTGCTTAATAAATACAGCATCACACAATGGTCTACCTTTCTGACAATTTCCAAGCTTACTAAACTTGAAATCTCCTTTTTTAATTTGGGAACTGATTTTGCTTCGTAAATTTTCTTTCCCAATAACAATTCTTTAAATGTTTCTATAAAACAGGTCTTCTCTTTCCTTATCATTAAAATTATTTATATAACTATGAAAACTATCGCAATGTCTTTTAAAAACATATTCCGTACCTTCATTAAATGTTATATAACATATAAGGCATTATTGGGTGTTACCAAAAGCATTTGTGACCATACAATATTTTTTGAGTGTCACCATTACGTTTATTCTGTTCACATGCACACTTGTCGAAGTCTCATCGACGACTAAATGAAAGAGCATACGAATATGTGTGAGGTAGTGAAATTCACAATTGTGCAATGAAATGGCGGTGCCTGCTCTAATTCAATATATATTTCCGTTGCTGCATGCATTTATTTAGGGGCAGTGAAGCAATTAAGGGATCATAGCCTATTACAACTAGTGTTCAATAATGTAGATTTGACAGATCGCTACATAACGGTACATATGCTTTTACACAAACCACATGTAATTTTCTATGCTTTGATGTGGTTTTAATAATGTGATAGCGTCATGTGTGAAATTAGACTTTTGGCCAGCGATTTAACCTATAAGTGCATTGTGTCAACCGAAACCGGTTTTTCAAAAAAGTGATTTTTCGAATAAACCGAAAACCGATTATTAGAAAAGTACAGTTTTTGAGCATTCTTGGTTAATATCCATTAGCTTTTTCGCCTTAAGGTTTATTATTAATCCCATACGAGTGCATTTGGAATTTCGCAGGGTATTGGCCTTTATGTCATTACAGTTATGGATCGTTTGCTGTGACATCTGCGTAGTCAATGTATTGTAGGTGGTCGTACATATTTCATTGAATGCTCAACGGTGATTTCACATTGGTTGCTCCATTACCTAATCCGTAAGTATAATATATAACGTGGGGAGGAAAACACAACATTGTTTGAGGCCCGCAGGTGTTGACTTTCCTTTCCGTAATGTAGATGTTTATATGTTAAATGTATGTACAGCTCCCGAATCATGGACACAACCCTGTGTGATATACATATGATGTTAGTTAAGATGGGTCATACTCAGTTTCGGTGCATACTATCGATAGCTTGCCTCAAATCTACAAAAACAAGATATAGAAAAGATTTACATTCAACTGATTGCTCTAGAATTATGTATTTTTTTTGCTGATTGGATGCAAATAATGTATATGTACTTGGGTCCCAACACATTGTGTTTGCTATTCAATTTTACATGTTGGATACACAATCATAAATATGTTATAATATATGTGTTTGTGGTCCAAATAAGGCTTTGTTTGCGCCTCGACTTCGGACTAATAAAAAGCGCGACAACTGATGCGATGTATCGTAGAACGATCTTTAAACTAAGCATTCCCTAAATATCAAATTGTGTATCCCAAATTTTTCCTAATAAACAGACATTCAACATATTGCTTTTATTTTCAAAACGTGTTACAAATTATTAACGCATTTAGTGCTAAAAAAAATCAAAACAATTTAGATGCTAATAAGTAGGTACCTACTAATTAGGCCCTTTAATTAACAGTACCAACTAATTTGAATTTGTGCGAGAAAGTGCAAAGATTTGTTGTTAACTCTATACTATATACGAAAATATTCCATTGTAAAATTGAGAACTTAATCGTTCATGGCTCCCAACAATGTATTGAATGAGAAAGCGGTACGATATATCTGGAAAGAAAAGGAACTTCCATTAGAATACCGCATACTAGATGTTGTTTTGGAAGCACATACATATACCAAAAGATTGCGATCCAGCTCAAAGAATATGCCCACCAAAGAGATCTCCCGTTTGGATCGCGTCAAGGGCAGCAACATCAGCTTCTTCTCAGAGGCCAGCATCTTCTCCCATGGGAATTTCATGTAGATATTGTCACAAAGCATGTTATTCTAAAAGAAAGGACATTTAGTTTGGGAAATACATATTTAAAATTTATCTAATTTTGGAAGTTTAATTGAGTTAGGTTGGGATACGGTTTGCACGAATTTGGTATTCAGAGGCTTGGCTTGTTGCAATCAAGAGTATCCAAATTTGAAGAACTTCCGTGCTACGACAACGCTGGGGAAGAAGTCAAATTTTCACTACTTCTTCTCGAATAGTTGTGCTGAAATTTCTGCTGGTTGGTAATGACTTTGGAAAAGTCAATCTCGCGTTAGTTCATATGATTCTGAATAGATAATCCCGTACATTTTATATAGAACACTTCCTTCACATACTCCCATAAACGATACATCTACTTCTACCAATAACCTATAAAAGCACAACCTTCAAGTCGTAAAGATTATACTAATATGTACGAGTCGTTCAAAACACACAGCCTAATTTCGATGAAAATATTGATGAAATTGGAAATTTTGACTAAGTATATTTTTAGAACCTCCATAGCCTCATCAACCCTTAATCTTCATAAACCCTACGATATGTATGTCACATTGTGTTTATTGCAACGATGTGTTTGTGCGGACATCTCGGTCCTCCTACCATTTCAAACAGGAGTATCAGCTATTGCCGATTAGTCTCTTTGGTCAATAACCTAAACTCAAAGAATCTCTTTCAAGATGTCCAATATTTTCTGATACATACTTCCGGTTTTCAAATATCTCGCCCCATTCTGCAACAACCATCAGATATCAAAACAATTATGTGGGGTTTAAACTAAATGCATATTTGCATGTTAACGTAAAGAAGTTCCAAAATGATCCTTCTCATTTGGGGCAAAATTTCAAACGCATCATAATATTATTGTCCTTTTGATTACAGTAAACATATCAAAATAATTCAATGGCTCATATAAAAATAATCGGTCTAATAGATTATTGTCGGAAACAAACAATATATGACAGCCTCTAAATTTACGAAATTATCAGAAATAATCACAATTTGATTGCATTTAAATTATAATTGTTATGAATCGAATTCCAAACGGGGACGATATAATAAGGGACGACCCGTTCGACCTCAACTAAACACCATCTCCGATGTCATGGGAAACGTTTGTGGAGAAAATGAACAGCAAGAGAGGGGGACGACAAATGGCCAGTTTCACAGTTGAAAATTCTCCATTTAAATGCCCGATGCCTGTCATTTAAATGTCATTTAATATGAAAAATATCTAAGAGCTTTTAAATGGGGAGTGTGAAACTCGCCCTAAAACTTATATTGCTGCTCTTATTTATTGTGCTTCAAAACATTCGCCCTGCTTAAAAATAAATTCAGTTAATTTTTAAATTTAAATTCCTTTTTTTTTTGTTTGATTGGAAAACTCGTACCACAGTAAGTATAGCCCCATTGTTTCACTAGTCCTGTCCACCGTTTAAGTGATGACTTGTTCGCTTTAGTTAACCTACTTCGTGAGGCAAATAAATCAATATCATCTTCTCACGAGCGCCTTCTTTAAGAATACCATAAATCGATCAATCACTGGTAGGGAATTTCTTTAATAATATAAGTATAATCACGACAATCATAGTTTAATTGTTTCCCAATCATAATATTATCAGCCACTAAGTTGTTCCAAACAACCACATTATACTATATTTTAGTCGCATTCCTAATCCTATAAAATATTACACACAATATGATTGCAACGAATATATTTTGATGATAACCCTTATTGACTAGAACTAGAGAGGCCTCTAAGTCCTTGGCAATGTTCAGTAGATTCCATTTATGAAATCAGATTCTACTTTTGAAATCCGAATATCACGCAAACTTTTTTGGAGGGTGGGAGTTCCGAAATAACAATGACGGATTGTCATAAATTTTATGAAAAACTACTGGCTGTAGCTTCCTGTGCTGAGCTAACACTGGTGCTCGAATACTTTTTTTCCGCTGAGAAAATAACCGAATTTAGCGGTTCTTACAACCATATTAGCTGTCACCACATCCAAATAAGGGGTTGTCACAACCGCATTACAGGTTGCTTCAATCGAATTTCAGTTGTGCTATCTAAATTCAGTCGTGACAACTGCAATTCGATGTCAACATCCGAATTTACATTTGCAACAACCTTTTTTCAAACAATTAGTTCTGTGCTATGATCTCGTGCAACAGGGCCCAACCTTATAATGCAATGCTCAAACTGCTATGAATCCCAAAATAACGCCCGAATGGTGTATGAAATCATGCATAAATAATAGCGGCATTCATGCAAACGTGACAGCCGAGAACTTTTGCTCAGCGCAAGTTTCCCTCTCACCGTTGCATGAGGCACCAGGTAAAGTTGCTCAGCGTAGTTGTGCTCAAAACCATATCAGCTGACCAAGATGGATACATAAGGTGGTAGCAGTAGCAATTGCATGTATTATGTATGTGTACTTTTTCTACTGTTCTAGTGCTATCACCTTATTTATCCATCCTAGTCAGATGACAACGAAATGTCAAAAGTTTACACGTTTCTCCATCCCACGTTTGCGCTGCAAATTTGCCTCGAAAACTTTCCACTTTTGAGCAAGTCGCTTTGTATGGGAAATTTGTTTGTTTTGACGTTTGCTGTGCAAGTTTACGATGTTTTCGAGTTTACGAGGTTCTTTCGAGCTTTCATGAAGACCACTAATGTATTTGTTATTTTTCATATTGTACGATCAAAACATATTGGCCCCTAGAGGAACATTCCGACATTGTTACAAAAAAATATTCTACCTTTCCAAATTGATGCGTGAATACTTCCAAATCTGTAACTGGGAAATTTAGGTTCAAAGTGTTCCTAAATTTGATTCATCAGTTAAAAAAATTAAGAAATTCTGATAGATATTTTCAAACTTGAAGTACCTCAATTTTCAGTTTTTCCCCACCGAAGCAGTAGATCATCATCTGCATAGAAATTGCGGCGAAGGCCAGAACATTAAATGACATCATCTGTAAATTGGGATCATTATTAAGCGAGTAGATATGGAAACACATTTGCCAGCAGCTACACATAACCTCGGCCCAGAAGATTCTACCAAAGATACTGTTAATCTCATCTATAAATTTCAAAATTCTAATATGATACCGTACGATAGAGCCAACATCCTTTAAAAAATCTCCATGGTTGTCATTCAGCTCAATCTTGCTGGCCGCTACTCCGATTTTAATCCGTAAGATGCGAAAGTGAGGCGACACAACGTGGACACACCAACCAAAAAGAGGATCCAGGCTAAAAGTTAGATTAAGATTTGTGTAAACGTATGTCACCGATAAGATGTAGTTCAGAATGAATATCTGAATTCCACTATCTTTCAAAAGGAATCTAAGGATAAAAAGTCACTTTATGTTTAGTTTTAGCAAATTTGTGTGCAGTTCCACCTACTCTCCATCAAATGGCAACTTTAATTCTACCTCAACCCCTTGGAAATATTGACAACCCATTATGATAATGGGTATCACGGCCACGCAGATTACTGTTGCGCAACTGGAAGTGGCATATACTTTTGAAATCAGCAAGGCCCGGCGGTTCTCAGAGTCCCAAACGTCATGTTCCGGTAGATTTGCTGTGGGGTGGGGAATTTGTATGCTTGATTGTTGAAAATAGACCTAAAGTACCTTACCGCTTGTGGCCAATAGATTCATATCCCAGATCAATTTAAGCATTCGATCGGATTTAAATATTAGCACGAAGACTTTCAGCAGCATCAATGAGGACTGATTGAACATCGATAACGCATAGGTGGCCTTATGAATCGTCACTTTAAAAATATGCAGGGCATAAATGATCTGGCAATACTGTACATAACATGTTATAATTGCTTGACAAAAAAATTTCCACGGATATTTTATGAAGTCTTTGCCTCTTATAGCCCCGATATCTAGTCCTACTCTGATTAGGGCTCGATATTGTATATTTAAGAACTTTAAAGTTTGACGCGGCTCCATCGTGTTCTAGGTGTTAACTGACAAGTAAAAACCTCCTTGTTGGCTAAAAACCCTGTTCAGTGCTGGCTGAATGACATGCATTTTGACCACCACAGTGATAATAACATGGGGGGCGCAACTAAATAGATTTAATTATAGGGCTCCTTGTTGGATCGGTCTGCACAGCCTATTTGTGTCGGTACAATTGGTTTTGGTCAGGATTTGGAAACCAAATTGCAAGTAAGCGTTTATAACGTAGTCTAATCATAAAACCTTTTGGGTTATGTTAGGTTGGGTTAGGTTAGATGATGTTACGTTCGGTTAAATATCATCGATATCCGTCGGTGGTGCCGTCGGTGGTGCAATGGTTAGTGTGCGCGGCTATTGTACATGAGATCCTGGGTTCAAACCCTGCTCTGACCACCTTCAAATTTCTTTCGGCGGCGGTCACCTCGCATAGTGACGGCGACACTATCGAGTATATAGCCATGAAAAAGCTTCACAAAATACCGTTCGGAATCGGTGTAAAACTGTAGGTCCCAATCAGTGAGTGAAAACTGGAAAGCGCACAGCTCAGTGGTTGTGAGAAGTTCTCCCCGGTCCCTTCATGGGATGTAATGGGAAACCATTTATTTATTTATCATCTCCAGGCCACTCAGGTACCGCTTTCGCATTTCATCAAGGTTGGTCGGGTTAGGTTCGATTAGACTAGGTTAGGTTAGGTTCAGAAGGAGCAATAAAAGCATTAGTGTTCGATTCATGGACCATTTCATATTAATCACATAATAAATTTAAATCGCTAATTACAGAAACCACGTGAGTCAATAATTAAGCAGTGTTGCCATTGGGGATAGGAACAACATGAGTCACTGACTCATTCGGTTTCTATACTAATTTCATTTCCTGGACGCCGGACTGTGAGATATTTAATAACCAGACTCATGTCATTTCTGAACACATTGCGTTAGTAGCCCTCTAGAAACCATTTTGGATGAAAAAAATTGGCTCATGTTACCTTCTGTTCTTTGTGCCAAAACCAAACGAGAGAGTTCGCGCCACTCCCACAAATGACTTGAACTATTGTGAATATTTCGATGAGTGCATTCAAGCCACTCAAATCAAGACAGGACGCATGTGTATAATACGCCACCCGTGTGTATCGTTTTGATACTCAATACACTAGTGTACTCACTCAGAGAAAAAGGGTTTCCATTAACGACAGGTAGATTTTGACTAATCATGGGGGTTATGTTTGTTTAACATTTGTTAATTTTCTTGTTTTCTTTTTGTTCAGACAATAAAGCCAAATCACCAATGCTAGTTGCAGCTTTTGGCAACACGCGCAAACTATTTTTCTTTAGTTGTGTTCAGATTTGTTTTCACTTGAGGTCATATGTGAAAAAGTAAACAATGTGTAGGGTTGTCTTTTCGTCACGATTTTATTAGTTAATTCCAATATTTCGACCAACTTCGTTGGTCATTTTCAAGGATATTGCGAGATAACACAAAATGCGTCGAAACTTTTCCGCAAGCTTATATCAATTATTATTAACATGGATGCTCTCTTGTGAACGTTGCGCGCGATGCGCCCATTAAGCGACGAGGGTAATTTTTGGATAAAAGGATATGTCAACAAGCTAAATTAACAAGTCTATTTGGGACGATACAAATCTACACAATCGGTTCGTAAACGGTAATGGCATTCCTATCACCGTCAACAGAGAGCGCTACCGATCGATAACAACCAATTTTGTTAGTCGTATAGTTGTGAACGTCATGTGGTTCCAACAGGTCGTCGCTAAGTGCTACACAGCTGATGCCACAATGGATATTCTACACGATCGATTTCAGTGAAAAATTATCTCACGCACATGCGACGTGAACTGGTCTCCGAAATCGTGCGATTTGACCTCGTTAGTCTTTTTCTTGTGGGGCCTCCATAAGTTGCAGGTCTATGCCAATAATCCTCAAACGACCGGTGTTCTCAACGTCAATATAACCCGTGCGTGTCATCACTCAATAAAAGTCTGGCCCCTAGTAGATAGCTGGAGATTTTAGATATTTTTAGATATATATCAATTCGATAGGACATTAAGTGGCAGAGATACGCCCGATAATATATATTTAAAATTTTTGTAATTTGAACTAAAAATTTATGTTTTTGTCATTTCCTTAGGCCTTTTCGAAAATTTCGTAGGCAAAATCTATTACAGGGTTGTTACGCCAAAGTTATTTCGTACGAAAACAATGGCCTGATAATTGTTTGGGGCCGGAATTTTAACATTTCGATAATTTTAACAAACAAAAGTAACATGACACGCGATAAAAATAAAATGGAGTCCGTAGACGAAATATAAATAAAATATTTGCAAGTCAAATCAAAGATGGGTGGTAACTCTCTGCAACAAAATTTTCCGTTTTGAGCCTGGTAGAATTATCATTAGGTAGTTGCATTAGAAATTCCGTGGTTAAGCTGTCAAAATTGTTGAATAATGAAAAACACTGTGCTCATAAAATGTTCATAGTCTTACTTGATACAAAGTCTAGGCTATAAATTGCATTTTGATTGAAATTCTTTGAATTTTGTTAACAAAAAAAGAGAGGAAATTTGACAGCTTAACCACGAAAACGATGACAAAAACGCAAATCAGCTGGGTTGACGCGTTAACCCGATATATAATTCTATCATGGTTTAGAGATAAATGGCAAAATTTCGCAAAAACTAAATACGGGGCATACGCATTTGTCGGTTGTATATAAACATAGCGAGCCGTGTGTCATTAGACAGATGAAGTGACAATGTCCTTTATAAAATATGCGACAGTTTTATAAACAATTCTTATGGATTTAGAAATGGTTGGTGTAAAAGTTATGTTATGTTCTGTATGTTTCACAGATATTAGGGTGCCTAATTTAAAATGGAAGTGCATCTTCGTTAGGTGCATCAAATATTAGATTTCGTAACACATTGCAATACACATAACTAAATATTAAATATTCCCAAAAAATATTTAACATTTGACGTGTTTTGGCTACACCACTTGCTTAGATTATCGCTAATTTTGTATGGAGAGCTAAGCGATATTAAGCGGCACTTGAAGTTACTACTTTCATTTCTGGTCTAAGCAAGCATAAAGCTACCAGTCTGGAAAAAATCAGAAAAACAGTGTTATACACATATTCAAGAATAACTACAAACCATACGTTAGAGCAAGACGATTATATATATTATAATAAATTATCGCTAGTTCGACGTTTTGGTTACTAGCAAACAAAATATAATCGCTAGTTTGTAACGAAAACAAGCTTATTGTCTGTTTTCCCTGTGATTGCCCATTGTGTGTCAATATATTTGAGCGCATCTGTCTTGTAATTGAGTCTTTTCTCTAAGGGAACATTAATTATGTGCAGCATTTCGAGAGCAAATCGGCGTGAGTCTCCTCCGCTAAAATGTCAACGTCGTCAAAGTTAGGATTATTACCCGTCGCTGTACAGTGGGTCGGTAATGCCGTTTCCCGTTCGATAGGTGGCCCGTAACTCTGATCTGTGTGTAGACAGTCTTGTCTTCAATTTCGTCATCGTGGTGCCAACGTATTCCTTTTGGCATACGTCAGACTTGTCCCCATTGCATTTTATACTATATCTTAGCCTTCTACAAAATATTTAATATGTAGTAATTAGTTTCATTCGTTGTAGGTTCCTTATTTCCTAGTATACCTGTAGACTTGACACTTCGTATTATCGAGGGAAAATGGAACAGACGTATTATCGAAAGAAATGGAACAGGTATATCCGATATGATGACAAGGTATATTTTCAACAAGAAGGACTTTGAATGGGATCTCCAGATTCCCCGATGGTGGCTGATATTGTTATGGAGAATTTACTTGATTCATGCATGGAAGATTTGGCCATAAATCCGAAATAGATTACCAATATTAATCATTTTCATGCTAATATTAGGTTTACAATTGAAGAAGCGCGTGGATCAAGGCTCTCATACTTGGATACCATGGTAATAAGAAATGGGGAGAATTTATTAGTGGATTGGTACCAAAAACCAACTGCTTCTGGAAGGGTTATCAATTATCACTTCAAACACCCGAAATTAATGGTTATAAATACGGCAAGAAAGCTAATAGACAGAGTTTTGAAGATAAGTGACAGAAATTTTCACAAAAAGAATAAGGAGAAGATTAGAAATATATTAATGGACAACAATTTTCCAAAAGAGGGTAGTAAATAGAATAAGGCAATATGAAAAAAAGGGGCAAGATAACCAAAACACAACGGTGGAACCGAAAAAGTTTAAATCATTATATTATGTGCCAGGCTTTTCTGAGAGATTGGAAAAATCAAAAATATATGATATTAATAATGATTAAATTGCCCATAAACCAACACACACTCTAGGTAGATTGTTTAGTAAAACCAAAGATAGAATAGATAAATTTGACATATCTAATATTAGGGCTGTTTTTTTATTCCCTTAAGCTATCGCCATTTACGACTTTTCAAATAAAACGATCCCTACTTAAGGTCCACTTAGTCTTGACGGTTGACGGTAAGCGATCAGCTGTTTGAGTTGGAGTTGCATTTTGCATGTGTTAGAAAGAGACAACTAAAATTGACGGTTAACGACTGTAGACTTCTGCAGGTTGCAGAATCAACCTTCAACCGTCAGCCGTCAAGACCGATCAGCTGTTATTGTTATTGCTTTTACTTCGACATTTTGTGTGCGGCAATACACAATTACACGGCAACCACAATTTTCTTTTTATTTTTAATTTTTTTATTTGACATAATCATTGTTTAACACAAAACTCATGCATGCAAATTATATTTTCTACAAATGCTCTTCGATCAGTTGTTTTTGTTTTGTCTTTCTACCGTCTAACCGTCATAACTAACCGCGCAATATTGAGTAGAACGTCAACCGTCTACCGTCAACCGTCGAGACTAATTGGACCTTTAATACTACGCAATGTGCCAACATTTCCTGTAATGGGTGAACAAAATGCGATACGGCAACACGTTTTTAGCCAGTGCCAACAAACACATGGTAGCAGAATATGTTGTTGGAATTGTAAGCAGCAACAAGAGACATTTTTTTTCGTTCATTCGTTTCAGTTGTTAAACTCTACACATATATATGACAATAATACAAGAATACAAAAAGGATAAAAAGAAAATACATAACATTTTGACAAGTGAAGCGAAATATTACATGGAAATAATTGCATCACCTGTTTAAACGACTATACCTGGTAGATAATTCTACCATGATCAATATGTATAACATTTACCGAGCGTTGTTGTGATCAATTTATTTCCAATTTTGTTTTCTATCCGAACTAAAAGTCTATCCTTCAAACTTAAAGATGTATACGTAGTCTTCGATAAAACAAAATAATTTTAATGAACTTAAAATGTCAAAGTCATTTTGCAAATTTCTGCTTTTGGGTCTCTCCTTGATAATATTTTCATTCGCAAGAAGTGATAACAAAATGTATCAAAGATAACTCTTTGTTGCAATTTCTTGAAATTTAGCATGTGGCAACATTGTCATTGCACAAGTCGGAATTTAAATGGGAAATTGATATGCCACTTAATATCGCTTAGCTGTCCCGTACAAATTAAGCTATAATTAATTTTAGCGGAAAAAACACACTTATTGTATACAAAATACCTTGTGGGGGAAATGATAGTGAAAGTTGCAATATGGTATATGTAGGTACAACTAAAAACAAACATTAGACTAGAATTGCAGGACACAAATCAGATCAAAAATATAGACACCTCTCAAAACCAAAAAAAGCATTGGGGGTTATTCTGCATTGCAATTACGTTCCAGCATTACGTTACGTTACGATCGTAAAATGGTATTCCAGCTAAAAACGTAATTGGAAGAAAAAGACGAAGACAAGAGTGTATTCGCAATCACCTGCTTTCCTGTGAAACGTATGAGATCGAAACAAAAAAAATTTTAATTTTTGTAAACATTGTAATAAAATTTTAAATTTAATGCAAAGAAAACAGTGATTCAACACTTAAAACAGATAATAATTAAATATTGTTGGGACTTTAATAATTAAACACATCAGTGAATAGCGAAAAACAAAACAGAACATAAGAAAGAAGTATTTGTGCCCAAACTACATACATACATATACCAGTGTGAAGAACCCTGTTGTGACGGAGAAGAATCTTGTTGTGCCGGAGAAGAATCTTGCTATGCCGTAGAAAAATCTTGTTGTGCCGCAGGTGCTTGAAGTATTTGTGGCCAAACTCCATACATTCATATACCAGTGTGAAGAATCTTGTTGTCCCGGAGAAGAACCTTGTTGTGCCGGAGAAGAATCTTGTTGTGCCGGAGAAGAATCTTGTTATGCCGGAGAAAAATCTTGTTGTGCCGGAGGTGCTTGAAGTATTTGTGGCCAAACTCCATACATTCATATACCAGTGTGAAGAATCTTGTTGTTTTCGACCTGTAGGAAGATAAATAAAACTCACAAATTAGTACAAAAACTTAAACAATTTAAAAAAATTATATTTATATTATTAAATAAACCATTCTATACTTACATTTGAATTTCACTACACTTTGTACCAAACTTTTCAACAAACAACCAAAACTTGAAAGACGCTCCGCTCCGCCAGCAAATTTCCAACTAACAACAACGTAGTTACGATTGTAATGCAGTAGCCCCACTATCGTAAACGATTGGAACGAATCGGAATGTAGAATACAAAAGTTGCCAGACGGAGAAAATTTCGATTGCAATCATTTTCCAAACTTTCAAGATACGTCAGTTTTGAATAGGGAAAATAATTGTAAACGTCGATTTATGTTAGAAATGTTACAAATAATAAGGACTCCAATAGCGAAGAAAATATACTTTAAAGCAGATACGGATAATGTAGCACATAATTATAGACATTTATTTAGTAAAATATAGAGCATTTCACCGAAAATTGTTTGATGTATCATAGAATTTGTCATTAGGTAACATTTCTAATTTATCAGGATGTAACTTGTTTGTAACGGGGTTTTCAACAGAGACGCTACAAAAGTAAATCGATAGGGACAGCAAACGACGCCATATTTTTTCCCGCTCTTTTGACATTTCTCTTCTATGCCAACAAGCCAGCGACGATTGATGAACTTCGTACGAATATCGAACGTGAAATTGCAGCAGTATCGGCCGATTTATGCTTGAAAACCGTCGAAAATTGGGTTCAGCGTCTGGACTTCTGCAAGCGTGCCCGTGGTGGCCATGCAAAAGAAATCGAGTTCCATACATAATGGCATCGAACGTACTTTCGCAGGAATAAAGAATTTCATTGGTATCTAAAACCGGTTTTGTTTTATTAAAAAAAAACTTTTGTAACGCTCTTATTGAAAAACCCCTTTATGTATATTAGGGTGCGCCGATAGGACGATATACAGGGTGTTTCAGGAAGTTCCGGACAAATTTCTCCAGCGTATTCCTTGGATCATTTCATGAAGAAAAGTCCGCTAGGACCATGTCCGAAAATGCAAGGGTGGGAAATGGCAGCGGGTTCAAAATTTTCGGATTGCCGGTCGGAGGGTTGTAGGGTAAAGTTGCTAACTTCTGAGCCAGTGGTCGGATTTTTTTGTTTTTGGGATTTGTTGGAATGGTCTTTAAGAGGGCTTTGTGAATAATAATAAGTAGAAAAAAGTCAAATCGCCGAGATACAGACCTTTCGGGGAAAAAAATTCATACAACCTCAATTTGCTCAGCCAGATGGCAGGTAACTTATGTTTTTTTCTGTTGAAAGATGGCCATACCTCTTACCTTTCCAAAATGACATAAACGAGAGGTCTTACCGTTCCAAAGTTATGACCATTTTACTGCAATGCAAAAATTTTTGTTTTTGGAAGCGAAATAACAGCACACATTTATTTGTTTTTACAGTGTTTTATTTAACTTGCTTTGTTGTCTGTCAGTCAGTATTGTTCAAATCAGTCTGTATTGTTCAAATCTAGTAACTCATTTTTAACACAGTTGCAGTTGACCAATCGAACTAAAATTTTGCACACTTGCCAGATTTGGATGACAATACATGAATATGAAAAAAGAATTAAAACATTAAAAATTTATTTACTAAAAAATTAAAAATAAATTAAGTTACAGTGTTTTATTTATAAATGCACTAAAAACTAGAAAATAATTGTTCTCTTAGCCTCAATAAGTATATTCTTCTTCATGATGGGGTTGTACAACGGTTCGCATACTTAGCACTTCAACAACAATGGTCTAGATACTTTCAATAAAGAGCGGAATTAAAATGAATTAGTTAATTAATTTTCTAGGGATCTCTCAAATAAAACAATTGCATTTAAATTAAAAATGTCAAATTAAGTGTCAAAATTAAATGTCACATAAAGTGTCAAAATTAAATGTCAAAGTTAAATGTCAAAATCAAATGTCAAATTAAGTGTCAAAATTAAATGTGAAAGTTAAATGTCAATATTAAATGTCAAAGTTAAATGTCAAAATTAAATGTCAAATTAAGTGTCAAAATTAAATGTCACTATTTTTAATTTAAATGCAAGCGTTTTATTTGAGAGATCCCTGCAGGCGGTGTCCGAAGGCCTCGGACAACTGTCTGCTGTATTGTTTTTTTTTTGTTTTAATAAAAACTTCAATAACTCAGTTGTGTGAAACCGAAACCGAGTTTTCAACAAAGTAATTTTTCGAATAAACCGAAACCCGGTTATAAGAATAGTGCAGTTTTTGAACACTTTGGCTTGTTATTAATCCCATACGTTTTGGTATTTCGCAGGGTCTTGGCCTCGATGTCATTACAGTTATGGATCATTTGCTGTGACATCTGCGTAGTCGATGTATTGTAGGTGGTCGTATATATTTCATTGAATGCCAAACGGTAATTTCACATTGGTTGCTTCCATTACCTCATCCGTAAGAATAATACATAACATGGGCAGGAAAACACAACATTGTTTAAGGTCCGCAGGTGTTGACTTTCCTTTCCGTAATAACGATGTTAGTATGTGAAATCTCATGGACACAACCTTGTCTGTTATATGAAGTTAGTTAAGATGGGTCACACTCAGTTTCGGTGCATACTATCGATAGCTTGTTGCAAATATACGATAACAGGATACAGAAAAGACTTAAATTCAATTGATTGCACTAGCATAACTATTTTTAAGTTAGTTAAGATGGGTCACACTCAATTTCGGTGCATACTATCGATAGCTTGTTGCAAATATACGATAACAAGATAGAGAAAAGACTTAAATTCAATTGATTGCACTAGCATAACTATTTTTTTTGCTATTTGGATGCAAATAAAGTATACTTGGGTCCCAACACATTGTGTTTGCTATTCAATTTTACATGTTGGAGACACAATGATTACTATGTTATAATACATATATGCGATTGTGGTCGAAATATGACTTTGTTCGCTGAAAGCTGTAAAAACGTGGAATACAACCAAGAAACAAAAAAGCAGCAGCTCTTCAATTTATGAAAACAATGCTTGCACGTAAGTATATGGATATTCCAAACATATATGTAGATGGTTCCTGCATACTGTCACGAAGCCCGATTACATGGTGAGCATACGAAAGGCCAGACCTAAGACCCGCTTGCTCCTTATGGGCAATTTACTCGACCAATGGCAAGATACGCTGTAAAGGATAGTGACTCTCTCTTTCCACTCCTTCAAGATTTGGTTGTTTATATACGCCATTCTGTGATTGGCACAATGACGTCTGCTAACGTGAATGCTGCGTATTTCAATAACTCCGTTGGAATGTTCTCATAGCCAGACGATACGTAGTCCTTAATTTTTTAATGTAATGTAAGTATTCCCTGCAATAAATCAAATTGTGAATCCCAAATTGTTTTTAATCAATTCAACACATTTATTTTATTTTCAAAACGTGTGAAGAATTACACAAGTCAACACTAGTTTTGGTGCCAAGGTACTGTATATATTTTTTAAACTAGGACTTCATACTGATTACAAAAATAACAAAAAGTTGTAATTCTTACGTGTAGTTTTCGCGTATTTGGCTTTTGTGCATATATGTATATAAAAAAATTGATTTTTTGCATTATTATTTACATAAAAACTTTATTTTTCGTGACTTTCGTGAATGATGTGCAGTTGGAAGGTCTCGTTGCTTTCCCCAACAGTAGTCAGCCATCATATGCCGATCCCATCGGCGTTGGTACCTCTCTTCCATAGTTTTCAGATCCTGATGAAATCGCTCCCCTTGCTCATCGCTACAAGATCCAAGATTATCTGGGAATCGGTCGAGATGACTATGAAGGTAGTGCAATTTGATAGACATGTTGCATCCCAAGTTTTTAAAGTTATCTAGCATGTGGTTAACATTTTGGCGATAGTTGCTTGACTTGTAATTTCCAAGAAAGTTTTTAATAACTTCAACAAAATAAGTCCAAGCAGGCCGTTCCAAATCATTCATTGAATTTATGAAACTGGAATCTTTAATTAATTTTTTTATTTGTGGACCATCAAAAACTCCCGCTTTTATCTTCTCTAAGCTTAGTCCTGGAAATTTTGTCATTATATAAGAGAAACGCTGACCATTTTTATCCAGGGCTTTGACAAACTGCTTCATAAGGCCTAGTTTAATGTGCAAGGGAGGCAATATAATTTTTTTCTTTTGGAACTAAAGGTGAATTTATGATGTTATGATTTCCAACCTCCAACGCCTCACGTACTGGCCAATTTAGTTTTTCCCAGTGTAGGTGCTTGGCCCGGCTGTCCCACAGACAATATAAACATGGATATTTGGTGAATCCACTTTGCTGTCCTAATAAGAAATTAGTCATCTTAAGATCAACACATATAATCCATTGGTGCTCGCTATATTTGATTTTGTCTAGCACAAGTGCGATATTTAAGTATGTTTCTTTTAATCTTGTAGAATGGGCAATTGGAACTGAACCATATGTATTGCCATTGTGTAAAAGTACACACTTCAGGCTTCGTTTGCAGCTATCTATAACGAGGCGCCATTCATTTGGCCGGTATTCGGAAAGACCCATTGCCAGAATAAGGCCTTGCACATCAGAACAAAATACAATATCGTCTTCCGAATGAAAAAATTTTAGTAAGCCTTGCTCTCTTTTGCGATAGTATGTCACTTTTGTATGTGATGCCAACATGTTTCTTTCTTTTAGTCTAGAAGCCATTACCTCTGCAGATTCTTTAGGTAATTCAAGATCTCTTACCATATCATTTAAGTCGTCTTGTGTAAATAATTTGGGGTTTGTAGAAGGTATTTCTTCAAAATCACTATCGCTACTCATTTCGACAAGGATTTCTTCAAACAAGGGTTCATTTTCAGAGCATAATTTTGGAACAGGTACTTCCTGGGAATATGGTAGAGGTCTTCTGGCTGATTCTACGACTGGATAAATCATTTTTTTCAGATTAATTCCACGTAGTTTAATACAACAAAAGTAGCAGTCATCTAAGTGATTTGTTTGTTCTTTCCACTGCATAGGCACTCCGAATTTCATACGACGTCTTTGACCATTCATACACTGTCTTAATTGTTCACAGCACATTTTGCAAACCATTTGAGGAATCCACCGCTTATTTTTATCCTCAATTTGCAAATTAAAATAAAAAAATAAGCACTTTTTATAAAATCCGTTATAGGTTTTCTAAACTTTTTAACGGTGTAGTCACCACAAATGTAACAAAACACGTTTGGATCATTGAGACAACTTCTTCGCGACAACGACATGTTATTAAATATTGTTAAATATGTCCGTCTTATGCTTTTTATTTATTGGAAATACACACGCTTTTTGTTTTACGGTCGAATGCAAAATTGCTGTTAAAAATTGACATTATATCCCAAACTACACGTAGGAAAATTTTTTTTTCACATTTTTAGTATTACCAGTGTCGGCATGTTAGTCCCAATCCACACAGGGAACTTTTGTCGCCGGAGACACGAGTTCGTTGGAGAGGGAGGCGAGAAATAAGAAGAGGGGTACTTACGTCGTCCCTCTCTCCAACGAACTCGAGTCGCCGGCGACAAAAGTTTCCCTGTGTGGATTGGGACTTACAGAACCACTAACGGCTTCTCGGCACCATTTAACTTTTTTTAATTTGTTGACTTGTGTTATTAACGCATTCAGTGTTAAAAAAAATTCTAAACAATTTCGATGCTAATAAATTGGTACCTACTAATTAAGATATGTAATTAACAGCATCAACTAATTTATGAATGTGCGAGAAAGTGCAAACATTCTATTAATATGTAACTCGCAATCTTAAAATATTCCATTGTAAAATTGAGAACCTAATCCTTCATGGCTCCCAACAATGTATTGAAAGAGAAAGCGGTACGATATATCTTGAAAGAAAACGAACTTGCATTAGAATACCGCATTATAGATGTTGTGTTGGAAGTACATACATAGACCAATAGATTACGATCCAGTTCAAAAAATAAGCCCACCAAAGAGGTATCTCGTTGAGAGCGCATCAACGGCATCAACATCGTTTTCTTCTCAGAGGGCAGCATCTTCTCCCATGGGAATTTCATGTAGATATCATCACAAAGCATGTTATTCTAAAAGAAATGACAATTTGGGGGGGGGGGATACAAATTTTTAATTTATCTAATTTTGGTAGTTTTATTGGGTTAGTTTGGGATGCTGTTTGTAAGAATTTGATATTTAGAGGCTTGTTAACTATCAGCTGCAGTTGTAATTAAGAGTTTCGAAATTTGAAGTACTTCCGTGTTACGACAACACTGGCGAAGGAGTCAAATTTACACTACATCTTCTCGAATAGTTGTGCTGAAATTTCTGGTCGTTGGTAATAAGTTTGCTGGATTCGCTATTCGTTCATATGATTCGGAATAGCATGTCCTGTATATATTATATAGAACACTTCCTTCACATACTCCCATAACTGATACATCTACATACTTAAAAATAACCAATAATTGCACAACCTTGAAGTCGTAATGATCATACTGCAATGTACGAGTGCTGCAGTAAATCATGCATAAATAATGTATTTGTTATTCTTCAACTTGTACGACATTGTGACAAAAATATTCTACATTTCCAAATGGAAGCGTAATTACTTGCAAAACTGTATCTGTACAATTTATCTTCAAAGTGTTCCTTGAAGTTTCCCTAAATTGATTTCATAGTTGAAACACTAGGAAATTATAAGAAATATTTTGAAACTTGTATTACCTCACTTTTCACTTTCTCCCCACCAAAGCAATAGATCATCATCTGCATAGAAATCGCGGCGAAGGCCAGAACATTAAACGGCATCGTCTGTAGGTCGGGATCATTATTAAGCGAGTAGATATGGAAACACATTTGCCAGCAGCTAAACATAACCTCAGCCCAGAAGATTCCACCAAAGATATTGTTAATCTCATCTATAAATTTCAAAATTCTATTATGATACCGTACGATAGAGCCAACATCCTTTAAAAAATCTCCATGGTTGTCATTGAGCTCAATCTTGCTGGCCGCTACTCCGAGTTTAATCCGTAAGATACGAAAGTGAGCCGATACAGCGTGGACACACCAACCAAAAAGAGTATCCAGGCTAATAGATAGACCAACAACTGCATAAACGTACATCAACGATAAGATGTTGTTTAGAATGAATATCTGAAGGCCACGATCTTCGAAAGGAAATCTGAGGATAAAAATTCAGTTTGTGCTCAGTGTTAGTAAATTGGTGTGCAGGTCCACCTACTCTCCGTCAAATGGCAACTTTAAATCTACCTCAACACCTTGGAAATATTGACAACCCATTATGATAATAGGTTTTACGCCCAAGAAGATCACTGTTACCCAACAGGCAGAGGCATATACTTTTGAAATCAGCAAGGCCCGGCGGTTCTCTGAGACCCAAACGTCATGTTCCGGTGGATTTGCTGTGGGGTATGAAAGTTGTATGCTTTATTGTTGAAAAGTTTATACAGATTTAAACTATCTCACCGCTTGTGGCCAATAGATTCATATCCCAGATCAATTTCAGTATACGATCGCGTTTAATTATTAGCACCGTGCCTTTAAGCATTGCGAGTGACGCCTGATTAAATATGGATAACGCATAGGTGGCCTTATGAATTTTCACTTTAAAATTATGCACGGCATAAATTATCTGGCAATACTGTAGATAGAGCATTATAATTGCTTGATATATAAGTTTCCAAGAATATTTTATGAAGTCTTTGCCTCTTATAGCCCCGATATCTAGTCCTACTTTAATTAGGGCCTGATATTGTATATTTAAGAACTTTAAAGTTTGACGCGGCTCCATTGTGTTCTGGTTGTTAACTGACAAGCAAATACCTCCATGTTGGCCTACGAACTTGTCCAATGTTGGCTGAATGACGTGTATTTTGACCGCGACAATGATAATAACATGGGGGCGCAACTAAATAAATTTAATAATAAGGCTCATTTTGGCAAAGTGTCGAGAAAAAATGTCAGCTGAGGTGTTACTTAATAATGACCTTGTTTGATCGGTCAACACAGCCAATTTGTTTCAGTACAATTCGTTTTGGTCAGGATTTGGAAACCAAATCGCTAGTTGGCGTATATAACTTAATCTAATCATAAAACCTTTAGGACGGGTTAGGTTAGGTTGGATTGTGTTGGTTGGGTTTGTTGAGATTATGTTAGGTTAAGTAAGGGTAGGTTACGTTAGGTTAGCATAGGTTAGTTTAGATTCAGGAGGAGGAATAAAAGCGTTAATGTTTCGTTTAATGATCAATTTCTTGGTATACATATAATACATTTGAATCGCTAATTACCGAAGCACATGAGTCAATAATTAATACTTAATGCCATTGAAGGTAGGACCAACATGAGTCACTGACTCATTCGGTTTCTACGCTATTTTCAGTCCTTGCACACCGGATTGTGAGATTTTTAACAACCAGACTCATGTCATTTCTGCAAACTTTGTGTAAGTACCTACTTATTTAGAATGTGAAAACAGCATAAACGCAATTTTGAATAGAAAAATTGGATC
Source organism: Phaonia tiefii (assembly GCA_963931995.1). NCBI lineage: Eukaryota > Metazoa > Arthropoda > Insecta > Diptera > Muscidae > Phaonia > Phaonia tiefii. The sequence continues at coordinate 50,099,895 of OZ008368.1, forward strand.
ATATTCCCTTTTGTTTTTGGTGCCCAGCGAAATCATTTCATTTGGATGAATGTGATCTTTGCGACTGTGAGACATTTGTGATCTGTGAGACATTCAAGCCACTCAACTGAAGATAGAACGTATGTGAATAATACGACACACGTGTGTATTGCTTTGATACTCAATTCACTAGTGTACTAACTCAGAGAAAAGGAGTTTCCAATAGAAACAGGTAGATTTTGACAAATCATGGCCGTTATTATTTTTTAACTTTTTTAATTTTCCTGTTTTCTTATTTTTAAGACTTACTTACTTACAAACCGAAGACAACATATTACACCAACAAGTTCGACCTCTTGTCATACCTCTCCAGTTGGTTATACCAAGTGTACGCAAGAATTCGTGAACATGATCCCTACATCGGAGTTTTGGTCTTCCTATTTTTCGTCTTCCTTCGTGTTCGGTTTCGAAAAACCTTTCTGCTGATTCGTCTTCATCCATTCTACTAAAATGGTCTAGCCAACGCAATCGCGTTAGTTTGATCCGATTAAGTATGTACATATGTACCATACCTTGTTAGATGTTTCGTTTACTTTGGATAAGACCCAGGATTGTGTGCCTTAAAGTAAGACAGGTGGTATGAGAGTCTGGTGTAGCTGGACTTTTGTTACTCGACAGAGAGCTTTATCTCAAAGTGTTTGCTTAGTCCAAAATAACATCTATTCGCAAGCCCAATTTTCCGCTTAATATTACGGCTTACGTTGATGTTTTTGTTTACAGCAAATTCGAGGTATGTAAATTCGTCCACCACCTCGAAATAATAAAGGTTATCAACGTTCACGCTTTGGTCTAATCGCTCATCGCCGCCAGCCTGAAACAGCTCCGCCGGTAATCCATCGGCTCCCGCGGCTTTGTTGTCCTTCAGCCGGGCAATAGCCCATACCCTGCGGTCAACGGTCATTACACATTTCCCACGGCGATGTGTATGAGTTACTGGTAAATACGAACTCTGGTTTTTATAGAGTCGGAAATGGGTTTCTATTGCACTTCGGGATCGTTATGGGGAGGGGGTGGGTTCTGCTGCAAAAGTTGCAAGAGCTTCCTTGAGTAGGCTGTAGCTACTTTAGGTAATTGGAGCTTTCCGATGTCTAACTTTGTATGCGTCTGCGGGAAATATAAAAATATTTCACGTTTATGCCGATTGTGGCCATACGGTCACTCACACGATTGAACCTAGAGAAGAGATGTCACAGTCTTTTGTCTTTATAGTAATTTTTAAGACATTGATACGGTATTTACACCAAACAATATTAGCACATTTCGATGGTTAACTCCGTTAACCCGCGTTAACCCAGACGATTACTCGTACAATTTTAATCTGTAGAAACTGAAGTTTAATTTATAACCTCATTTTAAACTGGTGTATATTTTGATGCAGCACTGTTAGCTACGAAATAAAACCATAATAAAACATACACAAAAAATCTGTTTCAAAGAAGGAAGCCGGTCGAAAATGTTCCGACGGGTCGCCGCTACCAAAACTTTTTTGAAGCTCACGCCGCCGTCAATATAAATGGCTCTTATTGGTTTAAACTGTGAGCAGATTTTATCGACTGGCCCGATTCGATTCACTGATCCAATTTTAAAGGTTCAGTTATTTCAAAAACATCCCAAAATTGTTCAAAACCAATAGCCGCAAACTTAATTGTTCTGTTGTGCCGCCGTCTTTTTCTCGGCGCGGAGTTTGTCTAAGCACGGAGTTGCCAACTGAATTGTGAATTTAATCTCAAATTGGGTGGTGTACACGGCAAATATTAAGTGTGTTTTTTTACCCCGCTAAAGTTAATTGTAGCTTAATTTGTACAGGACAGCTAAGCGATATTAAGTGGAATTTCAATTTTCCACTTAAATTCCGACTTGAGCAATGAAAGCAATGAGAGCAATTCAAGAAATGGCAACAAAAAGCTATCTTAGATACATTTTGTTATCATTTCTTGTGAATGAAAATGTTATCAAGGAGAGACTCAAAAGCAGAAATTTGCAAAATGGCTTATACATCTTAAGTTCATCAAACTTATTTGTATTTAATGGAAGACTACTTGTACTTTTATATCTCTAAAATTTAAGGATAGATTTTATTTGCGATTGAAAACAAAATTGGAAATAAATTGTTCACAACAACGCGCGGTAAATGTTATACATATTGAAAATGGTGGAATTATCTATCAGGTATAGTCGTTTAAACAGGTGATGTAATGTTTTCCATGTAATTTTTCGTTTCACTTGTCAAAATCGTATGTATTTTGATTTTATACTTGTTTGTATTGTTGGTATATATTTGTGTAGAGGTTGACAACTGAAACGAATGAACGAAAATAAAATGTCTGTTGTCGCTGCTTACAATTACAACAACATGTGCTGCTACCATGTATTTGTTGGCACGTGTTGCCATATCGATTTTTTGCACCCATTACAGCAAATGTTGCCACATTTCGTAGTACTAAGTGTGGATCGTTTTATTTGGAAAGACGTAAGTGGCGATAGCTTAATGGAATAAAAAAACAGCCTTATTATAGAACAAGGTTATCGCTATCGTCGCGATAAGCAGCGACGTAAATGCGTTATAAAGGCAAATCACCAATGCAAGTTACAGCAACACATGCAAACTGTAACACTTTATTATTAACATGGGTGATCTCTTGTCAACAATGCGTGCGCTGCGCATATTTAGCGACGAGACCCATTTTATGATGAAGGGATACTTCAACAAGGTCGCACTAGGTCCATCAAGTGACAATGCATCCGCAGAAAGGCACTGTTTGGAGTGGATTATCAGCCAGCATCATCATCGGTTCGTAAATGATAATAGCATTGCTATACCCGTTAACAGAGAGCGCTACCGAACGATGACAACCAATTTTTGTTTGGGGTATAAGCCCCATATTCAGTTCTGGCGAAATTTTCGTAAGAAATTTTATCATTTATCTCTAAACGGAAAATTTTCTTGAGGAGAGTTACCACATATCTTTGATTTACCTTGCAAATATTTCGTTTATAATTCCTCTACGCGCACCATTTTTTTTAAACGCATGTCGTGTTGCTGTTGGAAGTTAAAATTATCAAAATTCCGGTCCCAGACAATTATCAAACAATTCTTTTCGTATGAAATAACTCTGCGTAAAAACGGTGTAATTGATTTTGCCTACGAAATTTTCTCTAAGAACTGAGTACCAAGCAAATGAAAAGTGAGCGAAATTTTCGGTTCATGAATGGACATTCTACACGATCGATTTTAGTGAATAATTATCTCACACGGAGGGTATATGAACTGACCACCGAGATCGTGCGATTTGAGTTCGCCAGTCTTTTTACCCTCACCCATAGACCCTCAGTATCTTTGAACGAAATTCGTTTTGGGGCTTTTTAAGACGATTGAGCCATGGGCGTGGCTGGCTGGTCGACACGATAACTTATTGTCCAAACTTAGGTTGGGGTTGAAAATGTGCGTTTCGGCCACGCCCCTTCTGGTACTTTCCATACAAATCGACACATTTAGTACAAAATCATATTTCTTCTAAAACTTTTTCCTAGTAGATGCGATTAGCTTTAACTCAAACAATCTTAATAATCTGTAAATGTCTACTTAACTGGAGAAAATGGGTGAAGTTGCCACGCCCACTCTAGTACCTCCCATACAATTGAATATCAATGCAATATGTCGCGTGAAATACCTCCGATCTTAATGAAATTAGGTTATGTGCTTCATGTCATCAAACGCCAGTCACCGATTAAGAAAAGGATCAATCCTAATAATTGGTTAAAGTATTTACCTTTTTTAACTAGTACATACTACTTTTCGTGAATTAGCTTATATGTTTTTAGGAAGTCGTTTAGTCTTCTCACTATAATTTCTTCGGAAATCTTTCAACCACAGACAATAGCGGCATTCATGCAAACGTGAAAGCCGAGAACTTTTGCTCAGCGCAAGTTTCCCTCGCACCGTTGCATGAGGCACCAGGTAAAGTTGCTCAGCGTAGTTGTGCTCAAAACCATATCAGCTGAGCAAGATGGATACATAAGGTGGTAGCAGTAGCAATTGCATGTATTATGTATGTGTACTTTTCTACTGTTCTAGTGCTATCACCTTATTTATCCATCCTAGTCAGATGACAACGAACGAAAATAAAATGTCTGTTGTTGCTGCTTACAAATACAACAACATGTGCTGCTACCATGTATTTGTTGGCACGTGTTGCCATATCGATTTTTTGCACCCATTACAGCAAATGTTGCCACATTTCGTAGTACTAAGTGTGGATCGTTTTATTTGGAAAGACGTAAGTGGCGATAGCTTAATGGAATAAAAAAACAGCCTTATTATAGAAGAAGGTTATCGCTAACCTGGCCGCGATAAGCAGCGACGTAAATGCGTTATAAAGGCAAATCACCAATGCAAGTTACAGCAACACATGCAAACTGTAACACTTTATTATTAACATGGGTGATCTCTTGTCAACAATGCGTGCGCTGCGCATATTTAGCGACGAGACCCATTTTAGGATGAAGGGATACTTCAACAAGGTCGCACTAGGTCCATCAAGTGACAATGCATCCGCAGAAAGGCACTGTTTGGAGTGGATTGTCAGCCAGCATCATCATCGGTTCGTAAATGATGATAGTATCGCTATACCCGTTAACAGAGAGCGCTACCGAACGATGACAATCAATTTTTGCTTGTGGTATAAGCCCCGTATTCAGTTCTGGCGAAATTTTCGTAAGAAATTTTGTCATTTATCTCTAAACGGAAAATTTTCTTGAGGAGAGTTACCACATATCTTTGATTTACCTTGCAAATATTTCGTTTATAATTCCTCTACGCGCACCATTTTTTTTAAACGCATGTCGTGTTGCTGTTGGTTGTTAAAATTATCAAAATTCCGGTCCCAGACAATTATCAAACAATTCTTTTCGTATGAAATAACTCTGCGTAAAAACGGTGTAATTGATTTTGCCTACGAAATTTTCTCTAAGAACTGAGTACCAAGCAAATGAAAAGTGAGCGAAATTTTCGGTTCATGAATGGACATTCTACACGATCGATTTTAGTGAATAATTATCTCACACGGAGGGTATATGAACTGGCCACCGAGATCGTGCGATTTGAGTTCGCCAGTCTTTTTACCCTCACCCATAGACCCTCAGTATCTTTGAACGAAATTCGTTTTGGGGCTTTTTAAGACGATTGAGCCATGGGCGTGGCTGGCTGGTCGACACGATAACTTATTGTCCAAACTTAGGTTGGGGTTGAAAATGGGCGTTTCGGCCACGCCCCTTCTGGTACTTTCCATACAAATCGACACATTTAGTACAAAATCATATTTCTTCTAAAACTTTTTCCTAGTAGATGCGATTAGCTTCAACTCAAACAATCTTAATAATCTGTAAATGTCTACTTAACTGGAGAAAATGGGTGAAGTTGCCACGCCCACTCTAGTACCTCCCATACAATTGAATATCAATGCAATATGTCGCGTGAAATACCTCCGATCTTAATGAAATTAGGTTATGTGCTTCATGTCATCAAACGCCAGTCACCGATTAAGAAAAGGATCAATCCTAATAATTGGTTAAAGTATTTACCTTTTTTAACTAGTACATACTACTTTTCGTGAATTAGCTTATATGTTTTTAGGAAGTCGTTTAGTCTTCTCACTATAATTTCTTCGGAAATCTTTCAACCACAGACAATAGCGGCATTCATGCAAACGTGAAAGCCGAGAACTTTTGCTCAGCGCAAGTTTCCCTCGCACCGTTGCATGAGGCACCAGGTAAAGTTGCTCAGCGTAGTTGTGCTCAAAACCATATCAGCTGAGCAAGATGGATACATAAGGTGGTAGCAGTAGCAATTGCATGTATTATGTATGTGTACTTTTCTACTGTTCTAGTGCTATCACCTTATTTATCCATCCTAGTCAGATGACAACGAAATGTCAAAAGTTTACACGTTTCTCCATCCCACGTTTGCGCAGCAAATTTGCCTCGAAAACTTTCCACTTTTGAGCAAGTCGCTTTGTATGGGAAATTTGTTTGTTTTGACGTTTGCTGTGCAAGTTTACGATGTTTTCGAGTTTACGAGGTTCTTTCGAGCTTTCATGAAGACCACTAATATTGCGATTGGTCGGTAGTTGTTGTGATCGTATTTGTTCCCATTTTTAGAGATTGGTCGAATCAGAGACGTTTTTATGAGAGTTTGGACTATAGATTAGCTTAAGCTTCTGTTTATTAGAGCAGTGGTCACAGGTGTTAGGCAGTTCGCTTTTTTTTTCAAATCTATAGCTCTTATTCCATCCGCTCCAAAACACTTTCTTGCGTTGGGGTTTTTAAAATTTAAAAAATTGTATTTATCGTTTTTATATCATATTTGTGTACTACGTTTGATATTTGTCAGATATGGTCGGTATGTTCTGTTTTGGGAAACTTTTTTTAATCGTCTCGTCAATAGTAGTAGTCTTTTTACCAATAATTTCATTGATAATATACCAGGTACCTCCCAGGTTGTTTCCGTTTATAATAAATGGTTTCATGACGTATGCGTTTCTAGCGGTTATTATTTTTTTTATTCAGATTGATGCTAAACTTTCTGTTATTGTTTTAATTGTGTCATTATTTTTGTTTGTTATTCACTTATTGTGCTCTTTTATTTCTCTTATTTCACAGAATTTCAGTAATAAGTATATCTGTTAGCCAGGGGTATTCATTTCTTTTTGTCTTTTTTAATTTGTCCTCCTCCTTTGTATAAATTACAAAACGCTCTGAATATGCTATTAACTAGTTCATTTGGGTTTCGTGACCAAAAGTTGTTTACTTATTGTTGTTTGCATTGTTTTGATTCAGAGAAATAAAGCGACGCGGTTTAAAGTAAAAAAGGTTATTCTAAATCTGTGGGATTAAAACTGCAGTTACAGCTAGAAAGATTATCGCAATTTCGGGATTATAAATGTCAAACTACATAAGAAAAAACGTCGATAATACCGAATGTGCGATAATCTTGGTAGGTGTAAATGCCGTATAAATAAAAATAAATGGTTTCTCATTACATCCCATGAAGGGACCGGGGAGAACTTCTCACAATCACTGAGCTGTGCGCTTTCCAGTTTTCACTCACTGATTGGGACCTACAGTTTTACACCGATTCCGAACGGTATTTTGAGAAGCTTTTTCATGGCTATATACTCGCTAGTGTCGCCGTCACTATGCGAGGTGACCGCCGCCGAAAGAAATTTTTGTTTTTTTTTTTGACGGTGGTTAGAGCGGGGTTCGAACCCAGGATCTCATGTACAAGAGCCGCGCACACTAACCATTGCACCACCGACGGTCACCGAAATGCCGTATAAAGCAAGAATAAAATGCGAGCTTGTTGCCTTTGCATAAGTTTCCACTCCACTGTTTTTATTTTTGGTCAACCCTTGCACATTGAGCTTTGCTTCAGCTTTCTTTTCTCCCAATGTTTGTATAAACTGTTCATGTATTTGCCCAAACGTAACATTGCTAAAGGCCATGACTCACTATCAGATTTAGTCTTTGGATCTGTCGAAAATCGTATGTGTGCTGAAAAAATAGGATAGTCTGGATTGTATGCGAATAAGTATGAAAGAGAAACGAAAATAATTTGGAGAGGTCTGTTAGATTTGCTCATGTTTTGAAAAGTTGCAAAAAATTAATATTTTCTCTGCGATCAGGGTTGTGTTTTGGGAGACAGCTGATAAGAATAACAACAACGCCAGCTGATACAAAAATAGACGCGCTATTATTCTGTTAAAATTATTTCAGTTTTCGTGAGGTAGTTGTGCAAAAGAATAAATAATAGTTGTGCAAAAGAATAAATAAATCAATATGTCGAAAAATATTAAAGTGAGTATGTTGTAAATACAAACGAAATCAAAATATCATCAAAAGCAATCCAAAGAACCAACGTGATGTATTGGCATCCAACCTTACATTATGTGAAAACATATGGTTTTGCATCATTTTTGTGTGAAGGTCTGGCACCCACAACACACTTGGATCGGATGTTTTCAAGTGTGATGCGATTTTCTTCAAGTGTGATGAGATTCTGTCAGATTATTTTTTGAATAAATCGTACCACTATCTAGGATAGTGAGTCACGGCCTTAAGCATACAATTGCATTATTATTGGAAAATAAGTTGCACTAAATATTTAAATGACTCGATTCACAAATAAAACAATAATACATTACTGATTTGCTTCTGCAGCTGATTAATTTTTAACATTTTGTTTACATTTACATCAGCTGACATTGACAAGTAATGCAAACCAAAGCTAAAACAAAATGGATACAAAATCTACTGCTTCTACGTTTTCAATACATCTTGGTGCTCTTTTTGAATCGACCCAAAACACAGCGTAGTGACCTGAGATAGTTGTTGCAGCCACAGCAGCATGTGCGTGGTGCGTGGGAACGGTGACACCTTATAAACAAGTGGTCAATACAGGTACTAGTTTTGTTGTTTACGTCTTCCCTTGTCGTCTCCGTCACCCTGAACAGCAATCCATATGACGATATCATATCTAAATATTTTCTTGTTGTTACATTTATTGTCTTTAGGTCAATGTCATATCTCCGATTATTATTATTTTATTCTTCTTGTTTATGATGCTGATTGCTCGATTGGTCGAATTCATTAATGAAGTTGTTGATGTTTTGGCTTGGAAACGTAGACGGAATCGACAGTTTTGTTATTTGCCGATATATCCGACGGTTTCGTATGAATTGGTGTTTATGCTTGTTGAGAGATGTTCGACGAAAATTGACTTACACCAGGTGGAGTTACAAGCACTGTACTTAACTTTTTCATATCGCTTTGGTACAAAACTGTGAAATTTAAATGTATTTTGCAATTGTTTTTGTTGAATATTACTGTTGTTATACATTTGTGTTGTATACTTTATGTATAACACAACTATTTTACCGCACAAACGCGAAATGTCTCTATCTACCCATTTCCGGGGTAATGCTTCGAATCGGTATTAGCACCTCGAATCACGTGTACGTTCATTACATTGGAAGTGGGTCTTAAATCAATTTCTAAATGATAAATCTGATTCTCTGTTTTCTGATCAGAAGCTACCCAAGTACACGCACAGAAAAATATATGAATTAGCTCTCACCGAATTACGAGGTTGTCACAACCACATTAGCAGCCCTATTCTGTGCATGTGGTAACAATCAAATTGTAACCACAAAATTGGTACAAAGTTCCCACCATTGTTTGTATCTGGTATTCGGGCTACACAGTAGTGGTCTTCATGAAAGCTCGAAAGAACCTCGTAAACTCGAAAACATCGTAAACTTGCACAGCAAACGTCAAAACAAACAAATTTCCCATACAAAGCGACTTGCTCAAAAGTGGAAAGTTTTCGAGGCAAATTTGCTGCGCAAACGTGGGATGGAGAAACGTGTAAACTTTTGACATTTCGTTGTCATCTGACTAGGATGGATAAATAAGGTGATAGCACTAGAACAGTAGAAAAAGTACACATACATAATACATGCAATTGCTACTGCTAACACCTTATGTATCCATCTTGGTCAGCTGATATGGTTTTGAGCACAACTACGCTGAGCAACTTTACTTGGTGCCTCATGCAACGGTGCGAGGGAAACTTGCGCTGAGCAAAAGTTCTCGGCTTTCACGTTTACATGAATGCCGCTAGTGACAACAAAAAATTCACCTCTTAACAAATAATTCACCTCACAATAACAGGTTGTCAAAAGCAGTGACAAAAAATAAAAACATGTGGTTTTCTGCACAAAATGAACGCGGTAAAAAAAGGGAAGAGTAGGTATTTAATATATTTATGTTTTATTGAATTAAAATTAATACAACATTATTTAAGGAATTTGAGCGCACCGCAAAGGCACAGCTGTAATGCTATATTGCCTTCCTCAAGGAACTTCCAGAGATGCTAAGCGGAAAGAATACTTCTGCACATACGCGCCATATAGAAGAAGAAATTTACTTTAGCGCCAACTCTCTGATCTACATCAATATTTCACTACCGACAAAAGCTTCTGCGCTGAGTTCAAAAAGTTGTTTTTCCCTCCGCGGTCGGTCCAACTTCTTGAGATATAGGCATTTAAAACTTGAGTATATAATCGTTTGTATCTCCGTTATTTATAATCCGATCTGGCTGAAATGGGAATCATTACAAAGGTCTTTCTAAGCTCTATAAATCAGTGCATAAACATATTTATTTTTATTAGCCCATAGGAGTGCTAATTAAAAAAACGTCTTTTTACCCCACTTTTCTGCTAAAAATTTATATTTTTTTCAAGAATATACCCTATTATACTTATTTTTTTGGCAGGTTTCGATAATACACAAGACCTTAGCCTTTTTTAAAGTTATATTACTCAATATCCCTTGAAAGACCGGAGATATTTACGTTAAAAGTTGTGTAATACTTTTCGCGCTTTTTCAATCCTTCTAACAAAAAATCAAGTTCTTTCTTCTTTCTGCTCCATTTCCATAGGAAAAAGTAACAAAAGTCCTTCCTTCATTTAATTATGCCCTCTTGTGCAAAATGTATTATTATTTTTTCCCGTATACAGTTTTATTGTTTACTTGCAAATTTATAAAATGGTTTTGTATCCTCCTGTATTACCTCCTCTTTGGCAGGTAACAATTTTTGTTACTTTTGTCACCAAAAAAATGTGTCAGAATACCGATATGTGACAATTGTCACATTGCTGTCAAATATGTAGTAACCGTGGTGACTTTTGTAACCCTGGCAGAATAGGGCTGTAGTAGATGTCATCACATCCGTAGGTTGTCACAGCCGCATTTGAAGTTGTAACAACGTACGAGTATTAGAGGTTGCTTCAACCATATTTCGGTTGTGAGGACTAAATTCGGTCACAACCGCCGAATTTACGGTTGCTAGATCCTCTTTTCAAACCACTAATTATATGAGTGTGAATTTCTTTGTGTGGAATTCTTTACATTGGAATCTCTCATTCCACTGTCAGTTGAAATATATTTTCCCTGCCAGGTTTAGCATTAAAATCACATAGAACAATCTTAATATTAGGGCTGTGGTTCTAGGTTTCTTGTAGGCGTTCAGAGAACATGTCGAATCTCATCGTCTTTACACCTTCCGTCGACGTTCCGTTTTCGATGTTTGCTCAGCAAAGTTGACTCCAAACTTTTCTACATCTATGCAAGTCGGTTTGTATTTTAATACGAACAGTGTCGACATCGATCTTCAGTTATATTTCAATTTACCACCATCTTACCTATATTTTGAATAAGTACTCAGAGTACTCTAAGTACATCCTCATACTCATGTGTACTTTTGAATATTAATACTTACGTAAACACACGTAATCAAGCAGAAAATGATTAAGTACAACTGGAACCGCAACAAACACTTGTATTTTGTACAACTATTTCTGAGCATGATTATAGCATATCAACAGCTGCGAATTCTAGTTCTTTAAGTTACTCTTGTTTTAACTCGTTTGTGTGATATGATTGCTAACATTTCTCTCATACCTGTAAACTAATAGATGAAGCACAAGTGTTGGGAAAATTTTAGTGTAATGGGTAATTTTCTAGACGTCGTTGAAAGCAATAAATACGATTTTTTTTGTTCCCGAAAAAAGTCAAAAAATATGACATTTAAATTCTGAAATACCATTTCGAAACAAGAATACAATACGTTACTTAAAGTAGAATATCTGATGGCTATCTTGTTGCAAAGCCATGTCACCACCGTCTATGTCCTAATAAATTGGTTCTTCCTCCGGTTCGGCAACCATTCCTTGTTGAGAGTCCTCAGACACTCTGACCGTTTTGGCATCTGCGACCACAGAAGTTGATACAGTGTTTGGGCGGGGAAGTTTTTAGATTAAAAAGGCGTTCCGGCATGCTCATCTTTGGGCGGTCTTATGGGCTTTCTCCTATTGATATCGCAACACCGACCTCATGGCTTTAAAATAGTTTTTTATATAAGAAACAAATGCTATTATGTAAAATCATTTACATTTTGTCCCATGTTTAAATTACTTTCACAGACATTTCCCACAATTTTGAATAAACGTCAATGAGAATTATGGGAAACTTCAATGAAAGTGACAGTAGTACAGGACAGCTCCTAGTGAACAAAGTTGAAAATGGGCGCGTTATATCTATTATTTCCTTTATCTATGGTTAAAAGTACCTACTCAATCTCCGTATTCAGTTCTTGCGAAGTTTTCGTAGCAAATATTGTAATTTATTTTTAAACGGAAATTTTTGTCGCCGAGAGTTTCCACCTGTCTTCGACTTATCTTTCAGATATTTAATTTTTAATTTCTCTTCGCACTGCATTTTATTTTAACATAAAGCAACAATGGTATAGAGAAGAAAATTTACTCATGGAGTAGAATGCCAACAAAGAAAACGAGTGAAGCTCGTCGTTTCTCTGCTCTCTCTCTTACTCTCTTCGTTGAATATTTCAATACACGAGCAGTTTTCTCATCATGTTATTGTATCTAACTACAGAAATTCCAACTATATTTAAATAAAATTACATAAAGAATGTAAAAAGTATGAAATAATCAAGTTATGACGCGGGAAAGAAGTGCGTTTGAGTGAATCGCGTCGACTTTGTTGGTTCTCTTCTACTAGGGTTGCCAAATTGCGCCGGTTTTTTCTTCTCTACTTGTACATCCTTTTTGATTTTAAACGTACGTGATGTCAAAGACGATTTAGAATTAGACGACCAGAATATGTGCGCAACTTGGAAACCCTGTTAAAGACAACCAACAAGTGCTAGGAGTTCACTCAAACGCATTTCTCTCTCGCGTCATATCTTGCTTATTTCATACTTTTTGCATAGTTTATATAATTTTACTCAAAGACGATTTAGAATTAGACGACCAGAAGATGTGCGTAACTTGGCAACCCTGGTAAAAGAGAACCAAAAAGTGCTAGGAGTTCACTCATACGCATTTCTCTCTCGCGTCATATCTTGCTTATTTCATACTCTTTGCATAGTCTATGTAATTTTACTTCAACATGGTTGGAATTTGTATAGTTATATACAATTACACTATCAAAAAGCTGCTCGTGTATTGAAATATTCAATGAAGAGAGTAAGAGAGAGAGAGTAGAGAAGTACTAGGGTTTCACTCGTTTTGTTTGTTGGCATTTGAGTGAAGAGAAATTTTGACTGTCTACTTGTAATTCGTTTTTGGTGATGTTACATTTGGTTGTTAAAATTATCGTAATTTCAAAATTCCGGACCCAAACAATTGTGTTCATACGGAATAAGTTCGTCGTAACAACCTTGTCATTGATTTTGCCTAGAAACTTTTTGCAAAGAGCTGAGTACCAAGCAACTGAAAAGTGAGCGAAATTTTCGGTTTATGAAATTTTTGTAATTTTTTATACGCATACTTCTTATGGCAACGAAAATTTCATAATACCTGAATACCGGTTTTCATAATAGGCCCTCTTATGATCTTTTATGGCGATGTAATTACAATGAACAACTTTTTTATTTAATAACAATGCAAAATGTTCTACTTTGGTGTTTAAATTTAAAATCAGGCATAAAACTATTTTAGCAGCAAAATCAGATCTGCACCAAAATTTCACCAACGGTAAATAACGGCTTTTGCGCTGAGTTGAAAAATAACTTGTTTTTGCGCTAGGTCCAACTTCTTGAGATATAGGCCTTTAAAGCTTGAGTATACAATCGGTCATATCTCAAGTATTTATCATCGTATCTGCTTGAAATATGTATGTATCATTACAAAGCCCTGTGAAACTCTAGAACTCTGTATATAAATCATGCATGGGGCAAATGAGTTATATGACAATTATAATTTGTGGTTTAATTTGAATTATCTCTACAAATGCAAATTCAAAAAAAAATTACTACTATTGGCAATTGTACTTATTTTCAAAGAATTTCCTTCACATCTGGCAGTTATGGTTTTCAAATATATTATACCGTACAGGTTTATGAATTTGAAAATACTATGAGGCAATACCTATCAAAGTCACAAACCTCTACATACTTATATAAAATAAAGGGTTATCCATTTCGTGGTTTCAAAAGTATAGGGCTGGAATTTGGCATCTGTCAAACTAAGTTGTTAAACCAATTTTTTTTTCTTTTTAGTTGAAAGTCTGACATTGACGAAAATGGATCGCTTAACTATCACACAACGCATAAAAATTATTAAAACCTACTACAAAAATGGTGATTCTGGCACAGCCACACACCATTAGACTTTTTTTGTGGGGCTACGCGAAAGACCGTGTTTATGCAGATAAACATTTAACTCTTGAGCACTGAAGAACCAACATTCGTCAAAGTGGACGAAAATTACCTCAACAGAATCAATGCTTGCAACACTTCGCGTGGGGGTCATTTAAATGATGTAGTGTTTCACACATAATGTCAACGTTCAAACTTTATAATAAAAAAGAAATATCATGAAAAAAACATTTTATATGTCTTTTATTTACGTTTACTTTTGAAACCGCAAAATGGATAACCGTTTACTTTAAAAACAGAATAGCCAGAAGACAAACAAATTCAAAATAATTAAAACAATTCCATATTTCATTACAATTGGTATCCGATTCCACAACCTGCATTTGCATTGCCTGAGCAAATGCTATTTCAATATTTTTTAATTGTCATTGGGAACAGTAGTAATTCTTTTGCATTTGTATTAGATAAAGTAATGCAAATTAAAAAAACCCATGTATGATATAAATATATTTCCTTTTATTAACCCACTGAGGGCTTATTTAAAAAATGTTTTTTAAACTCACTTTTTTGGTTTATCTAACTTGTTGTTCTTGTCTTTTGGTATTGTTGTCTTTGGCGTTGTTGTTGTCGTCTTTTATTTCTGTTGTCCTTTGTTGTAGTTTTTACACACCAATATAAAAAAATTTTTTCTAAAAACTCGCGCAATTTTTCTGATTTTGTCCCACATCGACTTAAGTGGAACTTAAATTTAACGATTTCTGACATTTATTTCATCAGGATCGGATAATAAATGGCAGAGTTATGCGAGATTATACATTCAAGGTTTGGAGACCTATATATATTTCGGAAAATATGGGCTTCCGCAATCTATTTTTTTTAAAATCCGCATTTAATGCTCTACCAGGGAAAAAAAGTCAAATTTTGCTGCTAAAAGAAATTTGCTCCGTTTTGGAATTTCGTAGGGTCCTGGCCTCGAAGTCATTACAGTTACGGATCGATTACTGTAACATCTGAGTAGTCGATGTATTGTAGGTAGTCGTACATATCTCATTGATTGCCGAACGGTGATTTCACATTGGTTGCTTCCATTACCTCGTCCGTAAGTATAGTATATAACGTGGGGAGGAAGACACAACCTTGTTTAAGGCTCGCAGGTGTTGACATTCATTACCGTAACAAGGATGTTAATATGTTAAATCCCTGTACAGCTCCCGAATCATGAACACAACCTTGTCTGGCATACCCTTGGGTCACACTCAGTTTCGGTGCGTACTATCGATAGCTTGTTTCAACTCTACGAAAACAAGGCACGGAACAGACTTGAATTAAACTGATTGCTCTAGGATTACATATTTTTTTGTTGATTGGATGAAAGTAATGTATTTATGTCCAAACACATTGTGTTTGCTATTCAATTTTACATGTTGAAGACACAATGATGAATATGTTATAATATATGTGTTTGTGGTCCAAATATGGCTTTGTTTGTTTAAATCTGCAAAAACGTCCCACCAATCAACCAAGCATACCACCAAGAAACAAAAAAAGCAGAAGATCCTCAATTCATGAAAACAATGCATGCACGTAAGTATATGGATATTCCAAACATATTCATGGTTCCTGCATAGTGTTACGACGACTGATTACATGGCAAACATACGAAAGGACAAACCTAAAACCCACTTGCTCTTTATGGGCAATTTACTCCACCAATGGCAAGATACGCTGTAAAGGAAGTTAATCCCACTCCATTTTTCGCAGATCAACCTTTTTGAGGATAGTGATAACAACTCCCTCTTTCCACTCCTTGAAGATTTGGTTGCTTATCCACGCACTTCTGATGACTGGCACAATGACGTCTGCTAACGTGGATGCTGCATATTTCATTAACTTTGCTGGAATGTTTTCATGGCCAGAAGATATGTATTCCTTCATTTTTTCCTTTTGTGCCTCGACTTCTGAAAAACAAAAAGCACGACAACTGACGCGGTGTAGACAGAGCCTTAAAGTAAGTATTCCCAAAGTGTTAAATCAAATTCTGTGTCCCAAATTGTTTCTAATGAATAAACATGCAAAACATTTATTTTATTCTCAAAGCGTGTGAGGAATTAGTAACGCCTTTCGTGCTAAAAAATTCAAAACAATTTCGATGCTAATAAGTAGGTACCTACTAATTAAGCCCTTTAATTAACAGCATCAACTATTTTATGAGTGTGCAAGAAAGTGCAAACATTTGTTGTTAACTCTATAAATAAGTCACTCGTAATCTGTAAATATTCCAGTGTTAAAATTGAGAACTTAATCCTTCATATGTCTTGAAAGAGAAAGCGGTACGATATATCTTGAAAGAAAACGAACTTGCAGTAGAATACGGCATAATAGATGTTGTGTTGGAAGCACATACATAGACCAGTGGAAGCACATATGTTGGAAGCACATACATAGATCCAGTTCAAAGAATAAGCCGGCCAAGGAGGCATCCCGTTGAGAGCGCATCAAGGGCAGCAACATCAACTTCTCCTCAGAGGGCAGCATCTCTCCTATGGGAATTTCATCTAGATATCCTCACAAAGCATGTTATTCTAACAGAAAGGACAATTAGGGGGGATACATATTATAAATTTCTCTAATTTTGGAAGTTTGATTGAGTTAATTTGGGATACTGTTTGTAAGAATTTGGTATTCAGAGGCTTGTTAAATATCCGTGCTACGACAACACTGGCGAAGAAGTCAAACATTCACTACTTCTTCCCCAATAGTTGTGCTGAAATTTCTGCTCGTTGGTAATGATATTGCTGGATTCGCGATTCGTTCATATGATTCTGAATAGATAATCCCGTATATTTTAGATAGAACACTTCCTTCACATACTCCCGTAAACTATACATCTATACATCTAATTCCACAACCTTCAAGTCGTAATTATTATACTAAAATGGACGAGTCGTTTGAAACACAAAGCCTAATTTCGATGAAAATATTGATGAAATTGCAAATTTTGACTAAGTAGTTATTTAGAACCGCCATAGCCTCATCAACGCTTAACCTACAAACCCCTATGATATGTATGTCACATTGTGTTTATTGCAACGATGTGTTTGTGCGGGCATCTTGGTCCTCCTTCCATTTCAAAACAGGAGTATCAGCTATTGCCGATTAGTGTCTTTGGTCAATAACCTAAACTCAAAAGAGTCTCTTTCAAGATGTCCAATATTTTCTGATACATACTTCCGGTTTTCAAATATCTCGCCCCATTCTGCAACAACCGTCAGATATCAAGACAATTCTGTGGGGTTTAAAATAAATGCATATTTGCATGTTAACGCAAAGAAGTTCCAAAATGATCCTTCTCATTTGGGGCAAAAGCAGAAACAAAAATAATGCCGCAACCTGATTTCAAAGGCATCATAATATGGTTGTCTTCCTGGTGACCGTAAACATATGAAAATAAGGGGGTTACTCCCAAATAAGATTATTATCAGAAACAAACAATATATGTTTGCCTCTAAATTTACGAAATTATCAGAAATAATCATAGTTAGATTGCCTTTAAATTAAAGTATAATTTTAACGAATCACTTTCCAACCGGAGTGCTATAAGTTTAATAATGGACGACCTCGACTAAATACCATCTATGATGTCATGAGTGACGTTTGAGGAGAAAATGAGCAGCAAGAGAGGGAAATGACCAAAAATTGTATTGTTTCTCTTGTTTATTGTGGTCCTGGTCCAAAATAAATTTTTTTAATTTGCATTCCTTTTTTTGTTTGATTTGAAAACTCATACCACAGTAAGTACGTATATCCCAATTGCTTGAATATTCCTGTCAACCCGTTAAGTGATGACCTATTCGCCCTATTTGGCCAACTTCGTGAGGCAAATGAAGCTGTATCATCTTCTCTGACTTCTCACGAGCGCCGTCTTCAAGAAATTTATTTAATAATGTAAGTATAATCACAACAATCAAAGTATAATTGTCTCCCAATCATAATATTATCAGTTACAAAGTTGTTTCAAGCAACCATATTATACTACCTATATATTTATGGTAAAATATTAAACACAATATGATTGCAACACATATATTTTTGTGATATATATTATTGCAGAACCCATTTTATTTTGGTGGAGAATATTTGGGATTCCAGAGAATTTAAATATCAAAGTTGCGGTGACCAGGGATCTATCTCTATATAAATAAATTTCTCAAAACGTAACCGGAAGAAGAACTAGAGAGGTCTCAAAGTGCCTTGGCAATATTCAGTAGATTCCACTTTTGAAATCCCATTCTACGTTTGACATCCGAATAGCGCACATATTTTTTTGGTGGATGGGAGTTCCGAAATTACAACGAAGGAATGTCTTTAATGTTATGAAAAAATCTTTAATTTTAGCTGCCTGTGCTGAGCTCATACTTGTGAATATGAGTATACAGCGAAAACTTTCGGCGGAAAAAATAACCAAATTTACAGGATGTTACAACTGCATTAGAGGTTGGCACAACCGCATTAAAGGTTGGCACAACCGCATTAAAGGTTGTCACAACCGATTAGAGGTGGTAACTGCCGTATTAAAGGTTGTCACAACCGCTTTAGATGTTCTCAGAGCCGCATTAGGTTGGTTCAAACAAATTTCAGTTGTGCTGTCTAATATCAGTCGTGACAATCTCAATTCGGTTATGGCAACTATAATTCGGTGGCAACATCCGAATTTACATTTTTCAAACAATTAATTCTGTGCTGTGATCTCGTGCGACCGGGGCCAAACCTTATAATGCAATGGCCAAACTGCTGTGATTCCCAAAATAATGCCGAATGGTGCAGTAAATCATGCACAAATAATGTGATTGATATTTCTCGCATTGTACGATCAGAAACAGATCGGGCTTTATGAGACCCCCAGAGGAATATGCCGACATTGTAACAAAAACATATTCAACATTACCAAATGAATGCATAAAGACTTGCAAATCTGTAACTGGGAAATTTAGATTCAAAGTGTTCCTAAATTTGATTCATCAGTTAAAAAAATTAAGAAGATATTTTCAAACTTGAATTACCTCACTTTTCACTTTCTCCCCACCAAAGCAGTAGATCATCATCTGCATAGAAATTGCGGCGAAGGCAGGAACATTAAATGGCATCGCCTGTATATTGGGATCATTATTAAGCGAGTAGATATGGAAACACATTTGCCAGCAGCTAAACATAACCTCAGCCCAGAAGATTCCACCAAAGATATTGTTAATCTCATCTATAAATTTCAAAATTCTATTATGATACCGTACGATAGAGCCAACATCCTTTAAAAAATCTCCATGGTTGTCATTCAGCTCAATCTTGTTGGCCGCTACTTCGATTTTAATGCGTAAGATACGAAAGTGAGCCGATACATCGTGGACACACCAACCAAAGAGAGTATCCAGGCTAATAGCTATATTAAGAAGTGCGTAAACGTACATCAATGATAAGATGTAGTTTAGAATGAATATCTGAATGCCACGATCTTCGAAAAG
Source organism: Phaonia tiefii (assembly GCA_963931995.1). Classification (NCBI taxonomy): domain Eukaryota; kingdom Metazoa; phylum Arthropoda; class Insecta; order Diptera; family Muscidae; genus Phaonia; species Phaonia tiefii. The sequence continues at coordinate 50,119,683 of OZ008368.1, forward strand.
GAATCTAAGGATAAAAAAAGGCCTTTCTGTTTAGTGTTTGCAAATTGGTGTGCATTTCCACCTACTCTCCGTCAAATGGCATCATTAATTCTACCTCAACACCTTGGAAATATTGACAACCCATTATGATAATGGGTGCATGTTGCCCAACATGCAGTGGTATATACTCTTGAAATTAGCAAGACACGGCGGTTCTCAGAGACCCAAACGTCATGTTCCGGTGGATTTGCTGTGGGGTAGGGAAGTTGTATGCTTAAGTTTAAAAAGACCTAAACTACCTCACCACTTGTGGCCAATAGATTCATATCCCAGATCAATTTAAGTATACGATCGCGTTTAATTATTCGCACCAGGACTTTCAGCATTACCAGTGATGACTGATTGAACGTGGATAACGCATAGGTGGCCTTATGAATGGTCTCTTTAAAAATATGCACGCCATAAAGGATCTGACAATACTGTAGATAGCACGTTATAATTGCTTGAAATATAAATTTCCACGGATATTTTATGAAGTCTTTGCGTCGTATAGCTCCGATATCTAGTCCTACTTTAATTAGGGCCCGATATTGTATATTTAAGAAGTTTAAAGTTTGACGCGACTCCATCGTGTTCTAGTTGTTAATTGACAAGCAAAAGACTCCTTGTTGACCAACAAACCCATCCAGTGTTGGCTCAATGACGTATAATTTGACCACAAACAACAGCGATAATAATATGGGGGCGCAATTAAAGAAATTTAATTATACGGCTCATTTTGGCAAAGTGTCTGGAAAAACTGTCAGCTGAGGTGTTACTTAATAATGACTTTGTTAGATCGGTCAACACAGCCAATTTGTTTCGGTACAATTGGTTTTGGTCAGGATTTGGAAACCAAATCGCAGGAATGCGTTTATAGCATAATCTAATCATAAAGCCTTTAGGTTGGGTTATGTTGGATTGGGTTAGGTGAGGTTAGGTTAGGTAATATTAGTGTTTTGTTTCATGACCCATTTCTTGATATACACATAATACATTTGAATCGGTAACCACATGAGTCAATAATTAATCAGTGCTGCCATTGAGGGTAGGAAGAACATGAGTCACTGACTCATTCGTTTTCGACACTAATTTCAGTTCTTGAACGCCGGACTGTGAGGTTTTTAATAACCAGACTCATGTTATTTATGGACTCATTGTGTAAGTACCCCTTTAGAATGTGAAAGTAGCATTAAAACCATTTTGAGTGAAATAAATTGGCTCATGTTCCCTTCTGTTCTTTGTGCTAAAACAAAACGAGAGAGTTCGCGCCAGTTCCTCAAATGAATTCAACAGTTTTTTGTGGTACAAAAGTCATAAAAAAATCGAAAAAATCTATCAAATAGGGTACTCGCAATTCAAACGATTATTTCGGGAATATAGGGAAATTCATTTCCCGCTTTCCCGGCAAATGAAAAGGGCGGAAATTTGCATTCCCTACTGAAGATCCACGAAACTTCTGTCGTTGACCAGACCCAAGGTACCAATGTTTAATGTAGAAGCTGTAACCATGAGGAGGAATCGACTGACCATATTTTTTGCACGTGTCCAGCACTTGCCGGCAGGAGAATGTCTACTGTGGTATCCTACATACTTAGGGACCTGGGAGAATTATTTCAGATAAGCGTAGACAAGAGCATCTTGAAGCAAACGAAATGGTTCCTCCCGTTAGCCCGTGGTATCATATTGGACTAATAAGTCTAAGGCCCAATTTTTGACTGGTCAATCATCTTTGATCAACGATCAAACATTAGTTAAACTCTAAATTCATTTTTTTAATTTAATAGTTGATTGCTGTTTAAACAGCCAAAGTTGGGTATTTAAATTACAAGGTGTTTCAAAAGAAGTCATCCGATGTTGTTTGACTCTCTTTTTTTTTCTTAATGAAAAACTTCGATTCTGTTTTTTGATTATGTTTATTTGAACCTTTAGAATTTTATTGGTTAAGTTGAGAAGATGATATCGGTTAAATGAGCGCCGTCACAATTGATTACCATACGGGGTCGTTTTATGGCATTTTTGTTCATAATGATTTGAAAATCATAATGAGCGATGAGGCTCATTTCCACCTCAGCGGGTACGTGAACTAGCAAAACTATCGCTTCTGGGGCACCGAAAATCCACGAGTGATGCACGAGGAGCCATTACACCCGCGAGGAGTCATCGGGCAATTTTTTTTCGAGAACGCCGCTGGTCAAACGACAACAGTGGACGGTGCGCGCTATAGGGCCATGTTAACCGTGTTTTTTCTGCCGCAATTCGACGAATTAGGACTGGAGGACATGTGGTTAAAACAGGACGGAGCAATGGCACACACTGCGCGAGCCACAACCGATATTCTGAAGGCGGCGTTCCCGGGTCACCTCATCTCTCGTTTTGGCAATTTGTACTGGCCCGCAAGATCGCCCGATTTAACCGTTCTAGACTTTTTTTTGCGGGGTTTTTTGAAGTCCCGTGTTTACGTGAAGAAGCCCGAGACCTTGGAAGCCCTCAAGGTCAACATTCGACACGAGTGCGAGAATCTGTCGCCGGAAATTCTCGCCGAAGTGATGAAAAATGCCATGAAACGAGCCCGTATGGTAATCAATTGTGACGGCGCCCATTTAACCGATATCATCTTCTCAACTTCTAAAATTCTAAAGGTTCAAATAAACATAATCAAAAAACAGTATCGAAGTTTTTCATTTAGAAAAAAATGAGAGCCAAACAACATCGGATGACTTCTTTAGAAACACCTTGTAGCTTTGTTCCTTTACTTTTCGGGTAAAGTTCGGGTAAATGAGAGTAAAAGCAAAATTCACTGTCAAATACTCAAATTTACCCAAAAGTAAAGGAACGCAAAAAACCACTTTTCTTACCCGAAAACAAATGTCACAACACAAAACATATGCTTGACAACAAATCTTGCATATCATGTTAATTTTCACTGTTCATTTGCACACTTCCCATCTTCTTTAAATAAGCACTCTCAAAACAATCACTTTTCAAGTTAATAAAATTGTAAATTCAATAATTTTTTTTCACTTGTGTTATTTTTTTCACAAATAATATATATGTTTTTACGTTAACGTTTCGAACAGCTGATCGTTTGACACTTTGCCCAAACTTACCCGAAGAAAAAGTCTGGGTAAGTCCGGTAAAAAGAGAAACGCATTTTGACGTTAAGAGAAACAAAAAATCGCTCTCATTTACCCAATTTTTGCGTACGGGAACGCTTTTGGGTAAGTTTGGGTTCCCGCGGGATCCCGCGGTAAAGTAAAAGAACAAAGTTTGTATGATCAAGTAACCATATGATTTTGACAGAAAACAACAAGAAGAACAAACACAAAGCTTCTTTAATTGTTAATGTGATCAATTATTATCACCATCCTAGTTCAAATAACAATAAAAACGTATCATTTAACTCGTAGTGCAGTAAGAACTTCATTTCAGCTGAAATATCTTCCAATTTCATTAAAGATTTTGTATTTTATCACTTCACTTTCCTTTTGCAAATGGCGTCAGTTTGTTTTATTTTTCAAAATTTTTGGTTGCGGCCCTTTTTTGGTGTTAAAGCATTTCACTGGTAAATATAACCAATTACATACATACACTCTACTTTCAAGAAAATAATACAAAATTTTGCTTGCAGCGCCATTTTTGTCTCTATAAATTTAAATGGTAAAAATTATTCAAATATTTGTATGCCATAAAGGAAATAAGAAGCACTCCTATAATATCACCTCTGCATTCCATTTCGGGACTTCCCTGAAATGTAAGAACGAATATTATACGTGCGTCGTGATTACAGACCATTAGTGTTCTTATAATGAATGTATGAGTGGAGATGTCGCACAACGTTCAACTGCATCACATGGGAGGAAGAAGGTGTAACTCTTATTGTGAAACTAATGGAGTTTGGGCTCCTACCGAAACATGATGGCACTATGTTCTGCTCCAACAACTATCCTACTCCAATGGTGTTAACCACAAATAACGATAGTTATAAATGGCGCTACAGACACTGAACCGCAATAGGAAGAAGAAACTCTGCTTCTACGGTGTCTCCATCAGCACTGGCACTTTTTATTACCAAAGGAAAGCTGAGCCATATGCAAGCTTTTGTATTTTTGGCTGGAGAACCTTCCGTTGACTCTCATACGAAAATATTCCAGCATACCAGGGAAACCGGCGCCCACACTAACTCGATCGAGGGATCTTGGGCACACGCTAAAATATCCATACCAGACAGTGGTCGGAGAAAGCATTTTAGGCCAGGCTACCTGGCAAAATATATGTTCCTGCGCAGGTGCAAATCACAGGGAGATCCCTTTAATGAGTTTTGTCGCCTATCTGGCATATTGTACGACCCTACAAGACCGTGTCCCGCTGTTGAGTTGGAGGAGGAGTCATCATCGGGCAGCGAGTCAGAATAGATTCATACCTTATTATTTCCCTTATTTCATTTTTTATTATTTACTTTTTTATTTAAAAAACCTACAAATCTTGAATTTTTAATTTATTTATTTGATGCTGTTTTTGCCATCTAAAAGTCGAACTCTATGCGAACTCCAAGTATTCCACGGAATTCTTTTACATTGATATTTCTTAGTTGGAAAATTAAATTCACGCTAAATCGACATCTAGGTGGCAATTATGTAGCTGGACCAACCAAATTGTTCCTGAAGTAGAACTAAATCAATTTCTGCTCCAAAATTAAACTACATTTTTGGAAAGAAAACGAAAGGTAGTTATGTGAAATACCGTGAGTCCGAACGAGAGGGCATTAATTACAAAATTGTTGCTAGCATTGTGAATGCATAGACTAATAGTAGACCCACTAGTTCTCCCACCAAATTTATGACATTTGGCCTGGTGTGATATTTACGTTTGAAGTTGAAAAGAATTGCTTTACTAATACCAGATAGAGGCAATGGTTCAAGACAACGAACAAAATAACAACGACGGCATTTCGTTTTGTGTGTTAAAATTATTGTGTTAAATACAACACAAATGTATGCTAACAATAACAGTCAATAAAAAGTTTAAAACACATTTAAATTTCACAGTTTTTCACCAAAATGGCATGAAAAATTAAAGCAAGAAATTATTGTAATTCCACCTGGTGCCTATCACTTTTCGTCAAACATCTCTCTATCACACCGACCGCATCACGAAGAGTGTGAAAGGAAACGTCAGATGAGCCAAATATTCTCTCTAGTCTGAGTTTACTCTATGCTGAGATTACTCTATTTGCGAATGCGGCTATACACATACATAAAGCAACTATGGTATAGAGAAGAAAATTTACTCATGGAATTGAATGCCAGCAAAGTCATGTTTTAGATTTTGCGTCTTCAGCCTGCCTTAATCGTTAAATTCTCTTTTGAACACCCTTCGTAAATCACGACCATTTACACTCTGCGATCTACCCATGGGTGCCTTATCGTCTAATCGGTTGTTCTGCTTCTTACTTACATTCGTAATAATTAATTTTTCAAACAAAGGTGTCTGAATTTCACGTTGCTGATATTTATTAATCAAAATCTCTACGAATTATTGTATCTACACATTTTATTCAATATTTTGACGTAGAATACGTCTTACCTTACGGTATGAGGAGTCATGTCAGGTTTTTATTGTTGTAATCTTTATTTCATTGAATTTGAGGAAACGGCTAGATGAATTTTTTTAAAATTTTTTTTGTAGGTAAATGAAGATGTTATCTTTCGTTTGATATACATTTCATATTGGTTGATATATTTCTAGTATTTTAATTTCTCAAATGAAAATTGTTTAAACACATACACTCAAACATATGTGTGGTGTTTGGTTGAGTGTTTTTGGTTGCTCAACATTGCTTAGGAACATGTATCTAGTAAAAAGTGAAACGAACAGCAAGCTAATGTTGCTTGGCAACATGTATCTAGTAAAAAGTGAAACAAACAGTAAGCTAACGTAATAAAGCTTTTTTGCGAAAGCTTCAATAAAGCTGTTGTAACATTAATTTTGAATTGTAAAGCGTAAACTTATTTCAATAAAAATATTAATTAAAATACATAAATTAAATTAAGTTTAAAAAAATTGAACATAATATTTTTTTTTTAAACGGACTTGTATCAAATGCCGTTGGTAAATATAAAAATTACAGCAGACAGTTGTCCGAGGCCTTCGGCCACGGACTGTCCCTGCATGCTGTGTCAGAGACACGGCCATTAAGTTTAACGTAGAATACGCCATCCGATAAGACAGAAAACATATATAACAATAAAGGATAAATAATATAAGCAAATGAATTTATTGTTATATATGTTTTCTGTCTTATCGGATGGCGTATTCTACGTTAAACTTAATGGCCGTGTCTTTGACACAGCCTGCAGGGACAGTCCGTGGCCGAAGGCCTCGGACAACTGTCTGCTGTAATTTTTTCGATTTATTTCTGTTCATATTATACAAATAACCAGAAAGTAATATACGCAAACGATGTGCTCCCTTCAAAATCAGAAAGTGTGTGAAACAACATGGCAGAACTACGAAAGAGAGTAAAGAGAAACATTAAAAATCTTCTCGAATTCTCGTCTCGTGCGTGTTTGTTTACCCCACTTGCTTCTTCCCATCTCTAGCCAACTGAACTCGAAAGTCGTGGGTGAAAGTCACGGGTGAAACGCATAATCTAAAGGGTATCAAAGAAAACGAGTGACGCGCGTCATTTCCCTGGCCTCTCTCTCTCTCTCTCTTCCTCACTTCGTTGATATTTCAATACACGAGCAGTTTTCTGATGATGTTATTGCATCTAACTCTAGAAATTCTAACCATATTTAATTTTATTTACATAAAGTATGTAAAAAGTAGAAATAATCAAGTTATGACGCAGTATAGAAATGTGTTTCTTCTACTACCGTTGCCAAAGTTCAGCGGTTTTTTTCTCTAGTTGTACATCCTTTTTGACACATAGATTAAATTAGAACAGAGAAGCCATTTACAAAAACGATGTACAAATAGACAGTCAAAATTTATCTTCACTCAAATGCCAACAAACACAACGAGAGAAACCCTAGTCATTCTCTGTTCTCTCTCTTACTCTCTTCATTGAATATTTCAATACACGAGCAGATTTTTGATAGTGTTATTGTATATAACTATACAAATTCCAATCATGTTGAAGTAAAATTGCATAAACTCTCCAAAAAGTATGAAATATTGAAGAGTGAATTTCTAGTACTTTTTGGTTCTCTTTTACCAGGGTTGCCAAATTGCGCACACCTTCTGGTCGCCTAATTCTAGATCGTCTTTGCCATTTATCCACAGAGTAATATTAAGAAGAGTTTGCAACAGCTGTTTTATATTCTAAAAAGGTCGTGAAAGACTTTAAAAACATACATTTAGTGAAGGAGAGAAATCTTAAATTTTAACAATTTGTATTTTAATTGGGATCTACACAAATAATTTTACTCTTACATTTTGACTTTTCACCAAATATCCCTTTTTTAATCGATTTAATTGACACAATTTACTCGCAGTTGATGTGTTTTGTACTTTTGGCGAGACACGCGGCTGCAAAAGTATGGGTCTTGGCCTCGATGTCATTACAGTTATGAATCATTTGCTGCGACATCTGCGTTGGCGATGTATTGTAAGTGGTCGTACATATTTCATTGAATGCTCAACGGTGATTTTACATTGGTTGCTCCATTACCTAATCCGTAAGTATAATATATAACGTGGAGAGGAAAACACAACATTGTTTGTTTTTTTATATGTCAAATGTATGTACAGCTCCGAATCCTGGACACAACCCTGTCTGATATATGATGTTAGTTAAGATGGGTCATACTCAAATTCGGTGCATACTATCGATAGCTTGTTTCAAATCAACGAAAACAAGATATAGAAAAGACTTACATTCAACTGATTGCTCTAGAATTATGTATTTTTTTGTTGATTGGATGCAAATCATGTATACTTGGGTCCTAACACATTGTTTTTGCTATTCAATTTTAAATGCTGAATACACAATGATGAATATGTTATAAAATATGTGTTTGTGGTCCAAATATGGATTTGTTTGTTGAAATCTGTAAAAACGTGTCATACAACCAAGAAACAAAAAAGCGGCAGATCCTCAATTCGTAAAAACAATGCTTGCACTTAAGTATATGGATATTCCAAACATATACATGGTTCCTGCATAATGTTACGACGCCTGACTACTGGCAAACACACGAAAGGAGAAACCTAAAACCCGCTTGCTCCTTACGGGCAATTTACTCCACCAATGGCAAGGTACGGTGTAAAGGAAGTTAATCCCACTCCATTTTTCGCAGATCAACCTTTTTGAGGATAGTGATAACAACTCCCTCTTTCCACTCCTTGAAGATTTGGTTGCTTATCCGCGCACTTCTGATGACTGGCACAATGACATCTGCTAACGTGGATGCTGCATATTTCATTAACTTTCCTGGAATGTTTTCATGGCCAGAAGATATGTATTCCTTCATTTTTTCCTTTTGCGCCTCGACTTCTGAAAAACAAAAAGCACGACAACTGACGCGGTGTAGGCAGAGCCTTAAAGTAAGTATTTCCAAAGTATTAAATCAAATTCTGTGTCCCAAATTGTTTCTAATGAATAAACATGCAAAACATTTATTTTATTCTCAAAGCGTGTGAGGAATTAGTAACGCCTTTCGTGCTAAAAAATTCAAAACAATTTCGATGCTAATAAGTAGGTACCTACTAATTAAGCCCTTTAATTAATAGCATCAACTAATTTATGAGTGTGCAAGAAAGTGCAAACATTTGTTGTTAACTCTATAAATATGTCACTCGTAATCTGTAAATATTCCAGTGTTAAAATTGAGAACTTAATCCTTCATGGCTCCCAACAATGTATTGAAAGAGAAAGCGGTACGATATATCTTGAAAGAAAACGAACTTGCATTAGAATGCCCCATAATAGATGTTGTGTTGGAAGCACATACATAGACCAATAGATTACGATCCAGTTCAAAGAATAAGCCCACCAAGGAGGCATCTCGTTGAGAGCGCATCAAAGGCAGCAACATCGTCTTCTTCTCAGAGGGCAGCATCTTCTCCCATGGGAATTTCATGTAGATATCCTCACAAAGCATGTTATTCTAAAAGAAAAGACAATTTAATTTCTCTAATTTTGGAAGTTAGTTTGGGATACTATTTGTGAGAGTTTGGTAGTTAGAGGCTTGTTAAATGTCAGATGAAGTTGTACTCAAGAGTATCCAAATTTGAAGTACTTCCGTGCTACGACAAAAGTAGAGGAAGTGTACAATTTTCACAACTTCGTCTCGCATAGTTGTGCTGAAATTTTGTTCGAAATGTTCATACGATGTTCCATTCGTTCATACGATGTTGAATAGCTAGTCCTGCATATTTTATATAGAACACTTCCTTCATATACTCCCATAAATGATACATCTACTTGACCAATAACCTATAAATGCCCAATCTGTGAGGTTTAAACTAAATAAACGTTTGCATGTTAACGTAAAGACATTCCAAAATGGTCCGGCTCATCATTTGGCATTATAACATTATTGGCTTTCTGGTTACAGTAATCACATGAAACTAATTCAAATATTCCTGTTGTGATCACCCGCTAATAATAATATTATCAGACACAAAAAATATATGATCGCCTCTAAATTTACAAAATTATCACAAACAATAATGGTTTTAGTTCCACATGAGGACGTTATAATAATGGGCGACCTGTAACATCACAACTAAATGCCATATCTGATATCATGGGTGTCATTTGAGGAAAAAATGAGTAGCAAGAGAAGGGAACGAGGAAAAATTATACTGTTTCATTTGTTCATTGTGGTTCAATACAACCGGTCTTGTCAATACAAATTCAGTTCAATTTGAAATTGAATTCCTTTTTTTGTTTGATTTGAAAACTCATTTCACAGTAAGTATAGCCCAAATAAAGCAGTATCATCTCTTCTCACTTCTCACGAGCACCGTCTTTAAGAACCCCATAAATCGATCAATCACTGCAAGGAAATTTGTTTCATAATATTAGTATAATCACGGCAATCAAAGTATAACTGTCCCCCAAACATAATACTATCAGCCGCAATCATAATACGGTAAAATATTACAGACAATATGATTGGCACAAGTATGTTTTTGATAACTGTTATTGCAGAACCCATTTTAATTTTGTGGCTCTTATTAAGGATTCCAGAGGACTTGTCATAGTTGCGGTGACTAGGTCTCTCTCTCTCTCTGTATGTTTATAACGTATTCCACGATCTGTACTATACATTTCTTAAAACGAAAATTAAAGGCAACTGGAACTAGGAAGGATTCTAAGTGCTTCAGTAAATTCCACTTTTGGAACCCGAATAACTCGAAGATTATTTGGGGGGTGGGGTGGCCGTCGGTGGTGCAATGGTTAGTGTGCGCGGCTCTTGTACATGAGATCCTGGGTTCGAACCCGGCTCTGACCACCTTCAAATTTTCTTTCGGCGGCGGTCACCTCGCATAGTGACGGCGACACTATCGAGTATCTAGCCATGAAAAAGCTTCTCAAAATACAGTTCGGAATCGGTATAAAACTGTAGGTCCCAATCAGTGAGTGAAAACTGGAAAGCGCACAGCTCAGTGATTGTGAGAAGTTCTCCCCAGTCCCTTCATGGGATGTAATGGGAAACCATTTATTTATTTATTTGGGGGGTGGGAGTTTCGAAATAACAATGACGTAATGTCATTGATACTAGTGAACGAATAAAACGAAAACTTTCCGCGGAAAAAATAACCGAATTTAGAGTTTGACACAACCATATTATTCATCATCACATCAGAAGAAGGGGTTGTTACAACCGAATTAGAGGTTTTCACAACCTATTAGAGATTGGTTCAACCGAATTTCAATTGTGGTGTCTAAATTCAGTCGTCACAACCTCAATTCGGATGTGGCAACTGCAATTCAGTGGCAACATCCGAATTTACATTTGCTACAACCTCTTTTCAAACAATTAGTTCTTCGCTATGATCTCGGGCTACCGGAGGCAAACATTATTAAATGTTGTGATTCCCAAAATAACGCCCGAATGGTGCAGTAAATCCGGCATAAATAATGTATTTGTTATTTTTCATCTTGTGCGATCAAAAACAGATCCGGCTTTATGAGACCCCTATGGCAACATGCCAAGATTATGACAAAAATATATCCTACATTTCCAAACGGGTGCGTAAATACGTGCAAACCTGTAACTGGAAAATTTAGGTTCAAAATGTTCTTTAATTTGATTTATCAGTTAAAGTACTAAGAAATGCTAATAGATATTTTCAAACTTGAATTACCTCAGTTTTCACTTTTTCCCCACCAAAGCAATATATCATTATCTGTATAGAAATTGTGGCGAAGGCCGCAGCATTAACTAGCACCGTCTGTAGGTCGGTATTATTATTATGCGAATAGATGTGGAAACACATTTGCCAGCAGCTAAACATAACCTCGGCCCAGAAGATTCCACCAAAGATATTGTTAATCTCATCTATAAATTTCAAAATTCTATTATGATACCGTACGATAGAGCCAACATCCTTCAAAAAATCTCCATGGTTGTCATTGATCTCAATCTTGCTGGCTGCTTCTCCGATTTTAATGCGTAAGATACGAAAGTGAGCCGATACAGCGTGGACACACCAACCAAAAAGAGGTTCCAGGCTAACAGTTAGATTAAGAATTGTGTAAACGTACATCACTGATAATATGTAGTTTAGAATGAATATCTGAATACCACGATCTTCGAAAAAAAATCTAAGGATACAAAATTACTTTATGTTCAGTGTTAGAAAATTGATGTGCAGTTCCACCTACTCTCCGTCAAATGGCATCTTTAATTCTACCTCAACACCTTGGAAATATTGACAACCCATTAATATAATGGGAAATACGGTTGCGTGGATCACTGATGCCCAACAGGCAGTAGCATATACTTTTGAAATCAGCAAGGCCCGGCGGTTCTCAGAAACCCAAACGTCATGTTCCGGTGGATTTGCTGTGAGGTAGGGCAGTTGTATGATTGTTGGAAAGTTTAAAAAGACCTCAACTGTCTTACCGCTTGTGGCCAAAAGATTCATATCCCAGATCAATTTAAGCAAACGATCACGTTTAAATATTAGCACCATGAGTTTCAGCATTACTAGTGACGACTGATTGAACATCGATAACGCAAAGGTGGCCTCATGAATCGCCACTTTAAACATATGCACTGCATAAATGATCTGGCAATACAGTAGATAGCACGTTATAATGGCCTGATATATAAATTTCCACGGATATTTTATGAAGTCTTTGCCACTTATAGCCCCGATGTCTAGTCCTACTTTAATTAGGGCCCGATATTGTATATTTAAGAACTTTAAAGTTTGACGCGGCTCCATTGTATTCTAGTTGTTAATTGACAAGCAAAAACCTCCTTGTTGGCCAACAAACCCAACCAGTGTTGGGTGAATGACGTGTAATTTGACCACAACACCGATAATAATATGGGCTGGCAATTAAATAAATTTAATTATACGGCCCATTTTGGCAAAGTGTCGGGAAAAAATGGCAGCTGAGATGTTACTTAATAATGACCTTGTTGGATCGGTCAACACAGCCAATTTGTTTCGGTACAATTACTTTTGGTCAGAATTTGGAAACCAAATCGGAAGTACATATGCGTGTATAACGTAATCTAATCATAAAATGTTGGTTTGGGTTGGGTTACTTTAGGTTAGGTTATGTTAGGTTAGATTATGTTACGTTATGACCCGGCGGGAGTTATATAAACATATGTACATACATACGTACATAGTTTAATAAACAACATATTAACATTCATTATTCCCAATATACAAACACACTTAAAGCTCATTCACACTGACACCGAAAACATGTTTAATATTATTTTCGGTCAAATACTCGCTAAAAATAAAGGTTTTGCCATACAAAATGAAATCGCGTTCACAGCATATTTTTGTCAAAAACACGCTCAAAAACTCCCAAATTAGCAATACAACTATGTGGTAATCAGTTCCTGGTGATTTTTTTACTAGTAAAAGAAGAAGAACTGACAACTATTTGATGGACAGTGAAAATATTTAATTTCTGAACATTTTATTGAAATACAATATATAATAGCATACAATATGAAACAATGAAATTATTGTTAGAGAAAAATAAATATAAGCACACGACAAACTGGACACGGTCTACGTGGGAATAGGAGAAATTGTCATATATAATATGTATATACCAAGAAATGACGGATAGAATGTGAAAAAATGGATATTCTTTTGCCGCATCTATCCCTTACTTGTGGCCGCCGGTGGTGCAATGGTAGTGTGCGCGGCTCTTGTGCATGAGGACGTGGGTTCAATCCCTACTCTGACCATCTTAAATTTCTTTCGACGGCGGTCACCTCGCTTAGTGACGGCGACACTATCGAGTATTTAGCCATGAAAAAGCTTCTCAAAATACCGTTCGGAACCGGTGTAAAACTGTAGGTCCCAACCAGTGAGTGTAAAACTAGAAAGCGCACAGCTCGCTTGTTGTGAGAAGCTCTCCCTAATCCCCTCGTGGGATGTAACGGGAAACCATTTATTTATTTTTATCCCTTACTTACGAGCATCCACACCGATCAACTGCATATCAGCAAACTATAATAATAAGTTTGAAGTTTTTTTAGAATTATCATTTTTAGTACGTTTGTGATGAAGAAACTGTGCTGATGGCTAAATTTTTTCAATTTTGTTGCCAACGAAAAAGGTTTTAATTTTTAAGTTAGAATTTTCGTGTGTAGTTTCCATTTTGAAAATTTTTTTGTTTTTGTTATTCAAAATTTGCAAAACGACGTAAACGTCAAGAAGCAAAGTGTGAGCGGCCAAGTTTTCAATGCGAGTTTTAAGATGAAAACGCTTAAAAATTTGCCAGTCAGAATGATCTTAAATACAGATATGTTCATATTAGAGTTAGACAGTACATAGGAAACTAATATGAATCAACCCTTGACTAACGAGAGACTTTGCATACAAATATTCAAGTTGACACTCGTTGTACGGAGCGTAGACCGTGTGATTAACTTTTCGTTATTAATACGGGGGCTTGATAAAACTACTCATGGTATACGCAGGTGTTTTTGTAATTTGCTTTTGCATCCCACTTTAGTATTGTCAAACTCATCACATAAGTATGTACAGTGGCTCACTTTCAAAGTCGGGCAGCTTACTTAGTAAACTTTATCAATGGTTTTTGTATATTTTAACAATTTAATTTTCCCAATATTTTGTATGCATTCTATTAAAGACAATATATGGAATTATTTCTAACAATGCCGCGGATAATTAGGCATTCTACCTTGGAAGACCGTCAAATTGTTATTAACAATCATTTAGAAGGAAAAACACAGCGAGAAATTGCAAAAATTGTCAATAAAAGTAAATCGACGGTCCATGACATAATTAAGCGGTACAAAGAAGGAAAAAGAATTTCAAAAAAACAACGTACGGCTGTAAAAACCAAACTTAGCCCGAGAGATGAAAAATTTATTGTCCGTGAAGTGCAAAAGGATCCATTTATTTCTGCTCCAAAACTTGCTGTTATTCTCAAAACAGATTATGGAAAAGACGTTCATGCGGAAACAGTGAGAAGAGTACTGCGCAAAAATAGTTTGAATGGCAGAGTGGCTCGAAAAAAGCCAAGCATTAGCGATAAAAATAGGGTGGAACGCCTAAATTTCGCACACGAACATATTTCAAAGGACTTTTCGTTTTGGAGCACGGTAAACTTGCATGATCTGTTGAATATTTGTATTAAAATTTAAATATTTTAAATGTTCTCTTTACGGACGAAAGCAAATTTAATTTGTTTGGGTCCGATGGCCGGCGATATGTGTGGCGTAAGTGCAATGAATAATTTAACCATAAAAACACTAGAAAAACCGTGAAGCATGGAGGCCTGTCAGTGATGGGATGGGGTTGTATGGCAGCTTCAGGTGTCGGAAACCTTCATTTTATTGAAGGTACAATGGATAAATACATCTGCCTTGACATTCTGAAAGCTAATGTCAAACAAAGTGCTCAAAAGTTGGGAATTGCTGATAATTTTAAGTTTTATCAGGACAATGATGTGTTTCGATGTGAGCCACTGTATATCAACGATAAAAATAATCATACATATACAAAAACAAAATACATGTGAATTTGACATTGCGAAGTGATTTCAATAGTAAATAAGGCAAATCAACTGTCCTTAGGCGTTCACCATCTATGAATACATCTTGTACGGGGGTGAGTGTTTTATATTTTCCAATTCGCAATACCCACCCTGCAGAAGATGGTAGAGGTATTGACGGCCTGGTGAGTGGTCCTGCACTAATGTCAAAGTCAGTAGTCGCAACGGCTACGATTTATAGAGCGGCGGCGAGTACAGCAAGACTACACGCAAAAGCAGTACTTGGTTTTTAAGCTGGCAACTCTGTTAACATATACAGAAGTTGGTAACATTGTCAATAAATGACAGTAATTATTTGTTTGGTTGTGAAATTCATGTGAAAACTTGTTGTGCTCTGAAAAATTTTTGTGATTGCGAAAAATCGTGTCGGTACATTAAAATAAATATACAAGTACGTTAAAACAATATACATCAAAATGAATAAACGCACTTAATTATGTAAGTAATTTCAATTTATAAAACGACTTGAATTATTAATTTAAGTTTTTTTGTTAGTCGAAAAAGCCAAGGAAGTTCCTGTTTGTTTGCAACAATATTAATTACGTACATATGATATATCTTATTTTTTTAAACCCCAATGAAGTACCTTTTTTTAATTTTTTTATATGTATGTTATGTATTTAACATAAATAAAAACAACAAGAATTAAAAAATACGTTTTTTATTACTTTTTCTAAAAAAAAACAACAAAAAATTGCCTCCAGCGGGATTCGAACCCGCTACCTCCTGTTTACTAGGCGAACACTCTACCACCGCGACACTCATCCCTAAGGCATCGCAATGTCTGTACTGCGAGACTATTCACAAGGCGACTGATTGTTTTCGTATGACAACCCAATGTTAAAATCGTCACTTGAAAACATTAACGGGGAAATGAAGTGAGAGTAGTCCTAATCGCTTTGCGAGTACTGCAAGACTACTGCTGCGCTACTCATTTCTTCTGAAGGGCAGTATAATATAACCCCATAGTAAAATAAGCAAGTAGTCGCTGTAGATACAACAACAATTGTGGACATTTTGTTTTTGTTAAGACTCTCCTCATGTCAACGTCAACACTCTTATATCAACAAATAAACGCAAATAGAAAAATACAAAAACAAAACCTTTGAATCTGACAGAAGCGGCCAACTAAACAACAAGAACAAATTGAAATGAGCTGTCTACTAGGGTACCCATTTAATGGGGTTTTTTGATTAATCGGTTAATCGTAATTTTCAATCTGACAATTAACCGAACAAAACGCAATCAAATTATTCGATTATTCGAATAAAATAAAACAACACAAAAAGAAAACATTGTCCAAACATTGTACTAGGCACATTTATTAAAACAGAACAAAGCGTAACAAAACCAACTTCATTATAAAGTATAAAATATATGTAGGTACAAATTTTGGTACCAAGCCAAAATTAAAAAACTCTCATAGTTTGGAACCGCTATATAGGGTAGGGTCGCTCTGAAACTATATCACACTATAACACCCTATTGGATTGATTAATTTTTACAAAATGTCATTTTCTGACTAATATCCGTATTGTATATAGTTTGAGCAGAATCAAACTGATTTGTTCGAGTTAATCGTTAGTCGAAAAATTTAATTATTAAAATGTTCGTTTAATTTTATAACACGATTAATCGATTAACCGAATAATGATTAATTGAATGGTTACCCTACTGTCTACTGAGATTACCTTCTCATTCTACCATGTATAATCCCAACAAGACCAGCCCATTAAATTTGGTTATCCATGCCCACAGATGTCGCACCACAAAAGTAAACACGTGTGGCGAGTACCTTTCAGTTGTGTACCAACTACACAGAAAAAATAAGCATCAGTAATAATAACCAGTTTGGGGTTGGTGATTTTTTTTTTGTATGAACACAAGAAAAGCTTGCATTATTGCCTAAATCAAAAGTGCAAAATACACTATCAACATGTTGGCAAATTCCCTGTTTCTTATTTGAATGTCAGGATATGTGGTGAGGCAGCAACATTCCCACTAGACACCGTTCGTTAGAGCGAGACGAATATAAACGTCAAAGAATTTGTATTGCTATTGTGTCGCTGTGTTTGTATGTAACCATTAATTTGTGAAAAGAAAAACAAAACAAGAATTTTGCCAAAGTTTCTAAGCCTCCGTTTTAAAAAAGGGTGAATTTACAAATTCCATAAAGAAATGTAAGTAAAAATATAATCAGCATGTGTTTTTAACAAAGAATATATTTCTACTGGCCAAAAGTCTGTATTGTAGAACTTTTATAAATGGAAAAGTGAGTTGTGTTGCTTGTGTCTCTTAGAGGCCTTTAGACGTAGAGACTGGTCTCTGCGACTGGAGTTTTTTGGCGAGAGACGTAGAGTTGCTAGAGTTGTTTGACATTTCTATTACATCTATTCGCTTTGTTTGGTCAGGGATGAAAAATAAAGTGTTCAAAGTACTAAATATGTATTTTGCGATAAATTTGGTACTTTTAATTTTTTTCCATCAACAACGAAAGGAAAATGGTAAAGGCAGAAATTGAAATAAAAACAACATGTATGTAATGTATGATAAATAAACAGCCAAATTGTATTGCTTTTGGTTTGTGTTGCACGAACTGAATTAATAAATAATTAAAAATATAATGTGGAACAAAGAATTTGCGGAATTTGTAATAAGTAAATTTCAACAGCACCAATATTTATGTATATGATGTACTCCATCCGTGTCAGTGTTACGTGTCAAATGAAAGTTCATTCATTAAAAATTAAAAGGAGCCTCGATCCATTCGGTCCAGTCTCCATGGCTTAACTCACTGTTTTCTACGTCTTTTATTTGGTAGATTGTTTGCCATTTCACAGCATTCTATCAAGAGTAAAATAATCTCAATGTCCTTTAACATCGTTTGCATCAAAAATTTCAACAGCGAGTTCAGTTACATCCAAAAGCTCTTCAATTGTTTCTTCTTTCGTTAAATCACACATTTTTCCTTCTAATTATAAGCTTTTACTCATAAAGTCAAAAGAAGTCCGGAATCCGTGACGACGCACAAGTTGCCGCAATTGTAATACAATACAATTACAAATACAATTCTTTTCAGAATGAAATTCTTAGTTTTGGTGCCGTGAGAAATCAAAAAGTACATTTTTTCAAAAATACAACCCTATAACGATCAAATGTCAAAAAACCGCAACAAACTATCAACCATAGGTAAAGGAAATAAGTTGATATCCCACAGGCGTTGTCAAGTACTGCCACTAGATGCTGTGTTGTCGTTTTGTAATAGAGTTGTGTCGTTCATGAACTATATAGTTCATTTAGGGTGACCAGACAGCACCCTTATGAACATAATGCACATGTTCGAAATGGCAAGTATGTTCGTGATTGTTATGTCTGGGCACCTTAAATGAACGAGTTCGAGAACTAGTGAACGAGTTCGACACAAGCCTATTTTGTAACTTTCATTGAGTTTCTCATAACATTCACTGACGTTTATTCAACAGTGTGGGATATTTTTTCAATACAAAAATAGAATCATTTTCCAGGTAGTGCTATTCGAACAACTAATTTAGTTTTTTTCATGTCGTTGTGTTCCCCACTTTCTAATTCAAATGCATTTTGGTTATGTGCTTGTTTGGTGTACTGTTATTATTGGTATTCGTTTATGTTGACCTGTACACCATCGGCACACTAAACAAAACAAAATCCCTGTTGATGTTGCCTACCACACCTTTTGTTAGCACCTTTTCTAAATACATCTTGCAAGGTATATTTTGTTTGGGATCAAACGTTGTAATCATAGAGAAAGGAATTAACTAGATATCGCACATGCCGTGGGAAATTTCTTGTTCAATGGGATATTTTCTAGATGGAGCTGAATGCAATAATTACAACGTTTGATCCCAAACAAAATATACATTGCAAGATGTATTTAGAACAGGTGCTAACAATACGTGTGGTAGGCAACATCAACAGGAATTTTGTTTAGTGGGCCGATGCTGTACAAGTCAACACAAACGAATATCAACAATAACAGTACACCAAAAAAGCACATAACCCAAATGGGAACACAACGACATGAAAAAAACTACATTAGTTGTTCGAATAGCACAACCTGGAAAATGATTCTATTTTTGTATTGAAAAAATGTCCCACACTGTTGAATAAACGTCAGTGAATGTTATGAGAAACGTCAATGAAAGTTACAAAACGACAACACAGCACCTAGTGGCAGTACTTGACAACGCCTGTGGGATATCTACTTATTTCCTTTATCTATGGTTGTAATTATTGCATTCAGCTCCATGTATAGTTTCGGTGAATTAAATTGTTTTTTTTTGTTTTGTCTGCATCACTTTGTTTTTGTCTTCAGTTATAAAGTGCTTAAGACAACGCGGTCGTCAAATAAAAATATTAATTAATTTGTACGAGCATATGTATGTAAATGATTCGAAAAGTCGGAACATTCACGCATATTTGTTCAAACGTCTCCAAAGTTTCCACGACAAATAGTACAATTTGTCAGAAAACAATCGGAAAAGTCGGACCATTATCCCAATGTTTTTTCAGATTTCTATCCGAAATTGGTACGATAAATCGGACAAAGGGTCAGAAAGTGATCGGATAAGTCGGACCATTAACGGATGTTTAATTAGACTTTATGCAGACTTCGTTCGGTTACGTCTAAAAATCTTTCAGAATTTCCCTCAGAATTCTCAAAGAAATCTGTAAGATATCTCTGCACTCTCTTCCGAATTTCCTCCGACAAAACTTTCCGAATTCTTGTCAACCGCCTATACGATTTTCTGGACGCTGTCTGACCGACTTCGGGTCCAGAGTGTCTTTTGCAGAGTGTCTGACAAATTTCTGACCGAATTCGGAACAAATTGTTTACTGGGAAACTACCCTGAAATATACCTGCAGTAAAGGGAATCGACTCTAAGTCGACTACCACAAAAAGCCATCGATTACCTTCCAAACTAGCCGCAATGCTTTTGAGCGGCGAATTTAACAAGGGGATGGCCGCTTTGGTGATGGCTCACCCTTTGAACTACCATTCGTCGATGAATTTATCGGTAACATTTCTTCGACGAATTTGTCGGTGACATTTCGTCGACGAATTCATCGACAAACAGTGATAGCAAAGTAAAAAGAACCCTGGTTCGATTCCGGGCTGGGGTTTTTTTCTGTTTATTTTTATTTTTTAATAGTTTTTAAATAGCCGATGGCGTTTTTAATGATATTTCATGTTTGTTTCAAAACAAATTTGTCCATTTTTAGTGGTAAAATGAAATATTTTTTCCGGCAATAAAAAAACTAACAATCACTCGACGCACGTCTTTTCTTTTTTAATGTCGAGCACATAATGACTCTTTCTCTTTCTTGCGTTCCTCAACCAAGCTCATATTCTCAAGTGTGGGAAATGAATGATGCGTTTTTGTTGTTTTTTTTCTATTTGCAATGTAGCATGTGTTGTTGGTGGGTTTTTTTTATTTCGGTTCCCGTTACAGTTTTTTGTTTGTGTCCTATCCATGGTAGAAATATAATGGTAGATGCAGTACGACAACAAATACAACAAGCCAAAAACAACAGGCATTTTGTTTTTGCTCAGTGTCTGTTTTGTGTCAAGTCAGCTGATAGAAAAATGATGAAAATGTAAACAAATTTGCAAAAAATGCCATTTAGAAAATGATTGAGTGTTATTTGATATATTGAAAGTGTTTAAGTATGAAAATTATAACGTTTCTATGTAATTTTTGCAGAGAAATATTTCAAAAACAGCAGTTGCTGGCGAACGGGGTTGCTGACAAACAAATGTAAACAAACTTTGACATAAGAGAAAAACTTACTCACACTCAGTCCAGAAAAAAGTTCAAATCAGCTGGGCTAGTGCTTCTACCATTTCTTTGTACCATGGTCCTATCGCACGCGTTTTTTTTTGGTTGTTATCTCTTTGATTCTGTGTAACTCTTTCTTGTTTGTCTCATGTGGTGTTTGTTGTTGGTTGGTTGTTATTTCTTTAATTCTCATGTGGCATGTGCTGTTGGTAACAGAATTCCCATTACAGTTTATCCAAATAATAACTAATCTGTAAAGTTGGTATTTCGTTGCGGTGTCAGTACTTTTGAAAAGAATGCGTTTAAACAATAGTCAATTTTGAATAAAAATACTGTACAATAAATTATCTCCAGTAGCAACTTGCTTTTTTTTAAACTCAACTTTTTTATTACAATTCAACTACAAAGTTAACAACTTAAAGCATTAGGTGAAAATAACACTATTAAATTCTTAAAGTTACTTCATTAACGAATAACAATAGAAAATCTCTCGAGACACCACTTTACGGATTACCACTGAGTACAAATGTAATCGGCGATGTAGTCGATGAAAAGTTGCCAGCCACTACTTGTGAAACTGCAGGGTGGTTAAAACACAAAAACCACTTCCTATTTATAAACGACATTTCTGCATGTTTCACTAAATTTAAATTTCTTTTATATGTATATAATATTTCTATAATATTTCTAAAAACTGACTCACTGCGGGATGCTCTTGATCTGCAAATTGACTTAGAACACTTCAATGAGTGGTGACATTTGAATGACCTTCCTTTAAATCTCTCTAAATGTGTAAATGCTTCTTATTTTAGGACTCATTATTCAATTCAGTTTCATTTCAAAATAGGTAACTATATCTTGAAATCTTGGAAATCTACCCTTGACCATGGTGGTGTTTTTGACTCGTCATTATCTTTCATTCAGCATATAGATTAGAATTATTCGCAAAGCATACAGAGTGCTTGGATTCGTCAGGAGAAATTGTTCTGAATTTTCCGATCCTAACACACTCAAATTGATTTATGCCTCATTTGTCAGATAGAATTGCTTAGAATATGCTTCTGTGATTTGGTGTCCACATAGTGAATTCATGTTGCTCGTGTGGAAACGGTACAGAAAACATTTATGAAGTTTGCTGTTTCTTTAGTACGGATGGTAAATCCATTACACACTTACATATGAAATAAACTGTTTATGATTGGGGTTGGCTTCTTTATAATTTCGGAGGAAATTCCAGTCTGTTGTGCTTGTTTTTGACATTATTGTATTGACTGCCCAGATCTGCTTTCTTTAATTCCATTTAATGTTTCTCCTAGAAGTCTTAGATATAATGAAATTTTTAATGTACCTTGCCACCATACTAATTATGGGCTTAATAGTACATTGACACGAGCTTTAATCTATATTACTGCTATTAATGTTAATCAACAGAAGGAATCAAAACCACAAATAGAGTTCTGCATATCCAAATATTGTTTCAAAAAACGTTTGCTTCAAATTTTGGAATGCATTTTTATAACAAACTAGCTGACCCGGCAGACTTCGCCCTGGCGACAAAAGTATTCAATGATGTCATGGCCACCAATGAATTCATGCATTATAACTAGTGGGACCACCTCAATTTTGAGCGAAACCGGGACATTTTTCGAAAGAATTACTAAAATCCGGAACATTCAAACTTAAAACCGGGTCATTTTTTATGGGAAAAAACCTTTATTATTCAACTTAAATTTAGACGATTATAATGTTATAAGTAATTTGAGTCTAATTTTCTGTCGTTTTTTGTTTAAAATCGTATTTATCCTGTGATGAAATTTGCTTCAGCAATGTTGGGGAGCCTTTCAAAAATTTGTAAAATTCAACGCATTCGTACTTTAAATTATATTTGAGAAATAGCATATGTTTCAAAGTATCTAGCTTGATTTGCGATTTTTCTTTTGTCCATAATTTTGCGATCAAGGAAAATATACGCCGGGCCATGTCCTGGATTTTCCGGGCCAGTTGGTCGCACTAATTATAACGGGTCCGCCATCTAACTTTTTTTTTTCAACTAGTGCTTATTTCGTGAATGCTAACACTTATCTCATGTCTGATTTGACAGATAATTAGTTTTATCCTTCCGCTGAACGAATATGGTTGTGTGTACGCTTGAACAACGCTGGGAAATATGGGAAAAATGGGCCTGCGATCGGCTTACAGAAGATTCCGATTTTGCCAAAAAAATCATCTTTTCAGATGAAGCTCATTTTGATCTTATCGGGTATGTAAACAAGCAAAATTGTCGCATTTGGGGCACAGAAAACCCGCACGCACACATTGAAAAGCCGATGCACCCAAAACGAGTCACTGTTTGGTGCGGATTTTGGTCCAGAGGCATAATTGGGCCAGTTTTCTTCGAAAATGAGCAAGGAGTGGCCGTTACAGTCAATGGCGATCGTTATCGGGCCATGTTGAAAGAATTTTTGTTCACAAAAATTGAAGAGAAGGATATTGGTAACATTTGGTTGCAACAGGACGGCGCTACGTGCCACACAGTCGAAGCTACACTCGATGTTTTGCGCCCTGTTTTTGAAGATCGCATTATCAGCCGCAGAGCTGATGTCGTTTGGC
The DNA here is from genome assembly GCA_963931995.1 of Phaonia tiefii. NCBI lineage: Eukaryota > Metazoa > Arthropoda > Insecta > Diptera > Muscidae > Phaonia > Phaonia tiefii. The sequence continues at coordinate 50,143,368 of OZ008368.1, forward strand.
CACCTCGGAGCTGCGATTTGACACCGTTGGACTATTATTTGTGGGGTGCCCTCAAAGATAAGTGTTACGCCGACAAGCCAGAGACAATTGACGCTTTAAAGGACAATATTCGTGAAGCCATTGGTGAAATACAGTTGCACACAATCGATAATGTGCTTAAAAATTGGACCGATCGTGTAGGCTACTGCATGGCCAGCCGAGGCAGCCATTTGAATGAAATTATTTTCCATTATTAACCGGAAGGACTGTACTTTCAAATAAAAAAAGAAATTTGAGAAAATATTCTGTAGTTTTTGTATAGCATTTTCAAAAAAAAAGTTATTTGGCGGACCCTTTATATGGGGGGGAAGGTGGAAAGTGCCACCTATTTACAAAATTATGTGAAATGAAAGTTTCATATGATTCATTCCAGTAGATCCAGAGTTTAGCCCGTGCAAACACCCTACATTCATTTTTGGACACAGGACACAGATTATGAATATACAGGGTGATTGAGGAAGTTCCGGACAAATTTCTCCAGCGTATTCCTTGGCTCGTCGGTGGTACAATGGTTAGTGTGCGCGGCTCTTGTACATGAGATCTTGGGTTCAAACCCTGCTCTGACCACCTTCAAATTTCTTTCGGCGTCGGTCACCTCGCTTAGTGACGGCGACATTATCGAGTATATAGCCATGAAAAAGCTTCTCAAAATACCGTTCGGAATCGGTGTAAAACTGTAGGTCCCAATCAGTGAGTGAAAACTGGAAAGCGCACAGCTCAGTGGTTGTGAGAAGTTCTCCCCGGTCCCTTCATGGGATGTAATGGGAAACCATTTATTTTTTTTTATTTTATTCCTTGGCTCATTTCATGAAGAAAAGTCCACTGGGACCATGTCCTAAAATGCAAGGGTGCGAAATGTAAGCGGGTTCAAAATTTTCGGATTGGCGGTCGGAGGGTAGTAGGGTAAAGTTGCTAACTTCTGAGGCAGTGGTCGAATTTTTTTTGTTTTTGGGCTTGTTGGAAAGGTCTTTGAGAGGCCTTTCAGAATCAATAAAAAAAGTAGAAAAAAAGTCAAATCGCCGAGATACAGAGCTTTTCGTTGCCATATGAAGTGGGTGTATACAAAATTACAAAAATTTCATGAACCGAAAATTTCGATTACTTTTCATTTGCTTGGTACTCAGCTCTTTCCGAAAATTTCGTAGGCAAAATCAATTACAGGGTTCTTGCTTTCGAAAACTTCGCCAGAACTGAATAAGGGCTTAATCAAATGGAATCAGCTGATCGCTTATATGCAAAAGTTGTACTACCGTACTACACTTTTGTATGGAAAAAATCTACGACACATACAACAGTTAGGACACTTTTGTGAACATCCAAATGTATCTACGGGTGATTCAGGAAGTCCCGGACAAATTTCTCCAGTGTATTCCTTGGCTCATTTCATGAAGAAAAGTCCACTAGGAATGCAAGGGTGCGAAATGGCAGCGGGTTCAAAATTTTCGGATTGGTGGTCGGAGGGTAGTAGGGTAAAGTTGCTAACTTCTGAGCCAGTGGTCCGATTTTTTTTGTTTTTGGGCTCGTTGGAAAGGTCTTTGAGAGGCCTTTCAGAATCAATAAAAAAACGTAGAAAAAAGTCAAATCGCCGAGATAAAGAGCTTTCGGGAAAAAATCGAAAAAAAATCACATAACCTCAATTTGCTCAGCCAGATGACAGGTAACTTATGATTTTTTTTTCTGTTGAAAGATAGCCATACCTCTTACCTTTCCAAAATGACCTAAACGTAGCCCAGAGGTTTTAAACTGAAAACCGGTCCACCGGTGGGGTAGAAGATATAATTTTAGGCTGAAAATCGACCATAGAGTAATGATGTATAGAGACGCGATTGTTCTCATCTGACATTTCCTTTCACACTATTCGTGGTGCGGTCTGTGCGACAGATTTGACGTAGATTGACTTAAACCAGGTGGAATTGCAAAAATTGTTGACTTACATTTTTCATGTCGTTACGATGAAAGGCTTTGAAATTTAAACGTATTTTGGACTTGTTTATTCTATTTTATTATTAGTATATAGTTGTGTTCGTTTACTTTCCCAACAATAATATAAAAGGTTGTAGTTTGAGAGAGTAAGAAAGATTTTATGCTCTTTTTGAAAATTTACAGAAAAAGTAAACGAATAGCATCCAACAAACATTTGCAAGAAAACAGCTGATGACCACAAATACATATTTATGAAGTTAACACACTTTCCAAAGTCCCTGGACACACTTACCATTGCTACTGCCACAGTTGACTACTGATGACGTCATCGGCTCACCAGAGTTTGCGGAATCACTCTGCACATCAATATTATTCATATTAGTTACAAATTGCTATAAAATATTAGAGAAATATTAAAGAAAACAAGAAAAAAAAAAAACATGATTCTACTTACTTGTTTTTGATAATTTATTTTTCATTTGCTTTGTTTACAAAACAGCCGATTTTAAACAGTTGTTCTATCTTGCAAATTTTGGTTGGCTAAAATTTATCCTATAACTCTCTAACATCGAACTGTCAAAATGTACGTTCTCTAGCTCTCTTTTGCTGGTTTTATGGAGTAAACGAACAGAAAACTAGCAACAATTTGCAAGAATATGCAGGTAAACGAACACACTTTATGTTTGTGGTGTATTTACACAAAAATTTTGACGCACAAATCGAAATGCCGTTGCTGAATTTTTGTTGAATGGTTTGAGCCATTGCCTCTATCTGGTATTATTAAAGCAATACTTTCCAACATGCAACCGCAACACACTAAATGTCATAAAAATACTGAGAGAGTGGCGTCTCTATACATCATTACTCTATGGCCTCGACAGATAGGATATACGGGGGGCTACTATGTATTAAAAAGCGTCAAAAGGAATTTGTCTGGCAGCGTTTTTGGACAACATAAGGCAAAATAAACGAAACAATCTATATTTTCCATAACTGGTTTTGTTATCGAAATATTGGCCGTTGCCATCGCCCGTCCGGACGACTCGAAATACAAAATAATCTTCCGTCAAAACCCCTCCATTAGCCGGACTTTGGACGCCCATAAGTCCTAAAATAGGGATTTCCCCCAACTTTTGTATTTATCGTTTTGTGCTGAAAATCGTGTGTTCTACCCCCTTCCCCATACAATTTTTGATACGACACCAAACCATAAAGTCGACTTGTCCTTATTATTGCAAGACTTGTCATTATTATAAACAAGAAGGAGAAAATGCTTGGAAAATAGTAGCAAACAAGATGAAAAACGCCCGTCCAAAAAAGAATCGTCCAGAGGCCATTATAATTTCTGCCAAGTGCGAAATATCATATGACTATATTCTACGTCAGATAAAAGCTGATCCAACACCGCATGATTTAGGAGAAAGTTTGTCCCGTATAAGGGGAACTCGAAAAGGAGACTTATTTCTGCTGATGAACACTAGCGATCAGGTCATGGTGGACAAATTCCACTGCGAAGTGGAAAACTCACTACGTCAACAATCTTAAATTCAAACACGACGACAGGAGGTGCTAAGAGTGTAAAGACATCGACGAGATATCCTCGAAGGACCTCGAAGAACCAGCTGATGGTGGAGACTATGAACGAGTCGGCAATAAAAAGCCAGAGTAAAGGATTTGGCTGAACTCAGATTGTCACCATTAGTTCGCCACTGGAAGCGGGAAATAGAGTACTCGAAGTGAACGAATTAATAATTTACTGGGTAGTATGTCGCCTCAGCCAGAAAGCTTCCCTTACAAGCTGTTTTAAGTACTTGGGATTTGGACATAGATTATACGCATGTATCACCTCGCAGGATACATAGAAAATGTGTAGCAGATGCGGAAAGGATGGTCACATGGCGAAGAATTGCACTAGTGACTCTGAATGTTTATTCTGTAAGGGGAGCGCAAATAAGGATACGAACCATGTGGCAGGAACTGGAAGGTGTTCTGTATATAGGAGGGCAATGGACACGGGAAGAGGATTAAGTTAGTACAACTTAACCTAAACCACTGTCAGGTGGCTCAGGAACTGCTTTCGCAGACAATCTGTGAGACTGGTGTTTATGTCGCCATCATATGTGATCAATATAGGAACCTGGATAGTAGTGTGTAACTGGTAACTGATAAAACGGAGTAGGTGGTGATATGGAAATCGTGCAATAGAAGGTGAGTCTGAAAACTCGGAAGATGGTTTCGTCATGAAGGAGAGTAGAGGATGTTGAATTTATCTTACCTTCAAGAGCAGTTCCTTGATGAGAAGTATAGATATCACGAGGGTTAGTAAACTTTTCACCCACAGCGACCACCAGGCGATCTATTTTGGGATCCGCAAGGAGTAAAGTGGCCTTACTATGCCGATAAATGACACCAGATCCAGTTTGACTAGAGGTGTTTTCTTGAAGCATTTCAAACACAAGCCCTAAGTGGCACAGGGGAGGACAAAGCGGCACAGATGGCTTCAATGTTGAGGATTGCAAGCGATGTATCAATGCCGAGTAGAAGATTAACACAATCCATGACATCAAACTACTGGTGGAATAACGAGATAAATAATCTGACGAAAAATGTTTAATGGCGAGGCATCGTAACCAACGTGGTAGAGGTAGGCCGGATTTCGACTTTGGACAAATAAAAAGCGCGACAACTGATGCGGTGTGGACAGATCTTTAAAGTAGGCATTCCCTGAAATAAATCAAATTGTTTCTAATAAATAGAAATTCAAAATATTTTTTTTATTTTCAAAACGTGTGAAGAATTATTAACGCATTTAGTGATAAAAAAAATTCAAAACAATTTCGATGCTAATAAGTAGGTACCTACTAATTAAGCACTTTAATTAACAGCATCAACTAATTTATGGGTGTGCGAGAAAGTGCAAACACTTGTTGTTAACTCTATAAATATGTAACTCGTAATCTGTAAATATTCCATTGTAAAATTGAGAACTTAATCCTTCATGGCTCCCAATAATGTATTGAAAGAGAAAGCGGTACGATATATCTTGAAAGAAAACGAACTCGCATTAGAACGCAGCATAATAGATATTCTGTTGGAAGCACATACATAGACCAAGAGGTTACGATCCAGTTCAAAGAATATGCCCACCAAAGAGGTATCCCGTTGAGATCGCATCAAGGGCAACAACATCAGCTTCTTCTCAGAGGGCAGCATCTTCTCCCATGGGAATTTCATGTAGATATCGTCACAAAGCATGTTATTCTAAAAGAAATGACAATTAGGGGGGATACATATTTTTAATTTCTCTAATTTGGAAGTTTGATTGGGTTAGTTGGGGATACTGTTTGTAAGAATTTGGTAGTTAGAGGCTTGTTAAATATCAGCTGAAGTTGTACTCAAGAGTATCCACATTTGAAGTACTTCCGTGCCACGACAAAAGTGGTGAAAGTGTACAATTTTCACAACTTCTCACATAGTTGTGCAGAAGTTTATGCTGATTGGTAATGATTTTGTTGGAAATGTCAATCCCGCCATTCGTTCATATGATGCTGAATAGCTAGTCCTGCATATTTTATATAGAAACCTTCCTTCACATACTCCCATAAATGATACATCTACTTGACCAATAATCTATAATTATACAATCTGTGACGCTTAAACTAAATACACCTTTGCATGTTAACGTAAAGACATTCCAAAATGGTCCGTCTCATTTGGCATCATAACATTATTGGCTTTCTGGTTACCGTAATCATATGAAACTAATTCAAATATTCCTGTTGTGATCACTCGCTAATAATAATATTATCAGACACAAACAATTAATGATCGCCTCTAAATTTACAAAATTATCACAAACAATAATGGTTTGACTTCCACATGAGGACGTTACGAGTATAATAATGAACGACCTGTAAGACCTAAACTAAATATCTCTACTGTCATGGGTGATGTTTGAGAAGAAAATGAGTAGCAAGAGAAGGGAACGTTTGTTCATTATGCTGCAATACAACCGCTCTTGTCAAAACAAATTTAGTTAAATTTTAAATTTGAATTCCTTTTGTTCGTTTGATTTGAAAACTCATTCCACAGTAAGTTTAGCCCCATTACTTGAATATTCCTGTCCACCGTTTAAGTGATGACTTGTTTGCTTTATTTGACCTACTACGTAAGGTAAATAAAGCAGTATCATCTGCTCCGACTTTTCACGAGCGCCGTCTTTAAGAACCCTACAATAATATCAATAACTGCAAGGAAATTTGTGTAATAATACGACAATCAAAGTATAATTGTCTCCCAATCATAATACTATCAGCCGCAATCATACTGCGGTAAAATATTACACACAACAAATATATTTTGATTGCAACAAATATATTTTGATGATAACTATTATTGCAGTACTCATTTTAATTTTGTGGCGAATATTAAGGATTCCAGAGCACTTGTCATAGTTGCGGTGACTAGGTCCCTCTCTCTCTCTCTCTCTCTGTATGTTTATAACGTATTCCACCGTCTGTACTATAAATTTCTTAAAACGAAAATTAAATGCAACTGGAACTGGAACTAGGGAGGCCTCAAGTGCTTTTGGAATCCGAATCGCTCAGAGATTATTTGGTGGGTGGAAGTTCCGAAATAACAATGACGTAATGTCATCCATACTAGTGAGCGAATACAGCGAAAACTTTCTGCGGAAAAAATAACCGAATTTAGAGGTTATCACAACCATATTATATAAAATCACATCCGAATTAAAGGTTGTCACAATCGCATTCGAAGTTGTCACAACCTATTAGAGGTTGCTTCAGCCGAATTTCAGTTGTGGTGTCTAAATTCAGTCGTGTTAACTTCGATTCGGTTGTGACAACTGCAATTCGCTAGCAACATCCGAATTTAAATTTGCTACTACCTCTTTTCAAACAATTAGTTCTGTGCTGTGATCTCGTGCGACCGGGGCCAAACCTTATAATGCAATGCTCAAACTGCTGTGATTCCCAAAATATCGCCGAATGGTGCAGTAAATCATGCATAAATAATGTATTTGATATTTTTCATCTTGTATAATCAAAAACAGATCGACGCCCAACGGGATTTATGAGGCCTCTAGGGTAACATGCCGACATTGTGACAATCTGTTCAACATTTCCAAATGGATGCATAAACACTTGTAAACCTGCATCAGGAAAATTAAGGTTCAAAGTGTTCCTTCAAGTTTCTTTAATTTGATTTATCAGTTAAAGAACTAAGAAATGCTAATAGATATTTTCAAACTTGAATTACCTCAGTTTTCACTTTTTCCCCACAAAAGCAATAGATCATTATCTGTATAGAAATTGTGATGAAGGCCAGAGCATTAAATAGCATCGTGTGTAGGTCGGTATTATTATTATGCGAGTAGATGTGGAAACACATTTGCAGGCAGCTAAACATAACCTCCGCCCAGAAGATTCCACCAAAGATATTGTTAATCTCGTCTATAAATTTCAAAATTCTATTATGATACCGTACGATAGAGCCAACATCCTTTAAAAAATCTCCATGGTTGTCATTCAGCTCAATCTTGCTGGCCGCTACTTCGATTTTAATCCTTAAGATACGAAAGTGAGCCGACACAGCGTAGACACACCAACCAAAAAGAGGTTCCACGCTAACAGTTAGATTAAGAAGTGTGTAAACGTACATCACTGATAAGATGTAGTTTAGAATGAATATCTGAATGCCACGATCTTCGAAAAGGAATCTAAGGATAAAAAATCATTTAATGTTTAGTGGTAGCAAATTGGTGTGCAGTTCCACATACTCTCCGTCAAATGGCATCATTAATTCCACCTCAACACCTTGGAAATATTGGGAACCCATTATGATAATGGGTACTGTGACAAAGCAGATCATTGTTGCCCAACAGGCAGTGGCATATACTTTTGAAATCAGCAAGGCCCGGCGGTTCTCAGAGAGCCAAATGTCATGTTCCGGTGAATTTGCTGTGGGATAGAGAAGTTGTATGCTTGATTGTTGGAGATTCTAAAAATACCTCAACTGTCTTACCACTTGTGGCCAATAGATTCATATCCCAGATCAATTTTAGCAAACTATCACGTTTAAATATTAGCACCATGAGTTTCAGCATTACCAGGGACGACTGATTGAACATCGATAACGCAAAGGTGACCTCATGAATCGCCACTTTAAACTTATGCACTGCATAAATGATCTGGGAATACTGTAGATAAAGCGTTATAATTGCTCGATATATAAATTTCCACGGATATTTTATGAAGTCTTTGCCTCTTATAGCCCCGATATCTAGTCCTACTTTTATTAGAGCCCGATATTGTATATTTAAGAAGTTTAAAGTTTGACGCGACTCCATTGTGTTCTATTTGCTAACTGACAAGCAAAAATCTCCTTGTTGGCCGACAAACCCATCCAATGTTGTTTCAATGACGTGTAATTTGACCACGAACAACAGCGATAATAATATGGGGGCGCAATTAAAGAAATTTAATTATACGGCTCATTTTGGCAAAGTGTCGGGAATAACTGTCAGCTGAGATGTTACTTAATAATGACCTTGTTGGATCGGTCAACACAGCCAATTTGTGTCGGTACAGTTACGTTTGGTCAGGAGTTGGAAACCAAATCGGAAGTACATATGCGTTTATAAAGTAAACTAATCATAAAACATTTGTTTGTGTTGGGTTATATTAGGCCAGGTTTGGTTGGGTTAGGTTAGATTAGGTTGGGATAGGTTAAGTTATATTCTGTTAGGTTTGGTTAGGGTACCTTCCAAGGAAGAAAGCGGGAGTAACGACTCGTCGGACCCCAGTTATCGACGGTATGGAGGGCTTACTAAAAGAGGTACAGGTGCCCAGTGAAGTCCTACGAAAGGACGAATGGACATTGTCACTGTCTAAACATCCAACCACAGTGGTACCTTTATGAGAGGAGTAATAAGAAACGATTTGGCTTCGTAGACACAACGTGATGGAACAAGATCCCAACACTACGAAGCCGCTGAAAGGTATTATGGTATTTCTGGAGGAACTAATATGCTTGCAGGCAAACACGACTCCCGTCGAATGGCATAAAGACCTACCACAGAATGGTCCTAATTATGGTACCTTTGGAGCAACGGTTATGGATTGATGCACCTTTGGCCGGCAGCTGTGATATTCTGGAACCTAAATAAATGGAAGTGAAATTCCATCGAAATGGCTTCAAGGCTGTCACTTCCGCCTCGTCACCATTGATTTTTGGTGCAAGATCCGAAGTAGCTCCCGACTAACACGGACCTGGGTGCGGCACGCGGTCTCATCAGCATCACATGCCAAGTTATCCCAGCAGGCTCAGATAATAAAATAGATAAATAATACAGGAAATGTAAATTGAGTCTGCAGAAGAATCCCCATAAGATAAGAGACTAAAAGAGGAGAAAAGCCCCATCCACCCCACCTCAGAGAAAAAGGTCGATCAAACATGAGCTTCATGAGCTTCTCAATAAGCCAACAACACTTAACGATGTTTCTAATACACGTTCTGCTCAAACCGTCTCTTCGAATTCTGCTGCTAACTCTCTGACGTCGCATGCTGCCGTTGTTAAGTCATCAGTGATACTGCCTACAAATGCTGCTTCAGTCGCAAAAACTCTCACTCCGTCTGTTTTACCCGCCAGTTTACACAGTTCTGATGATACGCACACTATTGCAACTCATGCTTCTGAGATTTAATTTATTTGCTGAATTTTTTCAACAAACATACTCTTGCACTTCTTTTAACTCTACCTACCCTTATGAACTATCGACGTAGAATGTATTTACAAATCTAACAATAAGTGCAGATGAAGTTTTAAGCGGTTTAAAAGGATTAAAATATTCAAATTCTCCAGGAAGTGATGGTGTTCCTTCCTCAATTCTAAAGGCTTGTGCAGATGAGTTGTATATTCCACTTACGAAAATTTTTAATATGTCTCTTAGTTTGGGTTATTTTCCATTACTTTGGAGAAAAAGTCATATTATACCACTCTATAAAAGTGGTGATAGACGACTCGTTGACAACTACAGGGGAATAGCTAAGTTAAGTGCTATTCCTAAATTATTTGAATTTATAGTAACACAGAAGATTGTTCGTTCTGTGTGTTCAATTGTCTCCCCTTATCAACATGGTTTTGTTAAGAATAGGTCGACAAATACGAATTTGTTGAAATTAACGTGTCATATTTTCGAAGCCTGATACAGTAATTCATGACCTTGTAATTTCCAAATTGGATAAGATTGGATTTCCCCCTGGGCTTCTTAAGTGGATCTCTTCATATCTTACGGAAAGAACGCAACAGGTAACGTTTAGTGGAGTTTTATCTAAAATTATCGTGGTATCCTTTGGGGTTCCCCAGGGTAGTCATTTGGGACCATTATTATTTGTGCTTTATTTAAACGATCTACCTTCGGCTATTAAGTTTTCTAATATTTTAATGTACGCAGATGACGTTAAGCTTTTTTAATCTTATAAAGACACAATTGATACTCGTCGCTTACAATCCGACCTGTCTAATTTAGTACTTTGGTGCTCTGTAAATGGAATGTCCGTAAACCTAAAGAAGTGTAAGAAACTGTCTTTCTCAAGGAAGCCGATAATGTCATGGGTATATACTATTGACTCGTACGATTTAGAAGAGGTCAAATCGTTTGTGGATTTGGGCGTCTTGTTAGATCAGAAATTACGTTTTAATCTTCATATTGAAAGTATTGTCAATAAGGCTTACTCAATGTTGGGGTTTATTAAAAGGTGGTCAAAGGAGTTTAATGATCCATACATAACAAAAACACTCTTTGCAAGTCTTGTAAGGCCCATTCTTGAATACTCCTGTATCGTCTGGAGTCCCTATTACAACACGGACATAGATAGAATTGAATCTGTCCAAAAGCAATTTCTTTTGTTTGCATTGCGAGGCCTTGGCTGGAATCAATTTGAAAACTTACCACCATATGAAAATCGACTTAAACTCATTGACTTAGCAACTCTTGAACGAAGACGATATATGCTGAAATCTATGTTTATAATTAAACTATTAAATGGTCAAATTGATTCTTTAGTTTTGTTAAACAGATTAAATTTAAATATACCATCACGTTTTACCCGAAATTTTCGACCTTTAAAATTGTCCATTACCCGATCAAACTATGATTTTTACAATCCATTTAGAGCACTTTGCTCTCTTTATAATGATCTTTCAGTATATCTTCCATTTCTTGAACCACTGCACAAAGTGAAAAAATACATTATTTATGAATTATCATATGCTATGGTTGCCAGTTGTCGTCATCATCAAAATACTTAGTTCCCACCATCAATGTACATATTTAACACCCAATTATCGCTGTTGTAAATTTGTCTTCGCCACACTGATACATAACTATATTATATTGAATGTATACGATGTCCACTGTACTTTCATCCTCCCATCGCTTTGGTCAACAGAATAATTTTACGTGTTGCTCAGTTACCGATCCTGTGTTCCTGTTTCATCTAAGTCTGCGTCCTGTATACTTTGAATTTGGTCAACAGAATTATTTGATGTGTTACTCAATTACCGATCCTGTGTTCCTGCTTCGTCTAAGTCTGCATCCTGTACACTTCTTCATATCATGCTTCCAGTTTCCTTATTTCATCTATCATATACATATATATGTACCTATCCCTGATTTCGTCATCAATTGTACACCGCCTACTGATTTTTATATGTTATTAATTGTTAATAGATAGTTATAAGATAGATTTTAAGAGAATATTATAATAACTTGCAAATCTCTAGATGTAAGAACACATAGTTTTTTGCTGCACGAACTAGCGTAATGGGAGAAACTTTAACTTTAAAACACCAACGTACGTGATTTTGGAAAATGGTATTATTGTTGCACAGTGTTTCATATATGTACATCGATATCTTTGTTTTTAGTATTTCGAAAAAATGTCCTCACATATACACATTTGTTCGATCCATATTTAACTGCCGACTGGCTTTATTCACAAATTTCTTGTTTTTAATAACCTAAGAAAAAAAAATACCAATATCTGTACTTGTTATAGATATTTAATGATTCACTGGCCGTTGTTTTCAATAGATTTTAAAACTTTAGAAAATATTTAATATTATTTAAATAATAGCGGCATTCATGCAATCGTGGAAGCCGAGAACTTTTGCTCAGCGCAAGTTTCCTCGCACCGTTGCATGAGGCGCCAAGTAAAGTTGCTCAGCGTAGTTGTGCTCAAAACCATATCAGCTGACCAAGATGGATACATAAGGTGGTAGCAGTAGCAATTGCATGTATTGTCTGTGTACTTTTTCTACTGTTCTAGTGCTATCACCTTATTTATCCATCCTAGTCAGATGACAACGAAATGTCAAAAGTTTACACGTTTCTCCATCCCACGTTTGCGCAGCAAATTTGCCTCGAAAACTTTCCACTTTTGAGCAAGTCGCTTTGTATGGGAAATTTGTTTGTTTTGACGTTTGCTGTGCAAGTTTACGATGTTTTCGAGTTTACGAGGTTCTTTCGAGCTTTCATGAAGACCACTAATAATTTCATAATTTCGCCTTTTTAATCTATTAAATACCATTACATACAATTCCATACAATTCTAAGCAATATTTCCACGTAATATCACAAATCAACTTTTTTTTTTTTTACAAACGCAAATTTACTGAAAATTTTTATACATTGTAAGAGATGTGTTTTAACATAGTACGTAAGTGCAATTTGAAAAATTAATCCTCCAGCTGAAATTAAATTTTTGTAGCGGAGAAATAAATAAATAAATAAATAAGTGTCTCAGAGATAAGTTTCGTGTTAGCTATGAAGGTAATGGTGCCCCTTGCTCTACTGGCAACTGTTTCTGTCCCCCTTGCGCAGACAAATAATCTTTCGGATGTAAATCGTAACCCAGCACACAATTCAGATTGGACGCGAGTAACATCCCGTAAAAATCGCCAAAGACCTATCATTATTGTGGAGAATGATGATGTTGAACTTGAAGTTATTGTGAAGAAGAAGTGGATATATTTGCCCTCCTTTAAATCAAACATTACGGAGGATCAAATCATGGCCTATGTTGAAAAGCATGTTGAAAGCTATGTTGAAAAGACATCAGTAAGGCTCATATGGCTTGCTTTAAATTAGTAAAGAAGGACGTTAATGTGGCTGATTTAAAAAGTGTTAATTTTAAGCTGGGTATTGCACCGGATTTTTACAAGGAACTGTTTAAGCCCTCTTTTTGGCGTAATAACGTTAATGTTCGTCCATTTCGAAATTTTCCCAACACTCATCCTGCAAGAACTCAATCCTAGTTGATAATGTCTCATATAAGCTCAAAATTTATTATCAAAATATGGCTGGCATCAGAACTAAGCATAGATCTATTTTTTTGGATACATCGCAATGTGATTACGATATCATTGTTTTTGTTGAAACCTGGCTTAATATTGATTTCCATGATGGAGAGTTTTTTGATACTAAAAAGTATGCTGTTTTCCGTAAGGACAGGGATTCTATGAAAACTTGCTGTTCCCGTGGAGGAGGTGTTTTGGTTGCTGTAAAGAAGTCTTTGAAGTCTACGTCTTTAGTGTTGTCTAATAGTGGCACGTTGCTTGATCAAATTTGCGTACGCTTGGAAGGATTGAATAGATTGTTTTATTATGGTGTCCTACATACCGCCAAATAGCAGTCAAAGTTTATATGTTTCGCATATGCATAATATCTCTGAAATGGCTCCTGATAACGAAAAAGATGGTTATTTGGTTCTGGGTGACCTCAATTTATGTAATATAGTTTGGTCTTTACTGCCTAATTGTAATACCTTGTATCCCGGCAATGTTAATTTAACGCATGAAATCAATTGTATTGATACAATTCTTGGTTTGTCTTTAGTCCAAATTAATTCATTTTTTAATTGTCTTGGTCGATTATTAGATCTTGTATTTATTTCCAATAATATTAAATTTTCTATTGAAAAATGTGATAAGCCCTTCAGTACTACAGACATGCATCACGTGCCATTAAATGTAAATGTTGATTTTTATAAGTTTCCCTGCTCTAATATTGATTATTTACGTTACGATTTTAGTAGATGTAATTTTGAGGTTTTAAATCAGCATATTTTGAGTATTGTTTGGTTGGACGTTTTTAAAAGCAAAACCATCGATGATTGTTATTATGAATTTGTTTGTAAGATTAATGAAATATTTCATTCTGTGGTGCCTAAGGTTAAGCCAGATTGTTATAAATACCCCTGGCTTAAAAAAACTTAAAAATTTGAGAAATAAGTTTCACAACGTCTACAAATCCACAAATTGTGCTGAAAGTAAGAGGACGTTTGAGCATTATTCTAGGGAATTTGATTTTCTAAATACATTTCTGTACAGCAATTACATTGTGCAATTTGAAAATAAAATAGTTACTAATCCACAGTCATTTTGGCACTTCATAAAAGCTAAACGTAGAAGCAGTGATGGGAAGATAAATTTGCAAATTCTCCAGTTGAACAAGCAAACTTATTTGCCGATTTCTTCAAATCCAACTTTGAATTTGGGGCAACAAGTATTGCTTCAAGTTTTTTGGATGGTGTTAACTCAATCACAAATTTATCTTTCTTTCAGTTTGATGAATCTGATATACTCGCTGCCTTATCTGATCTCAAGGATTCACCTAAACCTGATATAGATGGGCTTCCTACGTTGTTTCTTAGGAAATGTAGTTTATCTATTTGCGGTCCGCTAAAATTGATTTTTAATAATTCCCTTAAAGCTGGTACGTTCTTAAACCAATGGAAAGTTTCCACTATAATGCCTATTCATAAATCAGGATCAAAAAATGACATTAGCAATTATAGACCGATATCTAAATTATCTAACGTATCGAAACTCTTGGAACATTTAGTTTATGATAAAATTTATCATTCTATTTTCCAATTTTTATCTGAATCGCGGCACGGTTTCATAAAACATCGTTCAACAATTACTAACCTATTAGTCTTTACTAATTTCTGTATCAAGTCTTTTGAAGCAGGATTTCAAGTTGATACACTCTATTTTGACTTTTGCAAAGCCTTTGATAAGGTATCGCACAGTTTACTTTTAATGAAATTGGATTTCATTCGTGTCTTTTACAGTGGTTTGAATCGTATTTAAGTAATAGAGTGTGTCGTGTGTGTGTTGATAATTTTTACTCTAATAGGTATACAGCAACCTCTGGTATACCGCAAGGTAGTATTTTAGGACCTCTTCACATATTCAAACATAAACGCATTCATATTTTCATACAATCCCAGCGGGCAATAAACCGAGCCTTAGCGAGTGTTACGCTAAATGCTCGCAAACGGGCTCAGAAACGAGTATTTACGTGCGCCAAACAGAGGCACACACGTGCAGGCACACGACACAACAACAAAGTTTTGGCTATTGCATTTTGTTTTATGTTTCGTGTTGTTCTCGCAAAAGATATTGCAAAAGTCTCGCAAACGAATCTCTTGCAAGACATCGTAAACGAAACTTTTACTGCCACAAACTGAGCGACTGAAGATTCATTTCCGATCGTTTTCGGATCTGTTTTCGAGAGTTTTACCCGTAAAAGTTTCGCGTAGCTCTCGTATGCGATATCGTATACGAAGTTTTGGTCCGCTGAGCGAACTCATTTATCTACATCAGTGGTGGGCACCACCCAGCGGGCAATAAACCGAGCCTTAGCGAGTGTTACGCTAAATGCTCGCAAACGCGCTCAGAAACGAGTATTTACCGGACCAAAACCGGGGGAGAAATTAAACTCGCCCAAATATTCGCAAACTGGTTTAAAAACGGGTGCTAAACGGACGAAAAGAGAGAAACGACACAACAACAAAGTTTTGGCTATTGCATTTTGTTTTATTTTTCGTGTTGTTCTCGCAAAAGATATTGCAAAAGTCTCGCAAACGAATCTCTTGCAAGACATCGTAAACGAAACTTTTACTGCCACAAACTGAGCGACTGATGATTCATTTTCCGAACGTTTTCGGATCTGTTTTCGAGAGTTTTACCCGCAAAAGTTTCGCGTAACTCTCGTATGCGATATCGTATACGAAGTTTTGATCCGCTGGGCACTCATACTAACAAACCTATCATTGTGTGAGTGCCACATAAGCTGACTGCGAAGCACATTACACTATCAAACAAAAAATTTAAAATTAAAAAAAAAATTATAAGCCATGAAAATTGTTTTAGTTTTTTTCCTCAAAAGTTATTACCTCGTCAATGTTTATATCAGTTTCGCAGCATTTTATGCGCATTAAATCTGATATATGAATATCCGAAACTCGATTTCTCAGATTGGTTAGAATTATTTTTAAAGTCGAAAATGATGCTTCACAATTATAAGTAGTGCCAAACATTGAATAAATTATATAAATTTCTTGTTTGAGAATGGGATATTTTTTCTCAGAAACCGCTTTCCAAAAAACGTTTCCCATTTCAAGTGCAAGCGACAAATCGTTTCTGAACAACTGTAGTTCATTATGAAAATGTGGTGGTTGTTTATTTATATCACAATTCAAAGGATAGTTGTGAAGCTCTATCGTAGATTCTATTAATTTAAAATCTTGAAATCTTCTATTGTAACTATTAAATAAGTCTGTTATAATACCACTATATTCTGTCAATTTATTTCTATTGTAAAGATTACTGAATATTTTTTTGGTCTTTTCTAAGTTGGATATATCAAAATTTTTTAACTGGGCTATTATAACTTGAAGTTTTCTTTCAAAATATTGCATAGAAGATAATAATTGAAGAATGGATTTATTTCTACCCTGAAGTGAGAGGTTAAATTGGTTTAAGATATTAGAAATGTCACATAAAAATAACAAATCTAACAGAAAATATTTATTATTAAGATTATCAATGATTTCTGCCAAATCGGAATATGTATTTTGCTCAAAAAAGACTAAAACCTCCTGCCTTAAATCAAACAGTCTTCCTAGGGACCTACCACGACTAAGCCATCGCACTTCTGTATGGAGGAGCAAATCACCGTAATCAGCATCAAGTTCTTTAAGAAGTACTTTAAATTTCCTCTGACGTAGTGAGTGGTGACCTCCCCTTATTTTATTTATTATTTTAGTAGCTATTTCCATGACATGTGACAGTTTCAATTCCTTTGAAAAAAGAGATTGCTGATGAATAATGCCATAGAATAACACATACCATAGAAGCTTTTATTCGCTCAATAAATTAAACGTCATAGGTACGATGGAAAGTAAACATTGGATGGTGGAAAATATGGGTTCAATAATACCAGATGGTGGCAATAGTATACAACGATCAACAAAGGAACAACAACCGAATTTCGTGTTTTTGTGGCAAACTAGTTGTGTTAAATACAATACAAATGTATACCAACGATAAAAGTCAACAAAAACGTGCAAAATATATTTAAATTTTTCAGTTCTACACCAAAACGCCAGGAAAAAGTTAAGTGAACATATTTTGTAACTCCACCTGATGTAAGATAATTTTAAATTTAATTGCTCTCATTTCCACAAACCTACGATGAGAGTGTGAAATGAAACGTCAGATGAGAGAATAAGTTTATCTATGTATGTATTATTCTATGAATAATGCAATGAAATGTTGAAATTTCAATACCATTCTTCATTAAGCAACCCCTTAGTCCTCGGTTTTTACCTGTCATAACTTTCGCTCCGTCAGTGCAATTAGAAGAGCATTTATTCATATCAAAAGTCAAAAATACTTTTTCATTTCTAATTTTATACAAATTTTCTCCTGTGACGTGACCATGCATTGATTCAAGTAATAACATTTCCTCAGTTGTGTCCAAATTCTGATTAACAGATTTTACACACACGATTAGTTGACTCAAATAATTAATATCCGTACTTTCTTCAAGACACAAAGAATAAACAACACAATCCAATAATCTACTTTTTGTGCATGAGTATAGAAAAGTGCTAATAATTTCAGTTCTGCGCGCAACAGTTCGCCTAGATAACGGTATTTGTTCCATTGTCTTCCCCATCTCCTTCCCTTTATCTTCAAACACATTTAGAACATCCTTGAGTAAATTCTTTATAAAAATGCCGTCATCAAATGGTCGACATTTTTTTGCCAAAGCTAAAGATACAACAAACGATGCCTTTTTCAAGGCTGCGTTATGTGTTGATGCATTTTGTATTGTTACTTGATCGCTAACGCCGGGCATGTCAGCAGCAATAAATTTAAGAAAAAAAGTGCCTTTAATTCCAAAAGTTTTAAATATCTCTCCCTTCCCCCTAAAGAAGCATAATCTGAATGCAAATAAAAATAATGTCGCTTTATTACGAAAAGCAAATTAAGGCTCGTGAAAAATGCTGTGGCATTGTGCTTCAACCTCAACATTTTCATAAACAAAATAATCATTCTCCCACTCTTCATGAAACATGGTTTTTTTTGCAGACAAGTGTTAAGTGACTTGCATGAATGCTGACGAGCAACTGAATTGAATTCAATTGCCACGATCAGTGTTGCCAGTTTAGGGGATTTATCCCCAAATTGGGGAGTTTTTTTCAAAACGGGATTGTTTTTTTGGTATGGGGATCCGGGGATTTTTTGGGGATGAAAATTTAAGATGTATTTATTAAAAGTGCTTCTTTTGTATCATTGTTTGAAAGTTTTGATCTGGCACTACCTAAATCAAAGCAAGCATACACACACAAATAATATTTGGTTTTGCGTATGTGTGATTGCAAAAACAAAAACAAAGTTACTGTGCCAAGTCTGGTTCTAGACGTGCAATTGTAATTGCTGCAATTCTTCATGATTCTCTTTTGGAATTGCAATTTGCTTTTCCACGCACGCAATTCTGTTTGTGCAATTCTGGTTTTTATTATTCCTGCTTCTGACATTCGTATAAATCTGAGACATATGCAGACTATTCGTGAGAAATTTTTACGAATGAGTAAATGAAAAGAAATGTCAAATTATTCGGCAGCCGCCATTACTAAAAAATTACGAATGAGAAGAACTGAAAGAATTGCAGATTTCATGCAAGTTTTTTCCTCGTTGCATTCTTCTTACCTCTCTCTCCTACGAACTCATGAATTGCAGCAATTATACTTGCACGTGTAGAAACAGACCAAGTCTATACTGTTTTTTGGCGTTGCCAGTAAACACTTGCAAATCGTTATTGCTAAATGTTGTCAGCAAAAAGAATTGCATACACTTGTCCATAGGCTAATTACTATACTAGACTTAACAGCTCTCTCTGCAAATTTATGACATTTGGCCTGGTGTGATATTTATGCTGGATATTGAAAAGAATTGTTTTACTAATACCAGATAGAGGCAATGGTTCAAAACAACGAACAAAATAACAACAACGGCATTTCGTTTTGTGTGTTAAAATTATTGTATTAAATACAACACAAATGTATGCTAACAATAACCGTCAATAAAAAAGTTTAAAACACATATAAATTTCATAGTTTTCACCAAAACGATATGAAAAATTAAAGTCAGAAGTTATTGTAATTCAACCTGGTGTATGTCACTTTTCGTCAAACAGCTCTCTATCACACCGACCGCATCTCGAAGTGTGTGAAAGGAAACGTCAGATGAGTCAAATATTCTCTAACGTAAGATTTATTCTATGCACTTGCCAGTCCCAGAAAATATCAAAATGTTTTACTGGGGCAAGGCTGTACGTGATGACAACAATAAACCCAGTAAACAAACATTTTTGATATTTGGCGTTACTGAAAAAAATAGAAGCAGTGGAGTAGAAATAACGAGAAATACAAAACTATGTACAAAACAAGTAATGAAGTAGATGAATCTGAAGATTATGAGACTTAAGTATTTGATATACTAAGCCTTAATAACTTTTAGCCAATGTCCAGATCAAAATCCAGATCTCATTTGTCATAATCTTTTTGTTATAACTAATTATTACTAAAAAAAAAATAATAATATAATTTATAATTTAATAATAATATAATAATTAATTATGTTTATATTTTTCAATATTTAAGTTTTCGTTTTGTTAAACTGAATTCTAAACAAATTTTTATTTTAAAACTTAAAACTTTCTCGAACTTCCTTGAAAACTATGGGGATTTTTCGGGGATTTTAAATTTTTTTTTGGGGGAATTTCGGGGATTAAAAATAACTAAAAAAAAAACTGACGACCCTGGCCACGATGTGTTCTTTGGTACAACGAAATCGAAGTAGTCGTTGCTTTGTTTATACTATGTGTGTGTAAGCAGAGCGTCGGCAGCATTTTTCTTTCCTATCACCGGTGATACGATTTAGAGATTTTGCCCTACACTGATCTATATATATAAAAGAATAACGTAACTGACTGACTGACTCAACATCGCTCAGCCCTAACCGCTGAAGCTAGGAACTTGCAATTTGGCATGGAGGTCCATCCTCTAGCGCTGACATCCGCTAAGACGGGATTTTTGGAAATTCCTACGGGGAGGGGCAAAAAACGGAAAAGTCACTCCCATGGCGGAGCTAATAATCTGAAATTTTCAATATTTGTTAATTCGGATATGCCATTACTCCCTGGTATGGTACTATTTGCAGTTTAGCCCAGAAACTTGGTAAATTAGCGAGTAAACGGGGGGAAAGTTTAAAAAGTTCATAAAACTACCGATAACGAAGTTCGGGCTTTTCAGCTAGTGTTTATATAAATATATTACTCAACATATGTAGCACGAAATTTCTCCCAGTGCACTCAAAATACACTCACCACTACACACACATTTTTAAGCTGGCTCTCTTTATGATGGACCCTGATGTAGGTACACGTGTATGTTGCTTTCCATTCTCTTTGTTTTTTGTGGGAATAAAACAAAAAGTATTAAGCATGATGGAATTATTAGGTGGTAGCAGGAGGAATGTGTATGTATTAGTAATACAGAGATCTGTCAAACTCAGTTGATTTTTAAATTTTTTCTATCTTTCTTTAATTGTACAAACAACTTTTCATTTAATTAACAAAATTAGTATGTGGTCAAACTGGATTTATATCGAATTTCTGAAATCTGTTAAGTATTTACTAATTAAACAAACAAATTAGTTAAAATTTGACAGAACTCTGTACAACGACATGAAAAAACTTCGATCAGCTGTTCTTATAACACAACCTCATATTTCAACCATGGTATTAAGCAAGAAAATAATGACACATGTTCTTGCACTGGTCTTTAAATAATTTTAAGTATTAATATTATTTAAATGTAACATTAGATAGGGTCGGCCTCCATCAAAAAAAAAAAAGTTTGGCGAGTCGCACCCTAGAATTAAAGATTAAGCCATAACAAATCCGGGACCACAAAAAAAAAAAAAATTTTCGCGCACCCTAAATACGGTCGAATTGGTTATTTTCCTGCTGCGTCGTCATTTGAAGTCCGATTCGAACGAAATAAAAACCATTGTTTTTGTTTTCACAATAGCTACATTTTCTTCATACACAACATTTTACTTCATTATTTTCAAATGTCTTTATTTATAAAGGGTTTTTCAACAGAGACGCTACAAAAGTAAATCAAATAGTACGTCGCCTCCGCCAGAAAGTTTCCCATACAAGCTGTTTTAAGTACTTAGGATTTGGACACAGATTATACGCATGTACCACCTCGCAGGATGAATCGAAAATGTGTAGCAGATGCGGAAAGGATGGACGTCACATGGCGAAGAATTACACTAGTGACCCTGAATGTTTCTGCTGCAAGGGGAGTGCAACTATGGACAAGAACCATGTGGCAGGAGGTGGAAGGTATCCTATATATAGGAGTGCAATGAGCACGGCAAGATGCTTAAGTTCGTACAACTTAACCTAAACCACTGTCAGACGACTCAGGAACTGCTTTCGTAGACAATCTGCGAGACTGGTGTTGATGTCGTCATTATATGTGATCAATGTAGGAACCTGGATAGTAGTGTGTGAGTAACTGATAAAACGGAGAAGGTGGTGATATGGACATGTGGAAATCGTGCAATAGAAGGTGTGGCTGGAAACTCGAAAGATGATTTTGTCAGAGCAAAAATCGGTGGAATATGCGTATACAGCTGTTACACTCCACCTAGCGCATCTATGGGAGAATTTGAGCGCATGTGAAATAATCAGAGATGCTGCAGAACACAAACAGACTTTAATGCTTGGGCAGTCAAATGGGGACGTAGAAGAACGAACAAAACGAACTATTTCAAACAGTGACGAACAAAACGAACTATTTCAAACAGTGACTTCGTGCTGGCTAATGAAGTACCATCAGGCCTCAATACGCCGAGAAAGTACACCAGATCCACTGGTTGGGCGTCAAAACACCTGGGCGAGGGATATTTTCTAGAAACATTTCAAACACAACGTTGAGGATTCCAAGCGATGTCTCAATGCCGAGTAAAAGATTGACACAATTCA
This sequence comes from Phaonia tiefii, assembly GCA_963931995.1. Classification (NCBI taxonomy): domain Eukaryota; kingdom Metazoa; phylum Arthropoda; class Insecta; order Diptera; family Muscidae; genus Phaonia; species Phaonia tiefii. Next base: position 50,165,774 of record OZ008368.1, read on the forward strand.
GGACACCAAACTACTGGCGGAATAACGAGATAAATAATCTGAGGAAAAATGTTGAATGGCGTGGCGTCGTAGCCAACGTGGTAGAGGCAGGCCGGATTTTGAAGAAAGGCAACATGTATACAAAACAGCGAGAGATGAATTACAAAGAACAATCAAAAAATATAAAAGAGAAAGAGAAGCAAATCTGCCAAGGAGCCGAATCGAATCCAATGGAAACTGCATATGGAGTTGTAACCGCACGACTGAAATGCAATACGTCACCGCAACTTTCATACTCGGTACTTCTAGACAAAATTGTGTCTACTCTGTTTCCTAGACATACTGTGCGTGAATACGATTTTTCGGAATTGCCACTGACAGAGAATATAGCATTGGCGACTTCAGACTAACTTATGACAATTATACGTAGAATTAGAGATCACTAAGGGCCAGGGTCTAATGCCTAATGTTGTAAACCAGTGTCTTAAAGAATTTTCATTCCCAGGTCCAATGAAAATGCAAACAATTATTTTGCTTCCGAAAGCGGACTAACGCCTAGCAGATCCTTCGTCGTATCGGCCAATATGTATCCTGGATTCAAAGGGCCAAATATTGGAGAAGATTATTTTCAACAGACTCGTCTTAGCGGAGCAAAACACAGAAGTTGTACTGTCGTAGAAGGATGAAAGCGCTATAAATAAAAAGAAGACAGCAGCGAACATCATCTAAGGATGAGTTAAAATATCTAGGAGTAATGATAGACTCGAGACTTACATTTAATAAACATATACTTATAGATTATGCCCGAGACAAACCGGCAAATGTTAGTTCAGCCCTACAGATAATAATGCCGAATGTATTAGGTCCTAGGCAGAATAAGGGGACTATGATATCCAGAATGGTGAGATCCCACTACTATACGCAGCACCAGTATGGTCAAGTTTCCTTAGTGCTACTTCCAGTAGGTGCAGAGGTTGAGTGCCTTTAGGGTCTACTGTGTTTACCGCACGACATCCATCCATGTACAGTTGCAGGAATGATATCCATTGATAGTCTGGCGGATGAGTCAAGGACGTTGTATGAGGCAAAACAAATACGGGAACTGGAAATAACGGCGAAACTTCGTAGAACCGAAAGAGAGGCATCAACAAGACAGTAGCACTATAGATGAGATAATTCGCAAATTGGAAGATGGACGTAAAAACTTATTCCGAAGGTGGAGCCCTCACAGCTGTGAAACCCCGGCAATTCATCTTGACCCTGTCAACCATTGGAGGCACCCATGAAACCCAGTAGTATGCTCACTCCTGTTAAGGAGAGAAACTCCAGGTCTCCTATAAAGTCCTGCCCAAGGGCACCTAAAGCTACAGTGGTCGGGCGCAGAACTATCCCAATTGCCCATCAGGTGTGTGATATTGCAATGGCCGGTTAATATTCTACAGGCCAGTCTCAAATCTCCCCTGCACCAGTCAACCATATATCCTGTCGGGATCTGCTATGTTCCGGCCATAGTGAACTAGCAGTTATGCAGTCGGATCTGGAGGCCCAACGTCTACTAGCTGTTTTCCACATTCAGTCCTCCACTAAGCCATAAAGGTGGCAGTTGGTCGGTAACAGTCGTTATCAGGCAACTTACGACCTCCTCTATCCAGTAAGTTTGCTGATTCGTTCCCAGGAATATCACAATGTCCTGGAATACAGCAAAGGCTGACATCCAGAGATCTAAGCCTGTCTAAAGTCTCCTTACAATTTCTCACCAACTTCGATCTACACAACGTAGAATTGATCACCTCTATAGTAGCCTGGCTATACACACAGATGGTTATCCGACTGCCACATCCCATAAAGGCCTCCTCGTCCTTCTGAATGGCCAGTAGATCAGCCTGGAATACTCTGCAATCGCTACGTAAGCCTAATGGAATGACTAAACTGCGTGACCTCGCTGTATATACCAGCGCCAGTGTCAGGATCCATTTTGGATCTGTCCGTAGACAGAAATAGATTCCCCATAGGGCTTCCCGCCGTCCTTCCATTCCGATCTTTCCGGAATGGTGGCGTTCACTTTACGGAGATCCGCAAGAAATTCGTAAGAGACGACAAGACCCGTCCCCACCCAAAAACTGGAAAATGTACGCATGACCATACGCAGACTGATGCCAATGGCCAGCATCCCTCAGTCTGATAGCCCCTCGGGCCGTCGTAGCCTTGACGTATATATCCAGGGCCTGCTTGTAGTGTACTTTTTCTAGCCTCAGAGAATAATACCGTTTTTGGGAGGCCACAGGTCCTTGTTCATTGTAGGAACTTTCCAATGGCAGTTTGCATAAGGTCACACATGGTTGGTAGAAATTTCCTACCTATCATGATAACCACGTCATTCGCATACCCAACAATTTCATCGAAGGACTTTAGTACTCCATTCATCACCAGGAGCAATAAGAGTGGGGACAGAATTCACCTCTGTGGTGATCCCCTTGTAGCTATCCTCCCCACGCAACTTCCACCAAAGTATGAGTTGACGACGCGATTCGTGATACATTAATGCTGTCCAGAGAGTTCCTAATCGCGCGTGACGTCACATTATTAAAAGCCCCTTCTATATCCCGGAAGGCTGCTAAAGTGAATCTCCCCGCGATATACGCGTATTGAAAAGTGCTTAAAGTGTGTGGGCCTAAAGATGTCCTCACAAAAAAGTCCAGCAATATCTCCAAAAGTTTCAATAGAAAGAATGAGAGAATAATTGATCTATAATCCTTTAGGGGGCATGGACGGGCTTCCCCGCCACCCTAACCTCCCTCCATTTATCCGGAAAAAACCAAAGCCGTATACAGGACTTGAAAATATCTACCAAAATCGGGAATATACCATCCGGTCCAGGTGATTTGAAGGGCTCAAAGGTACTAATAGCCCACTTCACCTTTTCCTCATCCACCATCCTATCCACCACATTCAAGTCCGCAAGCTTCACCGACGTGCGTCGGCTTATATTACCAACCGCATTGTCCGTATCTAGGCAGCCCGGAAAGTGTATATCCATTAGGAGCTCTAGTGTTTCGACGCTGGACTTGGTCCAAGCCCCATCTGTCTTGCGAAGGAAACCAAACGCTTTTGGGTCCTTAGACAGAACTCTTCTGAATCGAGCAGCATCGTTGACGCCCAGTATGCGCTCGCAGTACATAATCCACGTCGCTCTCTACGACTTTTTAATATCCTTTTTATAACTGTTAAAACAACTCCTATGACCATTCCAGTCCTCCTCTAATCCCGTCTATTTTGCCTCGTTGGAAAGCCTTCCGGTGGTCTTGCTGTGTAGGTTTTAGCGAACAGTTAATTTTTTATAGAGTCGGTCGCTGAATCTAAACGAAAAAAAATCCTATATTAATTAAGCTAATTGTTAAACTAGCAGGAATAAAAAACACGCCTATTGCACCTATTGACTCACATTCTCACAATTGACAAATGTTGGGAAGTTCCACGCAACCCCTTCGGGAACACTCTGACGCATCACACTACGAATAGTAAAACAATGTATGCGGTTTATTCAAATCTGTTATATAAACAAATCTCATTCGAAAATACCATTTTAGTCTGAGATGGTCATGAAGCTTTTGACGCTTAGCATTCTGACATATCTCCTACTGACATTTTTCGTATTGCCCTATGCAGAGGCCATAGGACCTTTGGTTGCAGCTATAGGTAAAACAATTGTAAGTAATTGGGATTTTATGTTTTAAATTGATATTGAATTCCTTTAATTTCTCATTAGGCTAAAGTTGTTACTAAGGCAGGACCCCAGGCGGTAAAAGGAGGTACCAAAGTGGCTTCTAAAGCGGCTAGAAAAAGTTCCAGTGGTGCCAGAAAAGCTATTAAGAAAGGTGCTGCCAAAGTGACCAAGAAGGCAGCAAAAACATACGTCGAACAACAGAATGACAAACGGAATGAAAATAAGAAAGGTTGAAGTTTATGTGATGACGGATACTGTGAATGGAGATGCCGCATATAGTAAAAAAAACTCGAAATAAAATGACTGTGGTATAGTTGGATATTTGTTTCTCGAGAGAGAGTCTTACCGCTGAAGTGCTGCTATAGCCCGAAGTAGCATCTGTTTACAATTCTCCATTTGATATCAAGATTGCGTTATCATTTTTGTTAACGGCAGATCCGAGGTAAATAGATTCGTTCATTATCTCGAAGTTAGTCGTTCGCACATTACGTTTAGGAGAGCCCTGGTTGCAATACAAAAAAGGCGGTAGTTGCCACACATATAAGATCTCGATATGCCTTTTTTAAATACAGGGCATATTACGCTGAGACTGCAACTGTCAGCCCAATGCCATCAGCCATGAACAGCTCAGCCGGTAGGTCATCAAATTATGTCAAAAAATACGTGTTTTACACAGGTCTTTTGAAATTTTCGTTCCCATAAAATTGTTTACAGCAAATTTGTGTTTACACTCCGAAATTAATGATTCCTTTTAAATTGTATGCGTCTTTTCCAAAATGTATCCCTTACACAGGAATTGAAAATGGTTTCATAAAACAAACATTTGATACAAATGAAAATAATAGTTGTGGCAACTGTATTGCAAATGCGTTCGGTCGTAAGAATAATTTCTGTGGTTATAACTGAATTAATCCAAAATTCAGATGTCGTAAGAGCATTCATGAAAAATTCAGTTGCAGTAACTGAACTTTTCATTACTTACTTACTTATCCGGTCTCGGACAATCCCGGGGGGTCAGGGACCTTACAAAACGAAGATAACATATTTCGCCAACCAGTTCGATCTTTTGCTTTATTTCTCCAGTTGGCAATACCAAGTGTACGCAGGGATTCGTCAACCTGATCCCTCCTGCGGAGTCTTGGTCTTCCTATTTTTCGTCTTCCTTCGAGTTCGGTTTCAAAACCCCTTCGCGCTGGTTCATCTTCATCCATTCTACTGACATGGCCTAGCCAGCGCAATCGCGTTATCTTGATCCGCTTAACTATGTCAATGTCAGGATAAAGCTCATACAGCTCATGATTCATGCGTCGCCGATACTCGCCCTTGTGCACTATAGGGCCATAAATTTTTCGGAGTATTTTTCTCTCGAAGACTCCTACAGATGTTTCGTCTGCTTGCGATAGGACCCAGGATTCTGCGCCATAAAGCAAGACAGGTTGAATGAGAGTCTGGTACAGCTGGACTTTTGTTACTCGAGAGAGGGCTTTATCTCTAAAGTGCTTGCTTAGCCCAAAATAACATCTATTCGCAAGCACAATTCTCCGCTTGATCTCAAGGCTGACGTTGTTGTTTGTATTCACGGCAGATCCGAGGTATATAAATTCGTCCACTACCTCGAAGTTATAACGGTTATCAACGTTCACGCTTTGGTCTAATCCCGTGGAGGCCCTGTTCGCTGAAACCATTAATTTTGTCTTGTTCTCATTCACCGTCAGACCCACTTTTGCTGACTCCTTCTCAATTCTCGAAAAAACCGCAGTAACTTCTCTAATTGTGCGCCCAATGATATCTATATCATCAGCATACGCGAGCAGCATGTGACTTTTGCTGCTGATGGTTTTATTCATGTTGACTGCAGCTTTTCTCATAATGATCTCCATTAAGATGTTAAAGAGATCGCACGATAGGGTGTCGCCTTGCCTGAGGCCTCGCTTAGTTTCGAAAGGTTCGGTAAGATCCTTGCCAACTTTCACTGCGGATTTGGTGTTCGTCAAGGTCATCCTGCAAAGGCGTATGAGTTTTGCAGGAATACCAAGCTCAGACATTGCTTCATAGAGTTTCTCCCGTATCGGACTATCGAAGGCCGCTTTATAATCGATAAATAGATGATAGGTGTCGATTTGTTTTTCGTGTGTCTTCTCCAGGATTTGGCGTAGCGTGAAAATCTGGTCAGTTGTCGATTTTCCAGGCCTAAAGCCACACTGGTATGGTCCAATCAGGTCAGCGATAATTGGTTTTAGTCTTTCGCATAATAAACTTGCTAGAACCTTATATGCTATGGATAAAAGGCTTATTCCAGGGTAGTTGGCACAGATACTCGGGTCACCTTTTTTTAAATATGGGACATAGTATACTGAGACTCCAATCGCGCGGAGAAATGCTCTCTCCATATTCCCAACATGCTCTGCACATCTGCGACGAGATTTCCGTCCTTGTCTTTACAGAAGGGGGGCCCTGAACCATGTCCATTAGTTCCGTTTTTAACTTTTTGGTAGAATTATATTATTTTTTTGGTAGAAATATATCTCAATTTTCTCACTCTCGCGCTTTCTCCACTGCCGTTTCTTACGCCTACAGAGACGGTTTACCTCCTTTCTCTTCTCCCTATACCGCTCAGTTGCAGCTCGCGTTGCAATTGACTGAAGCATTACCATACGTGCAGCGTTCTTTTCGTCATTTGCTATGCGACACTCTTCATCGTACCACGGTTTATTGCGAAGCGGTTTTTCGAAACCAAGTACGGTTGTTGCAGCAGTTTTTATAGAGTCGGAAATGGGTTTCCACTGCGCATCAGGATCGTCATCGGGAGGGGGTGGGTTCTGTGCCAAAAGTTGCAAGAGCTTCCTTGAGTAGGCTGTGGCTACCTCTGGTAATTGCAGCTTTCCGATGTCCAGCTTCCTCTGCGTCTGGTTTCGTACGATTTTCGGTCTACTTAATCTTGTGCGAACCTTTGCTGTTACCAGGTAGTGATCAGAATCGATGTTAGCTGCTCTGATCACTCGTACGTCCATTACACTGGATGAGTGCCTTCCATCAATTACCACGTGATCAATTTGGTTCTTATTCTTTGATCAGGGGATACCCAAGTAGCCTTGTGGATGTCTTTATGCTGGAATCTTGTGCCACTAATGACCATGTTTTTTGCCGCGGCAAAGTCAATCAGTCTCATACCGTTGTCGGAACTGTCAGCATGTAGACTGAAATTGCCAATAGTTGGATTAAACACATTCTCCCTTCCTACTTTGGCATTAAAATCTCCTAGTACAATCTTAATGTCATGGCCAGGGCAGCGGTCATACGTTTCCTCTAGGAGCTCATAGAATATGTCTTTGGCATCATCATCTTTCTCTTCTGTCGGGGCATGCACACAAATTAGGGAAATATAAAAATATTTCGCTTTTATGCGGATTGTGGCTATTCGTTCACTCACAGGATTGAACCTAGAGACCAGATGTCGCAGTCTTTTGCCAACTACAAATCCGCAACCAAATTCATGTTTTTTTTCATGGCAACTGTAGTATATATCGCAGTTTCTTTTTCTTGTGCAGCCATGTCCTGTCCATCGCATTTCCTGGATAGCGGTAATGTCAACCTTATAACTTTCGAGGACATCTGCCAGTTGGATACTTGCACCGGATCTATATAGAGTTCTTACATTCCAAGTGCATATCCGTAAATCGTGGTCTTTATAACGTTTGCGGGGGTCGTCAACAAATAGGGGTTGTTTATGTTTTCTGTTTCGTTTTTGTATTTTCACTGCCATTATGAACGGTGGCGGGAGGCAAACCCAGTCCACCAGGTTTTTGCATTTTACCTACTGCCAGGATATTTGATTGCAGCCGCCCATTATGGATCAGACGCTGATGCGATATGTTGAATCTGGGTTTTCTTCTATTAGTTTCTATCCGCCGTTGGCCCGTATGTTTGGCTCATCCGCCTTCTAAGGACAAAAGAATATGCCCGATTGTTTGATGAGCTTCAGTGACATCAGTCACCTACTAAACCTGATTTGATGCTCATTTGTTTCGCCTTCTCACTCTAGCTAGCTAACGGAGGTTTCCGAAAAGCCATTGCCCAGGACATACTGCGTGGAAGTAGTGAGCTGCTTGGACTGCCCAATGAAGGAATCATTTCTGGCCACTCCCAAGTGAATGGCAATCAGAAACTTTCCACCTCCACGGAAAGTCATTAATTTTTATAAATTCTTTTTCACAAATTCCATTGTTGCAACTGGATAAATGTTAAATTTGGTTGCTGGAACCAAATTATGGAAAATTATATTCATGCAGACTAAATATTTAAAAATGCAGCTGTCACAACCGCATCAGTTATTTACATATATACAGCCATGTCACAGAGCGCAATTTTGTTCGAAAGTGAAATCAATTTCGTTTTGTCCTACAGAAAATCAAAAACGCAAAAATATTGTGTATTCAAAACAGTTGGTAAAACTGCAGTGAAATTGACAAATGTAAAGAGAAAACACTAAAAAAAACACTGCTTATTATATTTTTTTTTGATTAAAGTATATTGTCTAGTTAAATAGTACTTTTAAAAATATAATTTTCCAAACAATTTTCATTAAAACAATTTTTTTTTTAAAGATTTACTAAAGAATATGCACGAAACACAAAAAGTTGTCATACTTCTGCGTTTCCACGTACGATTTTGTACAACATTGCCACATATGTTGATGCGTCTCTAAAACTTCGCCGGTTCAATTTCTGAACGAAATACTGACTCCTTTGGTGCACGATAACTGCTACTATTGAAACTCCTGGCGTACTCCTTTCTACAGCACTTGAAGTAATTTAATGTAATTTAATTGTTCACATTCGTCTAAAGTTACTTTTTTCTTTTAGTTTCTAACATATTTCTCTTATTTTGTTTTCCTTGTTTCTGTTTTGTTTATTCTTTTCTCATGGAGCTGCCAGATGTTCGTTCGAAAAGAATGTATTCAGTTTTTTTTTCATTTTTACCAAAACGTACGAAAGTCATAGAAGCAAAAGCAAAACGTTACGAAATGGCATTTACGAATTCATTTCGTTTTCGTACGAAAGCCATGACAGGGCTGATAGTGAGATTTTTGCAACCGAAATTTAGTTGAGGCGAATGAATTCAGCTGTCGCCACATCAGTTCGCTTGTGTCAAACACAAGTCGGTTGCAACAACTGTATTTTCAGCCGCTGATAATGATAGATAGACAATGATAGATCTATTCTTTCATATCTATTATATTTCCATTAGCATCCAATGTTGGATATACGGGAGATTCTCACAATCATTGAGCTGTGTGCTACCTCTTTCGAGACAAGTTGATTTTGACCCTCACTTTTTTACAGCGACTGTTTTTCGGAAGCTTTTTAATTTCTAATCACTCGAGAGTGTAGCCATCCCTATGCGAGGTGACCGTCACAAAAATAAATTACAGGTGCTCTGCGCGGGAATTGAACAAGTATTCTTATGTACCAGAGTCGCGCGCACTAGCCATTCGACCATCGAAGGTCGTAATTAGACTTAGACAGTCTCTGCTAAGTGTAAATATAAGTAAAAGCTCTAGCTCAGTGCCGACAGTTAAACTGTTACTCTCCAAAATAAAAAGTCGCTAAAATACAAAGATTATCATAAAGGGCTTACTATATTATGCAAAAGCCAGCTTAATCTACTGGCAAAACCGAACGAAAAGTCTGTCAAATGCTTAAGCAACTCAGGAAAGACTTTTAGGTGACTATATTGTACTCATAGATAAAGGAAGTAATAGATATAGCGCGACCATTGTCAACATGGTCCACTAGGTGCTGTCCTGTACTACTGTCACTTTCACTGAAGTTTCCCATAATTCTCATTGACGTTTATTCAAAATTGTGGGAAATTTTTGTGAACGTAATTTAAACAATGGAAAATGTGACAAAATTTACGTGATTTTACATAAAAGCATTTGCTTCTTATGTAAAAAACTATTTCAAAGCCATGAGGCCGGTGTTGGGATATCAATAGGAGAAACCCCTTAAGACCGCCCAAAGATGAACATCCCAGAACGCCTTTTTAATCTAAAAACTTCCCCGCCCAAAAACTGTAGCAACTTCTGTGGCCACAGATGCCAAAACTGTTAGAGTGTCTGAGGACTCTCAACAAGGAATGGCAGCTGAACCGGAGGAAGAACCAATTTATTAGGACATAGACGGTGGTGGCATGGCTTTGCAATTCGATTTAAGTAACTTTAAGTAACGTGTTGTATTCTTGATATTTTTGTTGAAAATTATTTTTTCTTTTGATATGAAATTTTAGATTTTTATTGTCATATTTTTTTAAATTTTTTTGGGAACAAAATATCCCATTTATTGCTTTCAACGACATCTAGAAAATTACCCATTACACTAAAATGTTCCCAACACTTGTGCTTCATCTATTTGTTTACTTTATCTATGATTGTACTTACATGAACTTGAAACTATTTAGGCACAGTTGCACATTAATGTAATATTGGTAGTTTTGCAGAAATTTTATTTCTTCTCGTGTCGTTAATAAATGAAACATATTAACAAAAACTTATTCAATAACCAAAATATATACATTTCACATGTAGGATTATTTTATTTATTTAGAAAAAAAATTGAAGCGAAATCTACACCTTTTTTTCTCTTTGTGTAATAACATACGTACCACTTTTCAAACATATTTCTGCAACTCTTTTCCAAGCCCTTTCCTTCACATTTCGGTTAAAATAAAAAAATTTCACTTTTATCATAGTGGCACCTTTGTGTTTTTACATTTTCAATTCAAACTTCTACATAATTTTCATCTTCCATTGCAACGGTTTTTTTTATAATAAACAGCTGTTTCCGTAAGCAAAAAACGATCAGATTTGCGCGCACGGGAAGTTAACAAACCAAAGTTAACAAACTAAATTATTGGGGAGAGAAAAAGAGACTAAATTGTGAGAGATGTTAAACCCTCTCTGAGTCTTTATGATTATTGTCTCTTAGGTACTGCCAGGCCATAATGATGTTTTGTTAACTTAATTAGGTGGTATCACTGTGGTTCTATAAGGAATTGCCATTTAAATACATTTTTTCCGTAAAATTAATACATATGGTAGCACAATTACATTTTGACATTTCTTTGCCAATAATTCCGAATTTCTTTTTTGAGCCAAAGCGTGAAGTTAACAAACCAAAGTTAACAAACCAAAAAGGTAAACAAATGTGGAATTATTTAAAAAAAGTGAATAAAATGGTTAATAAAACCAAAATAAATAAGCATATGATAATAAAAACGTGTTGAATGTGTTTTATTTATTGGGAGACATACATATACTCTCTGTGTTTCAGGTGTTCAGTGCATTGGACAAAATTTTTGTGGACTGACGTTGAAAATTCCTGGACACTTGTTTCCCAGACCTGAGAGAAATGTAATGATATCGATTGATAGCGCCAGGTCTGGGCTACATTTGGGTATACTCCATGTAGTGTCCGGAGAACTAGGGAAAAAGTTTCTAGAACAAAAACTTTTTCCCTATTGTGAAAAAAAAAATTTCGAATGAGTTTGGAAATTCCTGGACACTTGTTTCCCAGATCTGAGAGTAAGATAATTATATGTATTGATAGCGCCAGGTCTGGGCTACATTTGGGTATACTCCATGTAGTGTCCGGAGAACTAGGGAAAAAGTTTCTAGAACAAAAACTTTTTCCCTATTGTGAAAAAAAAAATTTCGAATGAGTTTGGAAATTCCTGGACACTTGTTTCCCAGACCTGAGAGTAAGATAATTATATGAGTTGATAGCGCCAGGTCTGGGCTACATTTGAGTATACTCCATGTAGTGTCCGGAGAACTAGGGAAAAGTTTCTAGAACAAAAACTTTTTCCCTATAGTGAAAAAAAAAATTCGAATGAGTTTGGAACTTCATGGACACTTGTTTCCCAGACCTGAGAGTAAGATAATTATATGGGTTGATAGCGCCAGGTCTGGGCTACATTTGAGTATACTCCATGTAGTGTCCGGAGAACTAGGGAAAAAGTTTCTAGAACAAAAACTTTTTCCCTATTGTGAAAAAAAAAATTTCGAATGAGTTTGGAAATTCCTGGACACTTGTTTCCCAGACCTGAGAGTAAGATAATTATATGTATTGATAGCGCCAGGTCTGGGCTACATTTGGGTATACTCCATGTAGTGTCCGGAGAACTAGGGAAAAAGTTTCTAGAACAAAAACTTTTCCCTATAGTGAAAAAAAAATTTTCGAATGAGTTTGGAAATTCCTGGACACTTGTTTCCCAGACCTGAGAGTAAGATAATTATATGTATTAATAGCGCCAGGTCTGGGCTACATTTGGGTATACTCCATGTAGTGTCCGGAGAACTAGGGAAAAAGTTTCTAGAACAAAAACTTTTTCCCTATAGTGAAAAAAAAAATTTCGAATGTTTGTGAAAAATTGCCCATTTGGATGTTTTTTCATAAAATTAAATATGAAAAAAGACCCATTGTGGCCCATATTTCATAATTATAAATACGAAAAATGGCCCAAAAATAATCCGGCACAATTCCGAAATTTGTGGGCGATTTTTCGTTTTCTTATTTTATGTAAAACTGATATTGCTATTGAAGCGAGACAACTCGAAAACGTTACTTACCTAAACGCTCTTAGCAACCACCTACAGTTTGTGTTGTTTACGTTTAGCTGATTCTGTTACTGTGATCATTTCATTACAAAGCAAGATCATTCTGTACAGTAAGACGACACTGAAAGCATCATATTAAGTGCACGTAGTATTTACAATGGAAAATATGGAATATGAATTTTTTTGCCACACAAAAGTAAGCGGACCGCACCGCTTACTTAAACACAAAATAAAATTCTTTTCGAATAGAATAGCATGATTTCTTAAAAGAGACTTCACTGTAGCGGCGCTCGCTAAAACAAAACATGAAAAATTATTTCGAAAAAATCGCGCGATTTTGGAGATTTTTTGATTGCTTGATTTTTTGACTGCAGCGCTTACATAAACACAATACAAAATTCTTTTCAAAAATAATAGCATGATTTCTTAAAAGAGACTTCACTGTAGCGGCGCTCGCTAAAACAAAACATGAAAAATTATTTCGGAAAAATCGCGCGATTTTGGAGAAATAATTTTTCGCCTGCGGCGCTTGCACCAATACATTATGAAGCAATTATTTCTCCAAAATTGCCCTATTTTTTGACAGCACCGCTTACTTAAACACAAAATAAAATTATTTTCGAAAAGAATAGCATGATTTCTTAAAAGTGACTTTACTATAGCGGCACTCCCTAAAACAAAACATGAAAAATTATTTCGAAAAAATCGCGCGATTTTGGAGAAATAATTTTGCGCCTGCGGCGCTTGCATCAATACATTATGAACCAATTATTTCTTCAAAATTGCTCGATTTTTTGACTGCAGCGCTTACTTAAACACAAAATAAAATTCTTTTCAAAAAGAATAGCATGATTTCTTAAAAGTGACTTCACTGTAGCGGCGCTCGTTAAGACAAAACATGAAAAATTATTTCGAAAAAATCGCGCGATTTTGGAGAAATAATTTTTCGCCTGCGGCGCTTGCACCAATAAATTATGAAGCAATTATTTCTCCAAAATTGCTTGATTTTTTGACTGCAGCGCTTACTTAAACACAATACAAAATTCTTTTCAAAAAGAATAGCATGATTTCTTAAAAGAGACTTCACTGTAGCGGCGCTCGCTAAAACAAAACAGAAAAATTATTTCGGAAAAATCGCGCGATTTTGGAGAAATAATTTTTCGCCTGCGGCGCTTGCACCAATACATTCTGAAGCAATTATTTCTCCAAAATTGCTTGATTTTTTGACTGCAGCGCTTGCTTAAACACAATACAAAATTCTTTTCAAAAAGAATAGCATGATTTCTTAAAAGAGACTTCACTGTAGCGGCGCTCGCTAAAACAAAACATGAAAAATTATTTCGGAAAAATCGCGCGATTTTGGAGAAATAATTTTTCGCCTACGGCGCTTGCACCAATACATTATGAAGCAATTATTTCTCAAAAATCACGCGATTTTTCGACTACAGCGCTTATTTATACACAATACAAAATGGCTATAAATGGCTGAGATTTAATCTTTTTCAAATATTAAACTTTTGTACTCCTACATGTATTTCTTATTTCATTCTCACTATGATTTTGGGCTATTTTTCATATGAACATTTTGCACAAAATGGTATTAGATGACCAATTTTTCAATAAAAAATGGCCCAAATTATTTGGGCTATTTTTCATATGAAAATTTGCCCAAATAATTTGGGCCATTTTTTTTAAGAAAAATTGCCCAATATTTTTGGGCGATTTTTCATTTTTCTTTTGGGTCATATTGCATATATTTTTGGGCTAAATTTCATATGTAATTTTGGGCAATTTTTCATATTTTGACCCAATTTTAAAAATTGGGCGATTTTTCATAAAATTATTGGGTCATTTTTCTTTTGGGCGATATTTCATGCCGCCACACATTCAACACGTTTTTATTATCAAATGATTATTTATTTTGGTTTTATTAACCATATTATTCACTTTTTTTAAATAATTCCTCATTTGTTTACCTTTTTGGTTTGTTAACTTTGGTTTGTTAACTTCACGCTTTGGCTCGAAAAAGAAATTCGGAATTATTGGCAAAGAAATGTCAAAATGTAATTGTGCTACCATATTTATTAATTTTACGGAAAAAATTTATTTAAATGGCAATTCCTTATAGAACCACAGTGATACCATCTAATTAAGTTAACAAAACATCATTATGGCCTGGCAGTACCTAAGAGAGAATAATCATAAATACTCAGAGAGGGTTTTACATCTCTCACAAGTTAGTCTCTTTTTCTCTCTCAAATAATTTAGTTTGTTAACTTTGGTTTGTCAACTTCACGCCGATCAGATTTGCTGTTTCCTTAAGCAAATGACACTTGACGAAACTGGACGAAAAGTCTCTTAAGTACATTATAGTTGCACACATTTGATTATATGTATTCGCACAGTTGCTTAAGTTAGCATAAGCACATTATAGTTAGCCCTTAACTCAGAATCTCCTTTAGAGGCATCTAGCTACACATGTCGTCAACATCGCACTAAAGCAACGTTCAGGCATACCGAGATTTTGACGTTTTCGCGATTTCAACCCATCAAACATATGTTTTATTGAAATGAAATCCCGTAAACTGAGAAATCTCGGTATGCCTGAACATAGCTTAAGATCGTTTTGTGAAAAAAATCGCTAAAATTATGTAGTCGCTAAATTACAAATACGGTCATAACTCAGAAACTTAACATCCAATTGCAACAATAACCTAAGTTTTGATTATTATTACAAATTTATTATGGAATCAAATGCTCCATTCCCAAAATAAAACCATATTTAACAAAAAAAAAATTATAGCTGTCTTGTTACATGCCTCTGAGAGCAAATCAGAGTAAAAATAAACACAACCGCACAGAAATGTTTGATTTAAGTGACAAATGGCGTGTAAGCCAAAAGTAATCGAGAACCAAATACTCGAAAACAGTGTACCCGTTAAAGCAGACAGCGAGTGAAGTACATAATTGAGCAATTTATGGTTGAACAAAGAGAATAGAAAAAATAAATGTATTTATGTACATATATACATACATATGTATATCAAGATCAGTATGCCTGGCAGTAAATTCAAAGAAAACAAACGAGTTAATGTTAATTTCAAAAACCATTTATTTTGCACCGTTTTTCTTTGAAAAGAATATTAAAACCTATGATTCCTAACTTTAGCCTTAGCTTTTTATGTCCATAAAAAAATGCAATTCTTATCTTTCAAAATCATTTATATTTTACATTGATAATTTAATTTAAATAAATTAGCACTTAAATCCATTTTATTGCAAAGCAAATTCTACTATTATTTTCTATTGTAAAGCAAAAAATATCAACAACTATAACTGTAAACCATGTGTGTGTGCATACACCGAACAAATCATAACTACTCGAAACCTTGCTCACTTTTCGAATACTTGCTCGCTTCTCGAAAACCTGCGCCCTTCTCGAGACAATCTCCCATCTCTCTAAGTTCTCTCTTGCTATGTTTAATATATTCGCTTGAATCAAGAACTTCAGTCTAGAGTCGTTGGTGAAAACTCGTGTTCGTCATTAAACGAACCGTTTTGGGTGCTATCACTGACGTTATCGTTTTGTTTTTAAACAATTCTAGCTTCCTGTGTACCCGTTTAACGAGTGCAGTACTATACACAGTGTTTCAAATGTAATTATGCAATACTTTAATTCCAACACCTTATAAACCATAGAGTAATGACGTGTAGAGACGCCAACGCCAATACAAGATAGAGGCAATGCCTCAAACCAACCAATTGTTTTGTGCGTTACATTTTTTGTGTAAATAACCACAAATATATTCTAACAATAAAATATAACAAAGATGTCCAAAATACGTTTAGATTTCACAATTTTTCATCAACGACATGAAAAATGTAAGTCAACAACTTGTTTAATTCCAACTGGTGTAAGCCATAGAATAACACATACTATAGAAGAACTTATTCTCTCATCTGACGTTTCATTTCACACTCTCTCGGTAAGTCTGTGGAAATGTTTACATACACCAGGTGGAGGTACAAAATATGTTCACTTAACTATTTCCTGTCGTTTTGGTGTAGAACTGAAAATTTTAAATGTATTTTGCACTTTTTTGTTGACTTTTAACGTTGGTATTCATTTGTATTGTATTTAACACAACTAGTTTGCAACAAAAACACGAAATTCGGGTGTAGTTCCTTTGTGGATCGCTGTATACTATTGCCACCATCTGGTATTATTGAACCCATATTTTCCACCCTCCACTGTGTAATTTCCATCGTACCTATGACGTTTAATTTATTGAGCGAATAAAACCTTCTACGTATGTGTTATTCTATGGTGTAAGCCAATTTACGTCAAATAAATCGCACCGACCGCACCACGAATAGTGTGAAAGGAAAAATGTCACATGAGCACAATGGCAACTCTATACTACATTACTCTATGTTATAAATTCTCAAAAATTAGGTTGTTTTCGCAATCAAACACACCGCTTCAGTGATATTTTTTTTAAATTTTATTCAAATCGAACAATTTTCAAAAATCTTGAAAACAACTAAATACTCGTACTCCAAATTAAAAATATGAATTATTAATTTTGTGTAAATTTGTACAGTTTGGAGTTATGTTTTTAATTTTTCAGACTATTTTTATGTTTGCAAATCTGCAATGACCTTTGCTGGTGTAATAATTAGTGTGCGCGGCTCTAATACATGAGAACGTGGGTTCGATCCCTTCTTTTGACCTCCATTCATTCCTTCCGAAGACGGTAACCTCGTTTATTGACGGAGACACTATCGTGCAATTAACTATGAAAAGCTTCTCAAAAAACCGTTTGGAATCGGTGTAAAATTGTAGGTCACAATCAATGAGTATAAAACTAGAAAGCGCACAGCTCTATGATAGGAAGAAGCTCTCCCCAACCCTTTCATGGGATTTATTTAAATTTTCAATCTTTCAGTTTGTACTGGCTGGCTCCCGAGCTAAAATTTGAAACTTGAGACTAAACCGCAATTCAGGTTTTACGGAGACCATTAACACTCGACCAGCCCGTACGCCTTGGCTGATCTCTTTCTTGAGAAAGTTCAAGTTAAAGATCCCATTGCTAGGAACTGAATACTCATTTAAAAACCTCCAATGATTACGTTCAATTACATGGCAATTTCTTTCTTGGCCACAAAAAGCAATTTCTTTCGAATTCTCCTTTTTACTGCCTTCCAGCCAAACTATCGATTTGAAGATTACACAAAAATGCGGAAGTCTTTATGCATTGAAGAGGGAAAAACAACCTGACTGGGAAACAAAACTTGAAATTAAAGAACTGACCACAAAACCAGAACCAAGATCCAATCATTGAACAGACGACAGAAGCATCTTCACCTTGGGTGCAGCAAAGGCAGAACATGTACAACCCAATACCACCACCTTCTTCTCCTGTTGCTGTATGTTTTGGAAGAAGAAGTCACCTGGAGTGGTAAGTTGTATCCACCCGAAAAACCTGTCTTCAATTAGATGTTATGTAATCACGACAGAGGATGATTGTCTGTTGCGGTTGGAGGGAACTTTCAAGTGGAAGTTTGTATGTATGTAGAAATGGAACAGGTCTTTTTAGTTGGTGCAGCATTAGACAGTTACCAACTAATAACGCCATCCTTATTGGCATAAACGGCTTCTTGGTTTGCTGGAGACTAAACCAGAATTCATTATGTAACTAACAGCTTAACAAGAAGGTTCTAACGGCATTCAGCTGAAGCTTAATATTGGACGATTACTTAGTGATACGACCACGTAAAATGTGTAAATTTAATAATCGTTTGTTTGTCTTCTCGCTAATTTGTTTACTCAGTTCCCCCCATGGGCTAATGGTGCTGGCGAAACCGGTACAGGATCACGGTGGCAAAGATTCCAACTTGGATTTTAATGCATTGATGGCGTTGAGCGCTCTACTGACCCCTCAGGATAACTACGATCTGCACTATGATCAAAGGCAAAAGGGCGAAGAAAACTATCGACTTAAATTCGATGGGTTCGTCATTGGTTTGCCTCAAGAGGATAACTCGGCATTGTTACTATTCACCGATGATCTACTGGAAAATATAGGTAAATCTTAAGGTAGAGTTTAGGTAATAATAATTCCCCACTATACCTTCTTACAGATGAGGATTTATTTTTGAGTTCCGGCAAAAATAAACAACAACTACTTGACACTCTTCCTACGCGACAAGTCACCTTAAATTCCGAATCCTATCAAAACCCTGCGGAAATCAAACCCATCTCCAATGTACCCATTGTAGTTGAAATACCAGCACCCAAGAAATACGGAGAGGCTCGTCATCAGGTGGATGCTAATCCCACCGATGGGTTAAAAAGTAGACCTGAATCACGTGCCAGATCATATATAGCGCATTTGTTGAATCTCTTAAAACGTGGACGCAGAAATTGAAAATCATGTTTGAAATCATACATTTAAATTTAGACCGATAAGTATTAGGCCAACCTGTGGGAAAATTTGAAATGGAAAATAAAAGATATGATATAAACATTTCAAATTCTCTCAGTTTTTAACTGAAGAGATCTAACACATATGACTGTATATAAGACAACTTATATACATATATGCTACACTATAATATTATGTCTTGCCCTAGATTAGGTCATATCTCATTCTATATAGACTTACCTGATATAATTATTTTTTATATATCAGCACAATTATATCGAATCATTTTTACATGGGTTTACATTTTGGAGATTATTTAAGACTGATATGTAATAATAATATTGTGGTATTATTGCTCGATAAAGTTATAAGGTTTTACATGTTTAATAAAAAGATTTCTTCCTAAAATATATCTGCTTAAAAATACTTACCTATCGAGCGATCTCTTCAAGGGCGATAGCTTCAAATGAAAAAATTTGAGAAATTAGCGGGTCATGAAGATACGAATTGAAAGAATTCAGAATTGAAAATTCATAAATGTGTCGTTGAAATTAATTTAACATTTTCGCTTTTTTGTCCGATGATTGCGAAAATTGTGTGAATGTTTAAAAATGTGTGTACTTTCGTTTTGACGCCATAGGAATTGAGGGATTACAGGCACAATGTCTTTTGTTGCCGTTCGTCTTGTACAGTGAGTAAATGCGTATGCGTAGAATCACTTACTATGTTAGAGTGTTTCAAAACTAGAAAACAAGGTGTCAAGGTGGATACAATCTTGTCGGGTATCTCCTTTTTTGTCAAGGTGGACCACTTTGAGTTTCGGTGTATACTAGCGAATCGACGAAAAGTATGTGAGTTTCCACTGATTGCTTTATGATTATCCGGAGCTTGTGTACATGGGCGGAACACAAACGACGAGACTCGAAACCCGCTTGCTGCTTACGAACAATTTGTTTCCGAACTGGCGAGACCCGCTGAACTAAAGGGTTTTTCAACAGAGACGCTACAAAAGTAAATCGATAGGGACAGCAAACGACGCCATGTTTTTTCCCGCTCTTTTGACATTTCTCTTCAGTAAGGTTTGCCATTTCATCATGGAAATATATACGAGACAACAACGAGTCGAAATTATTAAAATTTACTACCGAAATTTGGAGTCAGTGGCCTCAACTTTGATTCGGATTTTCATCGGAAAATCATCTTCAGCGATGAGGCTCATTTCTGGCTGAATGGCTTCGTCAATAAGCAAAATATGAGTTATTGCATCCCGAAAAAATTACGGTTTGTTGGTACGGTTTATGGGCCGGCGGCGTCATTGGGCCGTACTTTTCCCGTGATGTTCAAGACCGGCACATTACTGTGAATGCGAATCGCTACCGTTCAATGATAACCGAATATTTTTGGCCCCAATTGGATAATATGGACTTGGAGGACATGTGGTTCCAACAGGTCGGCGCCACAAGCCACACAGCGAATGCCACAATCAATTTATTGGTAACCAAGTTTGGTGAACGTGTTATCTCACGAAATAGCCCAGACGATTGGCCACTTCGGTCGTGCGATTTGACGCCGTTAGATTATTTCCTGTGGGGCTACGTCAAGTCTATGATCTATGGCAACAAGCCAGCGACGATTGATGAACTTCGTACGAATATCGAACGTGA
Organism: Phaonia tiefii; assembly: GCA_963931995.1. NCBI lineage: Eukaryota > Metazoa > Arthropoda > Insecta > Diptera > Muscidae > Phaonia > Phaonia tiefii. Next base: position 50,186,186 of record OZ008368.1, read on the forward strand.
AATTGCAGCGGTATCGGCCGATTTATGCTTGAAAACCGTCGAAAATTGGGTTCAGCGTCTGGACTTCTGCAAGCATGCATAATGGCAAGCATGCATAATGGCATCGAATGTACTTTCACAGGAATAAAGAATTTCATTGGTATCTAAAACCGGTTTTGTTTTATTTAAAAAAACTTTTGTAGCGCTCTTATTGAAAACCCCGATACAAGGTTCGCCATTACGTTGTCTATTGCATTGAACAATGTAATACCTCTCCAGTTTTTGAACAGCGTTAGGTTTTTCGGGTTAGTGGTAACCACTCCATCTTTCCACTTCGCAGGGCTTTGGTTGTTTATCCAAGCAATTCTACTGATAGGCGTAATGATACTCGTATCTGCTAACGTTGGTGGACTATGTTTCAAGAGCTAATTTGGAATGTTATCAGCAACAGAAAATGTGTGATACTTCGGTGTCTTCATTGCTGCCTCGATTTAAGTTCTCGACGAGGGTTCCGTTGGAATTCGCCTTCTTAGGTTGAGACGTGAGTATGCCGCCGAGGAAGTACTTTGATTTTCATTCACCCCTACCCTGTAAGTCGTCGCCCAAGACGTCGACGTCTCAAAGTCGTGGTCACCTGTTAACGGCGGCGTTGTCACATCGATGCAAAATCAGTACTTGGTAAGACGTCACGGCCAGTGTTGCCAGTTTGGGGGATTTATCCCCAAATTGGGGATTTCTTTTTAAAACAGGGGATTGTTTTTTTGGTTTGGGGATCTGGGGATTTTTTGGGGATGAAAATTTAAGCTGCATTAAAAGCGCATCTTTTGTATCATTCCTTGAAAGTTTTGATCTGGTACTACCTAAATCAAAGCAAGCATAAACACAAATAATATTTGGCATAATAATATTTGGCAGACAGTAAATCTAACTAGAGAGAATATTTAACTCATCTGACGTTTCCTTTCACACTCTTCGTGATGTGGTCGGTGTGATAGAGAGATGTGTGACGAAAAGTGACATACACCAGGTGGAATTACAATAACTTCTTGCTTTAATTTTTCATGCCATTTTTGTGAAAAACTGTGAAATTTAAATGTGTTTTAAACTTTTTTATTGACGGTTATTGTTAGCATACATTTGTGTTGTATTTAACAAAATAATTTTAATACAAAAAACGAACTGCCGTTGTTGTTATTTTGTTCGTTATTTTGAACCAATGCCTCTATCTGGTATTAGTAAAGCAATTCTTTTCAACATCCAACGTAAATATCTCACCAGACAAAATGTCAAAAATTTGCTGAGGTATTGCTAAATGTTGTCAGCAAAAAGAACTGCATAAACTTGTCAGTTCCTGAAAATATCAAATTGTTTTACTGGCAAGGTTGTACGTGATGACAAGAATAAAATAAGTAAAAAAAACATTTTTGATATTTGGTGTTACTGAAAAGAATAGAAGCAGTGGATAAGAAATAACGAGAAATACTAAAACTATGTACAAAACAAATAATTAAGTAGATGAATCTGAAGATTATGAGACTGACGTATTTGATATATATCCTAAGCCTTAATGACTTTTAACCAATGTGCACATAAATTAAAGCCAGATCTCAGGTCATAATCGTTTTGTTATAACTATTTTTAAATTAATAATTTAATAATAATATAATAATTTATTTACGTTTAAACTTTCTCGAACTACCTTTAAAACAATAGGGATTTTTCCGGGGAATTTAGCTTTTTTTGGGGATTTTCGGGGATTAAAAATAACAATTCAGGGATTTCGCCTAAACAAAAACTGGCGACCCTGGTCACGGCCAGTGACGCCTGCTTATCGATAATTTACTACCAAAAAGTGTAATCCCTAAAGCGCCTATTAGACGGTCATACCTGGTATGATAGAGCGGTATGCGATCATACCATCATACTCGTGTAATAGGCAAAAATACTTGTTTGTCAACAAGGTATGATGAATATCAAAATTTTTTGATATTTTGGAATATCATCATACTCGTGTAATAGCTCTTGTGTCAATCACAATAAGAAATTTCATTTGTTGTTAAGCATTCAAAGTGGACAGATGGCGTGGCTAGATCGCGGGTTTTTACGTGAGTTTATTTCGCTTTATGAGCATTTCCCAGAATTGTGGAATGTCAAAAGCGAAATATACCACAATAAGCAAAAGAAACAAAAAGCATACGAAATTCTTTTAAATAAATTAAAAGAAGTGGAAGCCGAAGCGACAATAGATAGTGTTAAAAAAAATAAATGCATTACAACAAACAACCTCACACTTCGGTGTTTCTTTCAAACTGATATATGTCAGCTTGGTATGATAGTGTAATAGCAAAACATATTTTTTTCATCATACCGTCGTATCATACCAGGTATGACCGTCTAATAGGCGCTTAACGTGTAAAGAAAATTTTCTTCAATTTGTTTGCTAGAATGTATTTTTTTTCTTGATCTGAGTTCCAGTTCTAGTGATAAAGAACAGGAAAAATGTCTTCGCATACAAAGAAAAATTATAAGGCAAAGGTCAGATATATTTAACCTACCAGATATCAAGTAAGTTTTATGATTTTTATATTTTGGGCCATGATACATGCCGTTCATTAAATATGTAATTTATCTACAGGTTTGAAAACCATTTTTGGATCAATAAAGCAGCATTTAAATACTTGCTTGATACTATTGAGCCGAAAATTAGGAAAAAATCAATCAAAACACAACTGTTTGCATCAAGGCGTTGCAAGTCGTGCAGAAAAAGCGTAACGACCAAAAACAAGTCGAGTCGACTCAACATGAGTGTTAAAACGCCATTGCGGGTACCAAATACTCGTCGTCTGCTGTCGACACGACTTCAGAGGTGCCAAAATTAACAAGGCGACGCAAGACGTCGACGTTAACTGTCGATGACGCCTTACAGGGTAGGGGTGATTATTTGGAAATGCAGACAGTGTAGCAAAGAATTAGCTTCACTAGCTTCTAAAAATGCAGTTCTTTGTTGCCGCTCAGCTGTTTTATTGAAGAGTCTACTCTTGCTGTATCGTTACGATAGTCGGAACCAAGGCTGATCTACTTCAGGTTATAGCAAGCGCACAGCTGATTCATATTCTGAACAGCTGATGCCAAGGCGAATTGAGCTCGAATTGTCAAACTTATTCGTTTTGTTTTCATTCTTATTGGTAAAGTGAAGTTAATTTATAAACTTGTGTTCCTTTTTTTTGATAGTTTCCCCTTAAAAGTGAAAAAAAGTATTCAAAGATGGTAAAATGTGCTATTTGCAATAAAAAGTTTGAAAGCGGTACGGGACCGATGTTTCATGTTCCACGCGACGACAACAAACGCTTGTTGTGGGTGTTGTGTTGTGTTGTTTCGTCACAAAAGAAACAGCACAAGCAAATGAAAAATATGTATGTATATACGTATCCCCATGCAATACAAATGTCATATTTTGACATTACAACAAAAGGCGAATTGCTATTTTTGACAGAACCAGCGCAAAAAGTAAGTCGAATTCCAGTGCTTCCACCAGGTAATAAATTCGCCTTGGTCGGAACTTTCCCTTTGCCATTCGCCGATAGTCTGCTCTTAATTGCATTTTTAACGTTGGTGTTTTGTATGGAATGCGCATACTGTGCTGGCGTTCATGATTCCGAATTTCGGTGCAGTATTCTTTACAAATCCGAGGTTTATTATTCTCACATCCTTTCTCCCCATAGACCTTCTTGGCAGTTTCCATCAGCGATCGAACAATGGCAGACCAGTTATTTTGACTATAAAATAAAAGTTTCCAATTACATCCCATGAAGGGACCGAGGTGATCCTCTAACAATTAGCGACCTAAGCGCTTTCTAGTTCTTCACACACTGATGGGGACCAAAAGTTTTACACCGATTCCGAACTGTATTTTGTATTTACGTTTCGAAAGAAACGTAAGGTGGTCAGAGCAGGGATCTAATTCACGGTCTCATGTACAAGAGTTTCGCATGAGCTAAATACGGGTCGTTAGGTGAAAGAACAAGGCCAACTCCGATTCTTCGATGTGTGTCATAATTGGGGTTTGCCACTACGTATATTGCTCAGACCTAGGATTTCTACCCGGTTAACCTACTTGAGTCTCATTTTTTATGAAATAATTCGTACATTCCTGCACGGGAATTCTGTATATATATTTATAGAAATTGGTAGTGTAATGACAAAATTCGAAAAAATTTTATTGACATTTTATGAATTTTCACAATTTAACTACCGATTTTTGTGGCCGTTGGTAAATATAAAAACGGTTTATCCTAACCCAAGGATTTAAAAACTTGCTTTGTTTTGTTTTTAATAATATGTAATTAAATATTTTATTTGTGTTCACTTGATTATTCTCTCTCTCCCTCTTGATCTTATACATGTCATTATTGTATTTAATTGTGAATTATAAATATTTTAAACTTTTCAGTTTTATCTATGTTGAGAATTGTTTCTTTACATTAATTTTATAAATGTTGTACAATATCTACTAGTATATATTGGTTTGTCTTTTAGTATTTATTATTAGCATAATTTTTTTTTTTAGATATTAGTTATATCACTTAGGGCCGTTTTTCAAAAGAAGATTCCACAGAGGCTTTCTCGTTTTTAACTATCAAATTTTGTAGTTAAAAAAGAGAAAATAGTGATGATCTTGGATTCAAAAAACATTATTGATCTTATTGTGTTGTCAGCCAATATCTGCTTTATTCATAAAAAGTTGCGAGAGATTTGAGAGATGTTTTTTGTATGATAAACCGTTTGTGAAACCTCTCATAACTTTTTATGAATAAGGTCGTATATGCGTATCTATTGGTTGACATTATTGATCCGTAGCTTTATTAGTTTTTATTTAAATTGACTGTTTCTAAAGGAAATAAATACAGCAAACTCAACAAGCTAACTACATATTCACAAAAGATCTAAGAAAATACTGTGTTGCTTTTTAAAGGACATGAAAAGCTTTAATAAACTGCTGAGTGGTAAATATTTGTTTTAAAATCCTTAATGAATACAATTTCATTTCACACTCATATGTAAATTTATAAGAAATTTTGATCTTCTAATAATTGAAATCAAAATGTTTTCAAATACATATTTAAATCGAAACGCAGACTTGCCATTCATGAGCATTTCAATCAGCTATCGTTGAATGTCTATTATCGGTTTACTGCCCTTCTTGATACCAAATAAGAATGTAATCGAAGTTGTTCGCATCACTATCATGTTCACAAAATTGTTCAAATTCATCAGTCAGATAAAAAGTTATCCACCAAGCTCATGCTCATCATGAATGGCAAGTCTTTGATTCGCCTGAGAGTTTTTTGAATTTTTTTAAATTATAAATCGGAAAATATTTGTTTAGTTTCATTTTATTTTGTTACTAATGTTCTAATAGTGTCTTAATTGAAAATCTAGCAGTGTAACTGATTTATTTAATTTAAATTAATTAATATTCATATTATACATAAAATTTAGATAAAATACTTAAAATAAGAAATAAAAAAAAATGAGGTTCAAACGGTTATGAGAAAATGTGTAATATGACAACAAATGGGTTTAAATTCGCCGAAATTAAGTAAGAAAACATTAAATTCAAATTAATATAAAAGTGATATTAATATAAAAGTGATGATGTACGATTAATTTATTAATCAGGCAATCGAATAATTGATTTTTCATACATTTTGATTAATAATATTGACGATTAATCGATTATCATCATTTTGATCATTTTGATTAATCAATATTCATGATTAATCTAAAATTTGAGCAAATTCATATTTTTTTGGTTTTTGTTCAGTTTGAAACACATTTTGTATACTACACATTTGGATGTTTTCCAAAAATTATTTGAAAATTATTCAAATATGACTAATTAATAATCAAATTAATTGATTAATCATGGTTTTGAATAATCACAATTTTTGATTATTCGATTAACTGATTAATCACGATATCGTTTAATCGAAATTGTAATTCATCGATTAATCGAACATCCCTAATATTTAATAATTTAAAAATTTTGAAAACAAAAACCATTAAAATATTCAGCTTTATTACGAATGTCGTTCCCGAATTTCGACTACGACAGTTTTGTGAAAGATTAAAGACAAAGTTGGCGTGTTATCTTTAATATTTTACAACACTGTCGTAGTCTAAATACGAGAACGACATTCGTAATTAGGCTGATTAATACAAAAAAAAAAAAGGGAAAACATTAAGCTTCACTTGATCTGCCACTGCAGTGAACCAACGAATGTGAATAGAATTTTAAAAAACCCACAGAATTACAAGAAATTCAGAAGTAATATTTCTTCGTATTTGCAGTAACCTATTTTACCAAATTGTTTAGAAAATTAACATCTTGATATGTAGGAGATTGGTAATCTATTTAAGCTGTTACACCTTTCAAGTTTCCCAGACGTGGGCATAATACAAAAATGGCTTAACAGACGCAGAATACTCATGAGCATCCACTAAATAGCGAAAAAAATCATATACATATCATTTCAAATGCTGTCGGCAGGGGATTTTTTTTTTAAATTTAAGCCACTGAATCGTATGAACAGCAAAAATTTTAATTATATACCCTACAAAAACAACATAGATTTATATAGATTTGCACTGCTTGAAATATATAGTTCCTTAATGAATTTAGTTGAGTACTTACGAATGGATTGTATTGACGTTTTTTGAATGTTCATTCAAAAGAATTCATTTAAAGCACCATTTAAGAACAATTGGATTTGGTTGTGAAATAATGGATTCTACAACAGATTCATTTTGATTCGTTTGGATGAAGAATATATTGCCAAATCACTTGAAACTTATGGGTATTATTTGGTCCAATTAAATATTTTCCTTCAGCTATTGGAGAGCTAACTTCACTGTCATATAATAAACTTCAGGGTTTTATTGCGTCTATTTTCAGGGTATTTTCGTCAAATGTAATAAAAATCACAATGATAAACATTTACAATTATAGATAGTTACAACTTACATGATTAGTTTCTTTTCATTTACATTGAATTTTCAGTTTAAGCAGCCAAATCAAGCCTTTTTCCAAAATAGTTCATTATATATCCGTTCTGTTTCTCAATTTCCAAATTAAATTTTATTTGGCAGTTTCTTGAAATTTATAATATGGCTACCAAGCCAGGTATCATTGGAAAACTTAATATGGAACATGATCTCTTAGCCTTAATGGAAATTACAACTCTAAAAATAACTCGAATCTAAGACAACTAAACTGGAACTACTTTTGGTTTAATTAGGATTCAAGAAATTTTTCTCTAATGCTTTCAGTAATTATTTCAGACGGCCAACATTCATACAAAAATTGCACACATCTCAAGTATCATACCTGTTCCAGAAAACAAACCGAAATCGATTTCAAAAACAGAAACAACCCACATTTTTAAAAACATGATCTTCTTTAGACACTAAAATTTTGTATTTTCGAAATCACATTTTTGTTCTGCAAGAAACCCGCTGTTTGTCGGCAAACAATAGGAATAAAAAGTAACAAAAGTGTAATTTTACTTAAATTGCGCAAAAGTGAAACAAATAAAACTAAAGTTCCAGGATACCAAAATTCCACACCTCTTCACAAAACAAAAAGAGAAACAATCCACATTTTTAAAAACAGGATGTTCTTTTTGAAATCACAATTTTTTTCTCTGCAAGAAAGCATCTGCTTGTTGGAAAACAAAAAGAAACAAGTTAAATGTTATTTAATTGCTGGATATTTATTTATGGAAATGTGATTTCCATTCACAATAGTAAAATACAAAAGCAACGTCCAGACGACTTGTTTCCCGCCGCTAGTTGAGACTATAACATCCCTTATGGCCAGTTTTTAAGTGGATAATTAACTATAAGATTATTTAATCGCAATTGAAAGTTAATTGGAGGTTAACTTTGCATTTTGTTTTTCAGTGGCGAGTTAATATAAGTCATCATATTGTTAACCCTTATATTCTTATTGGAAAAAACATATGTTTGGGCTAAATACTAAAAACAACAAAGAGGAAGAAGAACCACATTTTAATTATGTAAACTAAGAAATAAATGCATAAAATCGATGTCATTATAACAAATGTATGCACAACAATTTAATTATTTAGGCTCAAAGTATGCGTACAAATACTCAAAATAAAAACATGTATTCTACACAATCTTACATTTATAATTTTGACAATCAGTACTGTGGTTAACCAACTAATATTGGGTAGTTAAATCATTGTTAATCATTCGCTCAGAAACACAATTCGATGCTTAATCATAATTTAACTCAGAAACGAAGCTGACCACTGACTGAAAAATTGGCGATTACAGTATTCGGCCACCCTTCATAAATATTGTTCCTAAAACTTTGGGAAATATTGTTCCCAAAACTTAAAGGGGAAAACTTATGTTTATGTTTTCCCCTTTAAGCCCGATTTCAGTTATTTTGCAATTTTTGTCACCACATAAAAAGTGTATAAAAAATAAAATAAAAATGTTGTTTGCGAAGCAATTACAGGGTTGTTATGACAAAGTTATTTCATACGAAAACAATTGTCTGATTTAGAACCGGTATTTTGATATTTCGATTATTTTAACAAACAAAAGTAACGCATATAGAAAAAAATAAAATGGAGTGCGATGAGGAAGTATGCGTGAAATATTTGCCAGATAAATCAGAGATAGGTGGTAACTCCCTGCGACAAAATCTTCCGATTAGAGATAAATGACAAAATTTCGCAAGAACTGAAATACATATACCTTTAAAAAATCTTTTCAATTTAGAATATTTGAATTTCTTGCTGATATTTGATACCTAATTGAAACAAATCGTCGCTGCGCCAACAAAAAGGGTTAAGTGTAATTTTTTTAATAAATAAATTTTTATTCCACTATTGAAAACTATTTGTATTTATACATACGCTCACGCAGCTCTTTCCTGATATTTGCATCGGCTTCGAAGTTTATGGTACTGGCAAAGACAGAGTTGTAGAACAACTGTTCCAAGAAAATTTTAGTCCTGAAAAGTTAATAAAAAAACAGAACTGTTTTCGTTGGCGCAGCGACGAAATGACTAAACCTTTTTTAAGGACATCTCTGACTCGTAACTGAGCCGGATTTTAACAGAATTGTTTACGAATTGTGGAAAAACAATCTCGACACCGCAATTGTGCTGTTTTCTGATTCGATTGTTTTGCAAAACAAGGTTAACTGTCCCGCAAAGAAAAATAAATTTATTGATATGTAAGTAGGTAATGCAAAGAATCAACTCATGACAAGTTGGCCAGAATTGGGTGAATAATTATCTTGTCATTGGAAAACCTGTAGCCCCATCTCCTCATTCAAATAAGTGCTAAAATATGTTAGAAAAAAATTTAAATCAACTGTTCTAGTGCATCCATCTACCATTATAATTATACCATGTAGTAGAATAAAAATTTACAAATAAAATGGTAAATGCAGGGGTCAGGGTCTGTATTGTGTCAAAGTCAGCTGATTGAAAAATGATAAAATGTAAACAAAATTGGAAAAGGTGCCGCTTAGAAAATGATTGTGTTATATTTGATATTTTGGAAGTGTAAACGTTTCTATGTGATTTTTAGAGAGAAAACCTTCCAAAAACAGCAGTTGTAGGCAAAACGCAGGGGGGGGGGGTGAAGACTAACAAATGTTAATAAATTTTGACATAACGAGAAAAACTGAGCCATACTCACTAGAGTGTATTGAAAACTTTTTTTTTTCCAAACGACGCGTAATGAAGAGGTGATTACGGAAACGCTAATTTTTCAAAAATTCTCATTTGATTCGCAGGTCTGACTTTGTGTTTCGCAAAATCACCTACAAATATATTTATTTTATATAGTTGATGGAATATTTATGTAAAATGCAGCATAATGGGGAAGAGAAAATATGCATGATAAAGAGTTCAAAATGACGTCGTGAAAGAAATCCTGTCAAAATTTTGAAAATATTTGTTTCTATATATGTTCATCATGACACGTCGTTCGAGCCCCATATTGTCCAAAACAATTCATTTTTCTTTCGAAAATGTACTAGGAATCGAAACTTCAACGGCCGGTAGGGGACTATAAGTACCCTCGTATAAAAAAAGTTTGACGTACCCGTAATCACCTCTGTAATACGCGTCGTTTGAGACTTCCCCACATTTGAAATTAAAAACAAAACGTTTTCATTACACCCTAAAACTCACTCAAGAAAATAGTTCCAAATCAGTTGGGCTAGTGCTTCTACCATTTGTTTGTGCCATAATTTGAAATTCTATTGAATGCTTGTTTTAAAGCGCCCTGGAGACGATCAAATTATTCCATCAAGCAGTGTATATGTATAAGTGTGGTGCGCTCGTGTCTTGCCCGCAGACGTTCAAATAAATACGTCAATCATCAATCTCGGTTTTGTTTCATTGCGTTCGGTTGTCATATCGTCGTCGGAAGATGATGATTTACTTCTGTTGACTTGTGCAATTTTATTGAAAAAAAATCAATAAAGAAAGAGAAAAAGAAAGAGTGGATGAAAAATTGGTATAAACAGCGAAAAAGGTTGACGCATGAAATCTGCCTGTAATGCCTGTAAGCATTGGTAATGTTCAATAAACTGTAAAATTAATTTTTTTTCATCCGCGCACTTGTCCATGTCGGCTGTCACAATTCAAATGAGCATTTGATTGACAAGCATAAGTGGCGACCATCAAATGAAACGCCATCAAATTAGAATATCAAAATTTTTTGATTTTCATCAATCAGAGCCGACAACGCATGTGTGTAGTCGATGAAAGCCGAGTACACGCACACATTCAAAGCGTTGATGGAATTATTTGAACGTCTCCAGGGCGCTTAAAGGGGCACTGTAAATGACATGAATACACACTGCGGTGGCTTAACGGATTAGACGCTGCTGAATATGATGTTTCACAAACATCGAAACGATCGTCCAGCGAATGTGAGTTCGAATCCCACCAGCGGAATTTACATTTTTCCCACTAACCAAAGAAAACATGGTATCTTAGCCTTAATGGAAATTACAACTTTAAAAAGAACTCAGATCTAAAAAAAATAAATAAATGGTTTCCTAAGATCTAAGACAAGTCAAATTTTTGAATTTCATTTCATTTATTTTTGATGTGGCTCTGGATTGGATGTGAATTGAATTACGTAAAATGTGTAACAACGATGCATGTAGAATTTAACAAATCCTCTAAATGTCAATTAGTCTTTATCAGAGATACCTAGAAATTACTCAGCGATGAGGGGAAATTTTGATTGTTAAAAGTTATTAATTAAAAATACAACATCAATAGTAGTAACAGTTAAATTCCTAAACAGATTTATATAACTTGATGAAACGACTAAAATAAGAAGAGTTTTATGTATAAAGACTCGTATTCAACCAATAATCATCTAATAAGCCCATTATAAGTAATCAGCCTTATTACGAATGTCGTTCTCGTATTTCGACTACGACAGTTTTGTAAAAGATTAAAGACACAGTTGACGTGTTATCTTTAATCTTTTACAAAACTGTCGCAGTCGAAATATGACAACGGCACTCGTAATAAGGCTGAATATGAATATAAAGAAGTGTCGATCATAGTAATAAGTTTCAAATGCTTGCTAATGTATCAAATAAATGTTAAAATAGCTTCAGAAAATGTGTAACCGTTGCAATGACATTCGATTTTATAAAATGATTACTCAACCCAATAATTATGTGTTTGTACAATTCTTAGTAAAGCAAGAGAACATGTTAATTTATTAATCACATAATTTGATTAAATACGTATAATGGCACACTCATTATATGTTACATTAAACGCTTGATTTGGTATACAAATTAAAACGAAAGTTAAAATTATAACTAATAATAATAGACGGTAGATTAACAAATAAAAAAAAGCTATTTTAATAAATGTGATTACTAAAACAAGAAGACATCAAGAAACATTAAAGTTGATTAGATAGATAAATAAGTGATTTGAATTTGAAGCTACAGACGACATATCACATTGGACTAGTTTAAAAAGCTTTAAACTAGTATCAATATTAAATTTACATATAAAACCTTTGTAAATTCAATTAACTCACTGCGTTAACAGTAGATATTCTTGTAAGTTAATCCGTAATATTTTAACTATTTACTACAACATCATGCAACAAAGACTGTGTATTTATTTCACAGTAGTAATCTCAATATTGATAATTATAAATAAATTATTTAGTATTATAGCCTCAGTCTAATGAAATAGATGCAGCAGAAAATTACAGTTTAAGTTTTCATTTTTGGTTTTCTCTATAGAAAATTCTTGTGAAATGTAAAATAAATATTAAATTAAAATTACAATATATGACGCAAATAAATAAATAAAATTATTACACAACTTATATATTAAAGTAATATTATTCTAATTTTTGTGAATTAGCTTCTACTGTGGAAGAAGACGCTGATAAGGATGAGGGAGTTGTTGTTGATGAGGCAGATGAATTGTTAATGGCCGTTGTTGTTGATGGGGTTGAGCTTTGACCATTAGTTTTTGTTTCTATTGGTTCACGCATGTGTACACTAAAGCAAATTCGATTGAAATGCTCACACATTTGATTGACCACCTGTGTGCCATAATGCCAATGGCTGGCAGTGGTTATAAAGAGCAAAAAATAGACAATAAATCGCTCCAGCGAAGGTATCCATAGACCCAATGCTATGCAGATAACATAGATAGGTGTCATCCAGTGAAAACATTCAACCCGTGTATTTGACATTTGTGCGACAATCAAACGGCACTAAAAAAGAAAGAAAATTTATATTAAAACTTGTATTTTTTAATATTATACACAATCATAAAAAAAAATTCAATACTGTATGGAAAAATCCAAACGGATCAAGAATTATACGACCAGAAGATGTGCGCACTTTGGCAACCCTCGTAAAAGAGAACCAAAAAGTGGTAACAATTCACTCAAAATCATTTCTCTCTCGCGTCATATCTTGATAATTTCATACTTTTTGCATAGTTTATGTAATTTTACTTCAACACTGTTGGAATTTCTATAGGTTATATACAATAACACTATCTATCAAAAAGCTGCTCGTGTCTTGAAATATTCAATGAAGAGAGTAAGAGAACAGAAAAGGATTTCGAATAGTAAATATACCTGGTTCACAAATATGTAGTCTTAAATTTACAGATAGAGTAATATTTCATGACATTATGCAAAAGAATTAACTGCGTGTGGGAGAAGTGCTAGTGCCAGGCCAGTTCCGAACTACAATCTGATTTTACTGGATCGCTTCGGAATGTAATAGTAAACATCTGCATCATATATTAATGAAATAAAAAAAAACCAACCGGTAAAAAACATAGTTTTTGACTATAAATTCTTTATATATGACGACGCCTCCTTGTCAAATCCCGCCCATATTTGCAGCAGATCTTAGAATATGTACCTAACCAAAATACATAATTTTGTTCAAATACCGTTAACAGGAGCAGAAATAATGGATTTTTAATTTGTGAATTGTATGGGAGGTACCACGCCCCTTTATCCAATCCCGCCCATATTTTGATAGTTTATTTTTGTCGTCGCCATTAGTTTGCCTGGGAAGTTTCAGCTCGATTGGATCACGGGAAAAGGGTTAAAAATCAATCCAAAGTTTTTGTCGGTGCGGAAGTTAATATAAAGAATTAAAAAGGATTAAATGATCCTTGAATATGGCGAACGTAATGACTTTTGTAAGGTCGTATATAAAGTTTATCGAACGATTTTCTATAACTTCCCACCACAAGGGTATCAGGTAAAGTTTTTCACAATCAGTGAGGTTTAAGGTTCATTGATCGGTACATGCAATTTTACACCGATTCGGAACGAATATTCTACGGACCCAGACGCAGTAGTTTTTTAATTGAAAATATTTTTATTAAATTATCACGGTGGCAACTAATTCTAAAAATCAAAAGGATATTTTTGAAATTGGTTCTAAAACAGTGGCCGGCAAGGCCTCTATGCCCAGTGCATTTTTTTGCTTCGTATTTTCACACCGAGATAAGCTCACGTATTGAACGAAGGCACCCGAAATCATTCGGTCTCACTTGAGCATCTAAACAAGTATGTTGATTTGAAAATTGTGAAATTTAAATGTGTTTTACACTTTTTTCTTGACAGTTATCTTTAGCATGCATTTGTGTTGTATTTAACACAATAATTTTAACACACAAAACGAAATTCCGTCGTTGTTATTTTGTTGGTTGTTTTGAACCGTTGCCTCTATCGCGACTCTTTTCGACATCCAACGTTCATATCACACCAGGCCAAATGTCATAAATTTGCTAAGACAAATGTTAACTCTAGATATATGAATTACTCTATGTATTAAACCTGCTGGATATGTAAAAACTTGCATTCGTGGAGAGCGACTCCTATGGTGCAAGCAATACGAGAATGATCTGCCAAAAAAGTACAGATCTGGGCCCAAATTAATGCATCCGTTTCTTACTGGATTCCTATTTTTCGTCTTCCTTCGAGTTCGATTTGGAAAACCCTTCACGCTGGTTCGTCTTCATCCATTCTATTGACATGGCCTAGCCAACGCAATCGCGTTATTTTGATCCGCTTAACTATATCAATGTCAGGATACTCGCCGTTGTGCACTATAGGGCCATAAATTTTTCGGAGTATTTGTCTCTCGAAGCCTCCTACAGATGTTTCGTCTGCTTGCGATAGGACCCATGACTCTGCGCCATAAAGCAAGACAGGTTGAATGAGAGTCTGGTACAGATGGACTTTTTTTACTCGAGAGAGGTCTTTATCTCTAAAGTGCTTGCTTAACCCAAAATAACATCTATTCGCAAGCACAATTCTCCGCTTGATCTCAAGGCTGACGTTTTTGTTTTTGTATACGGCAGATCCGAGGTATATAAATTCGTCCACTACCTCGAAGTTATAACGGTATCAACGTTTACGCGTCTAATCGCGTGGAGGCCCTGTTCATTGAAACCAATAATTTTGTCCATAACCATAAATTTTTGATAAGAAACGCATGCGCTAATTCGACCCCTGTACATCTTTTCTAATTGTTTAATTTCCTTCAAACAATTAAGTGATCTTGTGAAAATTTATATTATTTTTGTCATTAACTATACTGTGGCCAATGAACCAATATGATATATTTGAAGTGAAAACAATCACTCTGCACAATAAATGTCTTCGGTTAGTGACTAGTGTGAATACACACCGCAGTGGCTTAATGGGCTAACCGCTGCTGAAGATGATGCTTCACAAACAACGAAACGATCGTCCAGCGAATGTGAGTTTGAATCCCACCCGCGGCATTTATATTTTTTCCACTAACCAAAGAAAACAATCTCTTAGCCTTAAAGGAAATTGCAACTTTAAAAATAACTCGGTTCTAAGACAACTGAACTTGGGTCAATATATGCTATATTTTGATGGATAACTAACAACAGTCATGACAAAGTTGTTTAAAATAACAACAAGAAAGAGCAGAGAACCGCAAACAAACTGAAAACTGAAAATAGTGACAATCGGAACAAGACGGTCACTGGTCTAAAACGCTAAGGCACTAATGATAAGAGTCACAAACAACAAAACGATCGACCGCCAACGTGAGTTCAAATCCGAGTTCCAACTATTTAAATTTTTTCAATAATTGTAGAAAACCCTGATGTTTAGCTCATACAAAATTAAAAAATCTTCTAATGAAATAATTTCAGCACCGGAATTCTGTAACTTTTTAATGATAAAAATCGGTAGTTAAATTGACAAAATTAGCAAATTTTGTATTGAAAATTAATATAGAAAAGACGCATCTCAATTTTGTGTTACATTACAGGAGAAGGAGAAAACTGAATAAAATCGGAGCGATTTACATTATTTGTTTCAAAAGCAGTTTTTTTTTAGAAAACAAGTTCTTTATTTGTTAACATTAAAAAAATATTTTTTGTACGAAAGGCGTAATTGAGAGTCCCCTACCAGAGTATGAAAGAAACGCGATTTCGTAAAAAAAAACGAGATACGACTTTTTCATATTTAGCCGTCGATATGAATAATAAAAAAAATTTATAATTCTATTTTGTTTGCACTTTCCGAAACAGATGGATTAGAATACAAATTAGAATACAATTTAAAGAGCATTGCACAACAGTTTTCTCTACGCTAACCGTTGGACTTGGTCTGATAGTGTAACATCCGGTTTATCAATGTTCTAGGGTTACATAGAACCGATGCTTTTGACATTAACGTTTGGACACGTTCCCAAAATACTGCATGGAACTTTGGCAAATTGTACGGGAAATATTTGTTACTTATTCTTTATTAAATTTAACAATTCCTTTAAGGGCACTAACGAATTTTGTTAAGAACTTTTTAAGTAACATCCAGAACATAGCTCAGTAGTCTTCTACACAATTTTTAATTATTGAATAACATAATAATTATACCCACATTCAAGTTAATTTCTGAATCTTAAGATATTCTTAATGTAAGACCTCTGTTATTTATTTGTATGATCTTAACACTCTTAACACGTTTACCGTTGGACATCTATAGATATTTATTATCATTCAAGATGTTATTATGTTTTAGTTCACGCCTGCTTAACATTTTTAAGAAACAAATGAATTAAATCTTTGCCATTTTATATTTAATGCTAACAGATGTATTCACCGTATTCGTTTCCCATTAAAAATCCCCATTACATCCGGCGTTGACTGGCTGTCTCTGATTTTTGTAAAATATTAAGTCATTTGTCACGTTTTTAACTTATCTCAACCATAACTCATATAAAACGACTTAACAATCAACGTCAACAAAAGTTAGAAATCGAAATGAAATCACCTTTTGGCAATAGTGTTCTACAATATATTATGATTCGCTTGGAAATCTACTTAGACTGCGAGCCACTCACGGAGTTATCAGCAACCCAGCAAATGGGTTTTTAAATGAAAAATATATATATAGAACTACAACAAATACTCTCTCCTCTATCAGCCCATTGGAAACACTTTAAACCACAAAATAGCACTAAACTTTTGCTAACTGATAAGAGTAGAAGGAAGCAATAACAAATCACTAGACAACAGATGAATCACCTCCTGATTGATATAGAAAACTTACGCTGATATTGGAGAATATGGTGCCACTCAGCATAAATAAAGCTCGTGGGTCCTTTTCCATAATATCGTTTGGTGAAATGTAAGGCCACAGCAGCAACAACGTCATGAATGCCAACAAAGGCCACAGGGGTCGAATAGCTTCTTTGAAAGGGCGCATTTTGCCTGTACGTTGAACATAAGAACTGAAAAAGAAGATACAAAATGTCAACCGCAATAAAATAACGATTATCAAACGATATTTATTATACTCACTTATATACATTCACCACCACCATAGGGGTATTGGCCATTGCACTAAAATGTAGCAGAAATTCCATGGCGTTACCCAAGGGAATTCCAAATGGTAGCTCCCGCTTCCAGAACTCAAACCCAAAGAACCATGTGACTAGATACATAGCTGTAGAACCCCACATGCTAAGGTCATAGCCCCACGGCAGATACAACACTCCCGTATTATACTTCTCCCAATGTGAAACATAAAAGTTAAAGAATACCATCCAACACACATAGTACATCCGTATGGGAGCCACTGAATATATGAGCGATCGACCGAATATACTGTACAGACATGTGGGGATCAATACAGCTGTGTACGAATCTAATCCATGATCGAATAATTCACCTAACGGTCCTGACAGACCTATACGTCGTGCTTGCTTGCCATCGATGCCATCCAATGTATAGGCTAGAAAGATATTGATAGCGGTGCATAACCACACCCACGAAGGTATGGGTGTAGTATTCTCTAGACCAGAACTAGCATAGAAATTCCAATCATAGTAGGAAAGGAGAAAAAAGTTCAATGCGGTGCAAAGGAATCCTAGGAAAGTCATAACATTCGGTGCCAGCCATCGTGGAAAGAACTGAAATACAATAAAGTGAGAAAGAGAGATGGATACATAAAATATGGGTACGCAAAAAAGAAATAGTATTGTGTCGAAAATTATTTTAATTTTAATTTTATTTGAATGTTTCATAATTCAAAGCAAGTGCCCTCAATAAGTCTTCATAATTAGTATAATGCAAAGGCTGATGGCATATCGATTTTTGTAAGGTTTTAAAACAATACAAAACAGACCATATTAAAAATGTTACAGCACAGTGGGACAAAATACGACCATGTGAACTGTTGAGGAACTTTTTGATGTGCGATACCAAAGATGATAGAAATACGCTAGGTGGTGCATTCGATTTTTCACCATTTTCACCAGATGGCAAAGGCTGTTTCCGTATGAACATTTTTCACTCGGATACGATGAAAAACCACTCAAAAATCACTTTTATATAGTTTTTGTTATTTTTGACAACACAAAACGAATAAAGCATGGATAAATAGTTTTTTCCATAGAGTAATATCCAGAGCATAGAGAAATACTAAAGAGAAGCTATGAGAATTTCAATTCTCGTCGAAAGTCACTGGGATAACGACATTTTTCTACAATTTTGTTTAATGCCAGTTTATTCTGCCAGAAATTGGAAGTAATACAAATAAAAATTAAAGAAAATTGTTGTGTTCTTCAAATCAAAACAAATTTATTGCATAAAAAATTATGTTAAGTCATAAATGCCGATAAAATAAAATTTGTTAAAGTCAATTTCTTATATTCGCCTATCGCTCATTCTCTTTCAAATGCTATCCTGTATCACGTTTGCAGCTAGGAGGACAAACAGCTGTTTCATTGAAATCCCCTGAGACTAAGGCCTGGTAAAACTTGTTTCTAACTAGTAGCTTTGACTACTGGCATATGATATTAACAACTCAGTTTAGTCTACAAAGACTAATAATTAACTACTAAGGAGACTTGAGAACGTTTCGATTTCAAAGAGATTTATTTGCTCCACTGTAATTGTTTGTATATTTCGCATGTGTTACATCCATTCCTTGCAAAGGCTATAACAAAAGGATCTACCTGTCATTCTAGACTTTTGTTTTCGTTTCTACTTGCGCAAGGGTAAACACGTTCATACGAATATATGTACAGTTATGTGAAAAATAATAGGGACAGTGCCCACCCAAGCTTACATTATACATACATATATACAACCGAATAAAAAATCGAAAATTCTTTCTTGTTTAAACGATTTATTTTTTCTTAAACGGTAGAAAAAAAAAGATTAATAACAAACTTGTTGCTATTCCTATAATATATTTTGATTTTTTTGTGATTTTGTATGAATTTATACATATATCGTCACCTGAAATGCAAAAGGCCGTAACTAACATTTTCAAAATTGTTCAGGAGAAGCAAAAAACAAAATAAATTTATTCACATTCGTTCGTAAATCTTTTAAGAATTTCGTTAATAATGTCGGTGTTTTTAGTGGGAGAAGGCTAAAAATTTGCGAGGACGTGTAGTTTGGTATTATGTACCAATTTCAATCAAAAAGTCAATTTTGAAAATGTTGTTAGTTACGGCCTTTTGCATTTCAGGTGACGATATGTAGTTTAACGTGTGAAAAAAAATAAGGACACTTCATGAAATCTTAAAGCTATAATTAACTGAAGTAAAACTAAATAGATATTTATACTGAATATTGTTGCATAAAGCCTTAGTGGCACATTAGTACTTTGTTGCGGATCCTTTGTTATCCATAACAGCAGCACATCTTCTAGGGATTGAGTCGACCAAATTTTGACCAACATGTAGCGGTATTGCGTTCCACGCATCCAGTATAAGATTCCAAAGCTCGTCGCAATTTGATGGACACTTTCCCCTGATTGCCCTTTTAACTTCGTTCCACAAATTTTCTATTGGGTTCAAATCAGGGGGCAGTGCTTGCCATTCTAAAACATTGATGTTGTTGTCCTGGAACCACTTCTTTGTGTACTTTGCCGTATGCTTTGGGTCATTATCCTGCTGGAAGACCCATTTGAGTGGCATATATTCTTTGGCATACGGCAGCATTGTATTTTTAAAAATTTCAGTGTAATCAGCCGATTTCATTATGTTCTGGATGCGATATAGAGGACCCACACCATAATAAGAGAATGACCCCCATACCATGATGCTACCACCACCATGTTTGACCGTCTTTAAAGTATATTTTGTATTGAATTCTTGATGGATAGGTCTTCTTACATGGTGGACACCTCTATCCGAAGAAAACAAGTTTACTTTTGTTTCATCGGACCACAGAATGTTACGCCATTTTTCGTTAGGCCAATTGATATGATTTTTAGCAAACTCGAATCTTTGTTTTATATTCTTTTTGGATAACAATGACACTTTTCTTGCACTACGGGCTCTAAATTCCTCACCGATGAGTGTTTTTTTCGAATGGTTGATTCAACGTCAATGTTTAAATCATTTTTTATTCGTTTATATGTGATAAATTGATCTTTTTTATGCATCGAATGATACTTCTCTTTATAGTAGGCGTAATTTTTGGTTTTCTACCACGGGTTTCATCCTTAGGAATCCTTTTAATAGCATTTTCGACCATCGTTTTTGAAATGCCGAGCATTTGTGCAATTTTTCTTTACGAATGTCCACTTTAACTTAAATTTATATATAATATTTCTACA
This sequence comes from Phaonia tiefii, assembly GCA_963931995.1. Taxonomy (NCBI): domain Eukaryota; kingdom Metazoa; phylum Arthropoda; class Insecta; order Diptera; family Muscidae; genus Phaonia; species Phaonia tiefii. The sequence continues at coordinate 50,206,861 of OZ008368.1, forward strand.
CATATTTGCCTGAAAAGTTACAAAATTGCAATTTATTTAGCAATTAATGTGAAGCTATGAATTTGTTTTACTCATTTACTTAAAAAAAAAAAGTATTCTTAATTTTTATTATTGTATTTTTACCAAAACGAAAAACTGTCCTTATTATTTTTCACAGCAGAAATCGCGCACTTTACCTAGCGTTTACACGGGACAGTTTTGCTCCGACAGTAGCAATACATTCACACTATTTTACTACCCCACTTACACTTTTGTCACTTGCCTCGCCACTGTCTCTAATTTTTCGACGACAGTAACTTCGGCAAGCGATTTGACGTAATTGGCCAGATCGGTGACATTTCGTGGTAATTTGTGAAAAACAAAGCAAATCATCGCATACATACATACATACATATAAACATGTATACATTTGAAATTTGCAGAGTACATCAGCTTCATAGTAATCTAGAGAAATAGGGCAAATCACAATAGCAAACGTTCGTAGAAATTGGTAATTTGGAGTTTTATTGAAATACTAGCTGACCCGCAAGACTTCGTCCTGCCTTCCAAAGTATTTATAACATCAGATGGTAAACAATGATTAATATCTCGACGTGGGCGCCATCTATTTTATCAACACCTTTACTTTTGCCTAAGAATTTGAAACAAATCGGTTCATAAATAATCGAAATCGACATCAGCGCAACCTACTTTGCAGCGCCACCTATCTATGGAAATTATGGAAATTTTTTTTTTCTCCCACGCACTTTTTACGAAAAGAGGTTATGTAGCACCCAACGCCTTCAGCGAGTTCTTGAGTTACGGTGCAAAAACACGAAAAAACTAAATATTGCGCCATCTGTCGGACGAACTTCAAACTACACAGAAACACTACTCACGGCCCATAGAGCATGCATATAAAATTTGGTCAAAATCGGTCAAGTAGTTTTTGAGTTTAACGATCACGAACATACACTTAATTTTTATATAAGTATGTAGAGATTATTTGGCAACACATAAAAAACATGTATAAATAATATATGTATGCGTGTAGCAATCTTCTTTTAGTAAATTAAGATTTCAAGCAAATGTGAACAAAAGCAAATCAAAATCAGAGCACGAAATTTACAAGAAACGACACTATCGACGGTTGCATAAAACTGTTCTGTCTTTATACATAACTGGCTGGACTCATATGTACATGGTAAAATAAGTAAGGTAAACGCAATAGGAATTGTTACAACAAACACAGGCATTTTGTTTTTGTTTGGTGTCCATAACCTGTCAAATTGTCTTCATGTGTGTATCTAAACAAAAAAGTACACAAACAAAATGCATGTGAATTTGACATAAGAGAAACACCTAAGCAAGAAATATGTTGAAATCAGCTGTTCTAACGAGTTTACATTAAGCGCCTATTACACGGTCATACGTGCTTTGCTGTTACACTATCATGCCGAGCTATCATACATCAGTTTAAAAGAAACACCGAAGAGTGAGGTTGTTATTTGTAATGTCGCGCGAGTTGGTTGCAGCTTTCAATTGTCGCTTCTATTTCAACTTCTTTCAATTTTTCCAAAAGCTTTTCGTAAGCCTTTTGTTTTTTTGCTTATTGTGGTATATTTCACTTTTAATATTCCACAATTCTGGGAAATGCTCATAAAGCAAATTAAATTCTCTCAAAAATCCCCGATCTAGCCACACCATCTTTACACTTCGAATGCAAACTTCAAATGAAAGTTTGTACTGTGTATGACAGCAGCGCTATTACACGAGCATGATGGTATGATGGCACACCAAAATATCAAAAAGTTTTCATATCCATCATACCGTGCTGTCAATCATGTATTTTTGACTATTACGCGAGCATGATGGTATGATTGCCTACCGTGATGTCATACCGCGTATGACCGTCTAATACCCGCATTACTCATTTTACCATGCATATGTACGTCACACAACAAATTTTTCTCTTTTTGACAACTAATACATACATATTCTCAACTGTCCGGTCTTTAAATGTCCCGTGTAAACGGACCGTTACAAAGAAAATAATTTGTTATCAAAAGGAAAGAAAAAGAAACACAAATTGTAACGGGATTTCTTAATGTCACTTATAAGCATTGCAAAACAACTCTCTTTTATCACAAATTCTTTCATTTTACATGAATTCGTAAACACCAAAGACGGTGAATACAACTGTCCTTATTATTTTTCACATAACTGTACATTGCTAGAGGATAGTTTAAGTAGTAATATAGATATATGTATATGTAAATATATATGAATATAGGATGGCACAATATACTTAGGAAGGACTGTTAATTTTGTAATGTTGCCAAAAGGTTTGTTTCAGTTGGCTGATTGTTTTGTTTTGATAGGCATACATATGTACATACAGTGGCGTGCAGAAATGAGTACATAATTAAATGTTTTCATTTCTAAACGAATAAAATGAGCAATAATAAAGAAAATCAAAATAATTTTTTTCCTTTATTTCTTGTTCAATTCTGAATAAAGCAACAAAAAGTTCAAAACAAAAAGCAACAAATTCAGAGAGATAAAAAAATAACTCGCATGTACTCAATTTTGCACTTTCAATATTCAAATTTCAGTGGAGTATTTGTTTAGTACTACCTCCATAGCCCTTTATTTTTTATTACCATTTTGATACGTTATGGCATACTTTCAACCAATTCCTGTATAATTTCATTTGGTATATTCTGCCACTCAAGCTGTACTCGCTCCACAGCTATTCTAGGTTTGATGGAGCTGATTGGAACAGCCCCAGCCGTCTTCACTCGATTGACAATATTCTCAGTCGAGTTGAGTTCGGGGCTTTGCGCTGGTTAATTCATCACTTCAAAATTTTTCTCACTCAGCCATTTTTTCACTATTATTCATTGCACTATGTGTCGGACCATCATCCTATTGAAATACGACTTCATATTCAGGATAGACACTCTTGTCAACAAACTCGGGACGATGAGCCTGAAAAATTGTGAGGTATTCTTCCTTATTCATTATACCATCGATTCTCTGTAACGGCCCAATATGCCACCACGTGAAGCAGCCCCAAACCATGATGTTTTCACTACCATGTTTGAACGCCAGCAATAATGCTTACAGTTTGATTGAAAATTTTGATTTATCTGACCAGATGCCGCGTTTCCAGTCATCTGGCGTCCAATTTTTATTCTCACTTGCACACATCATTCGCGCCTTTAGGTTCTTTTCGGACAATGCAGGTTTATTTTTCTTACAGCTGAAATATTGCCAATGTTGTGGATCGCTCGTCTTGCTGTCCATTCATTAGCGTGCTTATTTTTGGCAACACAAGTATTTTTCGGTGTTACGGTCTTGTTCTGCTTCATTTCTGCCATCATAAGGCGTACGTCCGCTTCGGTCAACAGTTTGCGGCGGCCTCTGGTTTGCTCTCTGGGACTCTCTTTGGACGCGAACGGATTCTGGTAGAAAGGTCTAAAAAAAATATACGTATATCGGCCTTTTGCCAGATCTGATCAGAATTTTTTTTTTAGGGATAAAGGATGAAATATGACTAAATTCATTATATTATGTGGACTATTTTTAGTGGAAACAGCAAAATGACAAAATTCATTATTAACCCTTAGAAGGCAGTTAGTTTTTGCTTATTATCTACCACTTGGGCTAAGATTTGTGTTTTGGAGTGTTCGGACACATATAGTGAAATTTTATGGTGATAATTTTTGTAGAACATTTTGACCACGCCCCCCGTCATTTTCGAGCAGTTTTTTGCGAGTTTTCAAAAAAAATATGGTTATACGTGACAGTTAGAGGATTAATTTGTTCCACAAAAATGTTTATCTGAATCTTTTCTATAAAACTTCTGAACATAGTTTGTACCTCAGAAGTAAGGAACAAACAATTTTGCATGCCGATATGTTGCAGAAAGTTCCGAGGGGCGGAAACTTTGACCCGCCCTAAAAAAAATTCTGATCAGATCTGGCAAAACGCCGATACACGTATATTTTTTTTTTAGATCATTATACCAGAATCCGTTGACAGAACACCATAATTTTTTTTGGTGTCGCACAGTGTTATTAGTTAAGGGAAGTATATTACGCTCCACATTGCCCGGAAAATTTTTAATTTTTAATATTCACCCTTATTACGGTTGTCGTCGTCGACACAAAACGACGTCGTCTTGTCACTAACGATGACTGTCGACAAATATTTGGTATTTTGTAACTAAAATTGATGTCGACATGGAATCGTAACGATTCTATTGCTGTCGACACAGTTTTTGATAACGATTTGAAGAAAATTCTCTTTTTTTTAATAAAGAAATTTCCAGTTTTGTTTTCGAATTATTAGTTAAAAAATAAAATTTGTACATCGCAACTTTTAACTGTTCCAGACCAGGATCCGCTTTATACGTATTGAAATTGTCTGTCTGACGGTACGGGCGGATCAATAAGTCCGTGACTTTTCGAACTTCCCCCGTAGTTATATGAAATGCAACACTGCTCCCATCAAATACCACCTGTTAATAGACTACTGTCAAATTTGGGATAGTGTCAAAATTCCGAATTTCAAAATCCCGAATTACGAAAATCCCGAATTTTTGAAAAGGCCGAAATGTCAAAATCCCGAATTTTAAAATCCTAAATTACAAAATACCGAATTTACAATTCCGAAAATACAATTTCAATTTCATAACAATAATTTTATTTAAAAGGCAAGATTAATTGCTATGGCTTTTAAATACGTTATTGAATACAGCCTTTAAATTTTGGTTTTTTGAACAATTTTTTTTGTTGCGGGGTTCAATGTGCCCGATTAAAATTTTTCGATTGCCGATTTAGGAACAATCAGCTCTTTAGCCAGATTTTCGATCAGACTGTAAAAACCGGCATGCTTTTTGCCGACAACAACTTTAAGGTGTCTATGCCAAGCCTCGACAGAGTTTTGGGTGCGTGGAAAGTCTTGTGACTCATTAAGCAGAAGACTAAGGGCAATATCTGGCCCTGAATGTAACCATAAATACTAAAAAGTTGAGTCATAATCAAAGTCACAACATGGAACGTGTTTTTGTTTGCCTTTATTTGATATGAAAATTTGCAGACTCATTTTGTATTTTTTTTTTTGTTTTGAAGTAAATATTTCCATATGTGAACCAAGATTGAATAATTTATTTATAGATTTCAACCCGTCAAATTTTGAGCAAGGTCCGTCATTTACTTTGCGTTTAACGGCTGTTCAAAACATACAACCTCGTGCATTTTTTTTTAAAAAATGGAAAAAAATGAATTTCGAGTGCTCATTAAAGATTTTTTTTTGCAAAAAAAACCGTCAATCAAACCAAGGAAAAGCTTGATAAATACTATGGGGACTCTGCACCATCGATTTCAATGGTAAAAAAGTGGTTTACTGACTTTCGTTGTGGTCGCACAAGTACAAATGACGCTGAACGTTCTGGACGGCCTATTGATGTCAATACACCCGAAAATGTCGAAAAAATCCAAGATATGGTGTTGGCCGATCGAAGAGTAAAAGTGCGTGAGATTCTTGATGCCATAGGCATTTCATATGGCAGTGTGGTTTCGATTTTAAATGATCAGTTGGGTTTAAGAAAGCTGTCTGCAAGATGGGTGCCGCGTTTGCTCCCAATTGACCATAAACGCACGGGTGCACACGTGTGTAGACTCAATGGAAAAATTCCATGAATTGGGCTAGGAATTGGTATCGCAATATTCTCGGGATTTAGCCCCCAGTGACTATTTCCTATTTCCAAACCCAAAGAAATGGCTCGGTGGAAAGTGATTTAGCTCCAACGATGAAATTATTGATCAAACAAATGCCTAATTTATGGACCTCGAAATATCCTATTTTTTGGAAGGGATACAAAAATTGGAGAAACGTAGTCCGTATTAAAGGAGATTATGTTGAAAAATAATATTTTTTTGTGGAAAAAACTGTGTTTCATTCAAAAAGTCACGGACTTATTGATCCGTCCTCGTATATGCATTGAACAAGGGGTTCGTTTTAATCATAGAGTAATCACATACTAGAGAGAATATTTGGCTCATCTAACGTTTCCTTTCACACTCTTCTTGATGTACCACCATGGAGAGCTCATCTCAATTCACGGTTCCCATTCGCCTAACCTGGTGATATAGGGCGTCTACATTCAATAACTTCTAAATCGGAGCCCTTATGGTTACGAAAGTTAAACACTTGTTAGGATCTTGAATACCTTTTACCAAATTAAATTAAATAATAGAAGTGTAATGTAAAATGTTCCTCTTCTTCCTGCTTTCATTCAAGTCGTCTCAATACCGTTACAGAATACCAAACTAGCGTTGATACGAAGTGAGGTTGATATAAAAACGACAACGAGGACTACAACCGTAATAAGGGCAATTATTGCAGTGCACTTGGAATAAAGCTTTAGCTCTTGCTAATCAAGCGTTTCTAGAAGACCTACATATGTATGTACATATATTTGCAATACTGATCGTAGACAAAAGCAAAAAATGCAAAACTAACGGTATATGTATTTTGGTTTTGTGCTGAGTACATCAAAAAGTGCAAAATTGAGTACATACGAGTTATTTTTGTTATCTCTCTGAATTTGTTGCTTTTTGCTTTGAACTTTTTGTTGTTTTATTTATGTTCAGTTCTGCACGCCACTATACATACTAGTATTTTATATTGGGCTCTTTCCGCATGGCGTCCCCGCAGAAAAATGAGCAGAAGCAAACATTTTGGTCGGCGCTATGAATTATGCGCATGGTACAAATAAATGGTAGAAGCACTAGCCCAGCTGATTTGAATTTTTTTCTGGAGTGAGTATGAGTAAGTTTTCCTCTTATGTCAAAGTTTGTTTACTTTTGGTTGTCTGCAACCCCCGTTCGGCCGCAACGGCTGGTTTTGAAAAGTTTTCTCCATAGAATAATACATACATAGATAAACTTATTCTCTCATCTGACGTTTCATTTCACACTCTTCATCTTAGGTTTGTGGAAATGAGAGCAATTAAATTTAAAATTACCTTACACCAGGTGGAGCTACAAAATATGTTCACTTAACTTTTTCCTGTCGTTTTGGTGTAGAACTGAAAAATTTAATTATATTTTGCACTTTTTTGTTGACTTTTTTCGTTGGTATACATTTGTATTGTATTTAACGAAATTCGGTTGTTGTTCCTTTGTTGATCGCTGTATACTATTGCCACTATCTGGTATTATTGAACCCACATTTTCCACCATCCAATGTTTACTTTCCATCGTACCTATGACGTTTAATTTATTGAGCGAATAAAAGCTTCTAGGGTATGTATTATTCTATGGTTTTCTCTGTAAAAATAACATAAAAACGTTTTAATTTTCACACTTAAACACTTTCAATATATCAAATAACACTCAACCATTTTCTAAATGGCACTTTTTGCAAATTTGTTTACATTTTCATCATTTTTCTATCAGCTGACTTGACACAACACAGACACTGAGCAAAAACAAAATGCCTGTTGTTTTTGGCTTGTTGTATTTGTTGTCGTACTGCATCTACCATTATATATCTACCATGATTATGCGTTAGTGGAGGCTGCTCTACATGTATAAGACACCCAGGGGGGTTTCTATGGAACAGCTGATCGAAAAGGTACTAGGGAAATGATGTAGAATGAGAGACAAAAGAAGACATGAACTAACTTTAAATAGTGTTTATTTATACCAATGACAGCTAAATTATGATTTATGTTGTTTGCATTGAATGAAAATACGCATTCCCTTTGATTTGTCCGTTTTATGTCCAACCAAAGTGTAAAATTGGTAAAAATACAGCAGCAAATCGAACGCGATGAAATGGCCTACTACCTCTTCGTCATGAAGAGGCAGCCAAGAGAGTAATAGAGGCTCTTAAGTATTACTCTATGAGACACCCTTTAGGTCATAGAGTAATCTCATACTAGAGAGAATATTTGGCTCATCTGACGTTTCCTTTCATTTCACACTCTTCTTGATGCGGTCGTTTTGGTGAAAAACTGTGATATTTAAATGTGTTTTACACTTTTTTATTGACGGGTATTGTTAGCATACATTTGTGTTGTATTTAACACAATAACTTTAACACCCAAAACGAAATGCCGTTGTTGTTTTGTTCGTTGTTTTGAACCATTGCCTCTATCTGGTATTAGTAAAGCAATTCTTTTCAACATTAGTAAAGCAATTCTTTTCAACATCCAACGTGTTTTGATTGTTATGACGGCACTTTCCAGTTGTCAACCAACACCATTAACGTTTAATAAAGAATGATACAAATCAAAACAAAATATGAAACAGTTTGACACTACTTAAGTGCCATCAAAACAAACACCGATTAAAACATACACAAACCAAAAAAAAAGTCTGAACAGCTGACCGCATGCTCTGACTTTATAATTAGACTATGTATTAGGTCTACTATAAGTATTAGTCTATGTGTGGGCAATTTTACTTGCGCAATTCTTGAGTTTATAGGAGAGAGAGGGAAAGAGAATGCAAAGGGGTACAAACTTGCCCGTACTCTCATTTCACTTTGTTTTCCCATTCGCAATTTTTTGAACGAAGTTGGCTGCAGATGAAAATTTGACATTCATTTTCATTTTTTGTTTCGTTGTCCATAAAATTGTGGGTAATAAAAAAAGTAAGTGTTTTGTTTGATGTTGGTAATAAAAAAAAGCTTCTCCTATGCAATCAATTAATGTAGTTATTTTTTATTATTTTCTTTCACTTCAATTTTATTCACAAATATAAAAAATTCTCCTCTGAAAATTTTTTTTAATAGAAAGAAAATGGATTGTCAAAAAAGCAAGAACGTGGAAGCTAAAGAAAGCAAAAATTGCTCAAGCAAACTTTCCCTGTGTGAATATGAAAGCAAGTTCAAAAGAGAATTGCAAAAAACTTGAGCAAGTACACATACTACATTTGTGTATGTGCGTTCGGTTTTGCCTACCACTGCTTTAGATTATGCGTTTCACCGCGGCTTTCACCCAAGACTTTCGTGTTCGGATAATTAGAGGTGGAAAGAAGAATGAGGGGTAGGCAAACACCCACGAGACCAGAATTCGATGTTTCTCTTTACTCTCTCTCGTATTTCTGCCAAGTTGTTTCCCACTCTTTCTGCTTCTGAAGGGAGAACACCGTTTTCGTGGATTATTTTCTGATTATTTGTATAATATGAATAGAAATAAATCGAAAAATATTAAATAAAATAACTATGTAAATATGTACAATAATTCGTGGAAATTTGGATTACTAAACATCAGCAACATGAAAATCAGACATCTTTGTATGAAAAATTAATTATTACGAATGTAAGTAAGGAGAACTGTCGATTATACGACAAACAACACATGGGTAGAACGCAGAATGTAAATGCTCATGATTTACGAAGGGTGTTCAAAAGAGAATTCAACGATTAACGCAGGATGAAGACGCATAATCTAAAACATCACTAACTGATTTACTGCACTATAGGAACTAGAGCCCTGCAACGGGACATTCGTATATAATATACACACACTACTTCACTTCAGTTGTGTGTGCGAAGAGAGTTACACCCATAGAGTAATCTCAGACTAGAGAGAATATTTGGCTCATCTGACGTTTCCTTTCACACTCTTCGTGATGCGGTCGGTGTGATAGAGAGATGTTTGACGAAAAGTGATATACACCAGGTAGAATTACAATAACTTCTTGCTTTCATTTTTCACGCCATTTTGGTGAAAAACTGTGAAATTTAAATGTGTTTTAAACTTTTTTATTGACTGTTATTGTTAGCATACATTTGTGTTGTATTTAACACAATAATTTTAACACACAAAACGAAATGCCGTTGTTGTTATTTTGTTCGTTGTTTTGAACCATTGCCTCTATCTGGTATTAGTAAAGCAAATCTTTTCAACATCAAACGTCAATATCTCACCAGGCAAAATGTCAAAAATTTGGTGGGAGAACTAGTAGATCTACTATAAGTATTAATCTATGATACGAACAAAGCTCTCTTCTCTATTAACGAATACCGAAAACCAGTATATGCCAATCGGAGCGAGTATGATGATCTGACCGTACCGGTATGCTTTGTTATTCTTTTTGTTGTTTACATTTCTTCGTTCGCAAGGTGTCGGTACAGCATGTACAGCAGTAAAATAACAAACAGAAAATCTTCATGCATGGCTCTAATAGGAACCGATAAACTACTTATTTTATTTATTTCTCTTGATAAAGATAACCGTTATATGGTTACAAAATTTTTACCATAATTCTTTCAATGGATACATATACATATGTACATAAACCTTTTGTTTACTTTACCACAATTAGAAATTTACTTCATCAGTTCAATTACACTTTTTGCATAAATTTGCTATAAAGGGTGAATTTGGGAAACAAATTCAGTGCTCATAAATTGATATAAAAAATAACTGATGTTAAAAAAAATCAACTTTAATTAAAGGCCATATATGGTTACAAATTTCTACAAAATAAATTCCTTTTAGTTGTTTAAAATCACTTAGCCGAATTTTTGTTTACAGGGAACAAAAAAAAAAACATTCCCCAACAAGTTCCTACAGAGGCTTGTATTACAACGGAGAACATTTACATTTGTTTAACTATTTAAACATTACGATCCTCTGCCACACAATAACGATTGAGAGTTGTATTAAATAATTCTTGTCATGATCGTATATAGAACCCAGAGGCTGAACTAAAGACGATTAACACTATGCGGCATTCATATTGATTGGTAATTAAATAGTCTCGAATTGAATTAAATCAGTGGTGACCGAAGTCCACAATATCATATAGTATAGTGCATACAAAATCAAAGTCCCAATGTCTAAATGGAAATCGCTTACTTTATAATTATGTGAGCGCGGCGTGTTTAAGACCCCAATAGGAAACGGCTGGAAAATTCTAGTTCATAATCTAGTAGAATATGAACTAGAGTCTCAGAGTCTGAGCAGTTTGTTAAAATACCAAAAACACCGAAGATATTAAGAAAATCAAAATTGAGCAACATGAAGCCACAAATAGTACAATACAGATAAATTCCTTCGAATAATTTATCTGGCCAACTTCATATTTTAACCAGTTTCATATTTTAAATTTTATTGTTGCAAACACTGCAAATCCCGGGTAGCTTTCAGCTTGTCTGCAGGATTTAAACATGATTGTGAACATGATTTATTAGTTTAATGAATCTATTTGTGAATTCAAAGCTTTTAAAGTCCCCTAAATTATGAATGAGTTAATAATTATGAATGAATAATGAATTGTATTGTTCAGTTCATGAAAAAAAAATCCTAAACGATCATTATGTTTGAGCCACTAAATTGATGCTCTTGTTAAAATATGTACTACAAACCAATACCCAAATGTGAACATCCCATGTAACTGTGCCGTATTGCTTTGGGATTGACGTAAGAACACGTTTCCATAAAACTTTACGAAACGTTTAATAAATTACCTAACAGCCGTTCTAGAATGTTGCCTGAGTACCTTTTCAAACCCCTTACCAAGTTTATGGGGGGTTGCTCCCTACCATTTCTTTTAGGTAACTTGTCTAAAAGTACCTGTTCTGAGATAGGTGAAAAGGGTATATGTCTCCAAACTAGTTCCAAAGTGTTAAAGAGTCAATTGTGGTGAACTGCCGTTGGCAGGGCGGGACTAAAAAAAAGGAAATTGGAGATTGACTAAATGGATCGGACCCACGGGACCTACTGGATCGAAAATAAACGGGTCCTCCTGGAAACAAGGCAGTGTGGGCACTCAAATTAAAGTCATTACCTTTAGGAATTATATTGGGATTTTTCATTAAAAAAATTAAAAGCGATAAAATTTTTTTCATTATTTATTTTAAATACATGATTAATTTATACGAGCATTTTTATTAGACAATTTGGAAATTCTGTCGTTCTCAAGGTGCATATCAATTTTGAAGGTTTGGTTGAGGTTAATTAGGACTTATTCTGTGACGGGTTCAATTGGGACTTATTCTGTGACGATTTGTGTTAGATCAGTACGTTGATATATCACAGGATATCTACAGTGTCAATTGCCACCTCCAATGACAAAGCCATGTAAAAGTTACCCGTTCTTTTCGTACAAAAGGGACGATACACGGACCGGTCACTGTCACTAATGGACCTATCACGTGACTGGTTCTGTACCGGTCTCATTTCCCGTAGGTTTGTTACCACCAGATTTTCTGGGTAGACAGACTGCAACGCCGACAACCCGCCTTAGAGATATTTCATAAATTCATAGGACGATTTGAAGAAATCTGCGGTAATCTACAATAGTAGTGGATCACATGACACTGGCTTCAACGTTTGGGAGAAAATTATACACTCATATCCTGGGCAGACAAGATTGGAAGGGACTTATACCAGACTATAGAAGGTTGTTAGGATTCTACACTGATCTCTCCAAACTAGATTGCAATGTAGGATTTGGAGCCTTTTCTAAAGAGGTAGGTCTAGACCTTGCACAAAGGCTACCAGGCCTTTCTAGTGTATTTCAAGCGGAAGTCATGGCAATCGAAGATCGCCTTATGGTAACAATTACTCTGACAGTCGGCCTGTTATAAAATCTCTACAATCTGTGTTCCTGAAAATTACCACAATTACGGTGTACTTATATATGTCAAACATACGTTGAAATCCGACCTTACATCTTTTAAAAGTTAAGGCATGGACTCAAAACGTACCTGCCTTTCCTCCACGTGCGCCCCTTTTTTAGACCCGTTTCATCCCTTTGTAGTAAGACCACTTATTAACCCACTATGATGACTCATAGGGGGCAAATTGGAGCAGTTAAAGTATTGACTTCTACTACACTACATTTTTTTCACAATGTTTCGACAGACCTCCGAGTGTAGTGACGATAAGTGTATACTGTCTCTAATTGGCAAGTTTCCTAAACCTAACCGAACCTACACTATTGTTGCCCATATGTCTTCTATAAATCACCTGACCAACTGGTTGTGACCAAGAAACAGGATACGATGGGTAAAAAGCGGAACTTTTTGTTTTTAAATACAACATTAAATAAAAATAGATGTATGTATGTATTTATTTAAAATAAGACTAAATATGTATATAAAATAAAACTATAAGTTTAATATACAAGGTGAGTCAGTCACGACCCGCCGAATTTCACCAGCATATTCCTTGGCTCGTCGGTGGTGCAATGGTTAGTGTGCGCGGCTCTTGTACATGAGATCCTGGGTTCGAACCCGGCTCTGACCACCTTAAAATTTCTTTCGGCGGCGGTCACCTCGCATAGTGACGGCGACACTATCGAGTATCTAGCCATGAAAAAGCTTCTCAAATTACCGTTCGGAATCGGTGTAAAACTGTAGGTCCCAATCAGTGAGTGAAAACTGGAAAGCGCACAGCTCAGTGATTGTGAGAAGTTCTCCCCAGTCCCTTCATGGGATGTAATGGGAAACCATTTATTTTTTATTTTTTATTCCTTGGCTCATTTCATGACAATATGTCCACTACGGCCATCCCCGAAAATGCAAGGGGGCGAAATGGCAGCAGTTTCAAAATTTTCGGATTGGCGGTCGGAGGGTAGTAGGGTAACATTTCTAACTTCTGAACCAGTGGTCAAATTTTTTTTTTGTCCTAAGGAAATTCTACTTACTGTGTCTCCAAGATCAATTTTCCAACAGGGTAGTTTATCTATTAAAATTAACAGCCTCTTTCTCTATCTCGAACGAAAGCTTTCGTTCGTGTTCTAGTTTAAAATTACCTTACACCAGGTGGAGTTACAAAATATGTTCACTTAACTGTTTTCTGTCGTTTTGGTGTAGAACTGAAAAATTTAAATATATTTTGCACTTTTTTGTTGACTTTTATCGTTGGTATAGATTTGTATTGTATTTAACCAAACTAGTTTGCCACAAAAACACGAAATTCGGTTGTTGTTCCTTTGTTGATCGTTGTATACTATTGCCACTATCTGGTATTATTGAACCCATATTTTCCACCATCCAATGTTTACGTTTCACCGTACCTATCATAGATTAATACTTATAGTAGATCTACTAGTTCTCCCACCAAATTTATGACATTTGGCCTGGTGTGATATTTACGTTTGATGTTGAAAAGAATTGCTTTACTAATACCAGATAGAGGCAATGGTTCAAAACGACGAACAAAATAACAACAACGGCATTTCGTTTTGTGTGTTAACATTATTGTGTTAAATACAACACAAATGTATGCTAACAATAACAGTCAATAAAAAAGTTTAAAACACATTTAAATTTCACAGTTTTTCACCAAAATGGCATGAAAATTTAAAGCAAGAAGTTATTGTAATTCCACCTGGTGTATATCACTTTTCGTCAAACATCTCTCTATCACACCGACCGCATCACGAAGAGTGTGAAAGGAAACGTCAGATGAGCCAAATATTCTCTCTAGTCTGAGATTACTCTATGCATAGACTAATACATACCTAGATAAACTTATTCTCTCATCTGACGTTTCATTTCACACTCTTCGTGATGCGGTCGGTGTGATAGAGAGATGTTTGACGAAAAGTGATATACACCAGGTGGAATTACAATAACTTCTTGCTTTAATTTTTCATGCCATTTTGGCGAAAAAATGTGAAATTTAAATGTGTTTTAAACTTTTTTATTGACTGTTATTGTTAGCAGACATTTGTGTTGTATTTAACACATTAATTTTAACACACAAAACGAAATGCCGTTGTTGTTATTTTGTTCGTTGTTTTGAACCATTGCCTCTATCTGGAATTAGTAAAGCAATTCTTTTCAACATCAAACGTATACATCACACGAGGACAAATGTCAGAAATTTGGTGAGTGAAAGATTTTCTCTACCCATATTTACTCTATGACTCTATGGTACCTATAAGGTTTAATTTATTGAAAGAATAAATGTATCTATGTATGTGTAAGTCTATGAGCTTTTCGTTCGAGATAGAGAAACGGGCTATAAAAAAATATTTTAAAATTAACGACTTCAATGTTTATGATTATGTCACTAACATTACAAGTATGGATAATGTAAAAAGGCTTTATTATTTCTTTTTAGAACAAATTTAAAATTTCTTTACTTTTAAATGTAAAGAAATCTACTTTATTTGAATTATTTGTTTTGTTTTTTAAACTTTTTTAATATGATATGGACGATTCCGCTATCGCGGGTGCAACATTTAGACGCATTTAAAGTTTCATAACAATAAAATAAAAAACATTTTTAATGAAATTATTGTTGTAAGGGCTACATTTGAATATGTTTTCCTTTGTTTCGTTCATATAAAATTTAATGCACTATTTAAAATAGTAAAGGGGGAGCTTTAAAGTGGTATCGCGGGTGTAACAAATTTGGCCCAACCTTTGGAAATCATAATACAGAAACACAAAAGTCTGCTAACTGTGAAACATTTATTAAAATATGCCTTCATATTCTGTAAGGTATTAAATTAATCAAATAAAGAATTAAAAAATTATATTAAAAACAAAAATAAAAAATGAATTATTCACTTTTAAAGCCATCGCGGGTGCAACATCAAATTATCGCGGGTGCAACACGTCTAATTTAAGGAACTAAATATGTGATAAAACATCTTTGGATGGTAATTTTGAGGGTTCAAGAGACGTTGTTGGAGATTACTCATTTGAAGATTCGTCGTTTGAATCGCTGTAAACATCGGAAACGCGCAATTTAGCTTTAGGTGGCTCGAAGGATTCATTGTGTTTTGTAATTTATGAGAGGTTCCAAATCGTCGTTGTCCCAATCACTTTCAGTGGTGGTTTTCGAAGATTTCAAAAGAAATGTGCACTTGAGATGAGACTGTGAGGTTCCCGCGAAGGAAATGCAGTTGCCGTCTTCAGATTGGAAGAAATGTTTAGATTGAATGCCTGGTATATTTTTCAGCCCTTCCCATTTATAATCCAACATGGCCATCCCTACTTTAATTTCTTCTTTTGGTACGAATATAAAGAAGACGTTTTTACAGAGACTGCGTGCCAAGTCATAGAATTCCTTGGCACTGTTGACTATGGCTGTGCGGGACTTAACAGCAATCCACACTGATCTTTTAACACTTCCACCGATACCATCCACGGCACCTTTGCCATGTAAGGCAGCGAAAAAGTTCCATTCGAGGTGAGTGAATCCGTACATTGATTTGAGGGCATTGATGCTTGCCATTAAATAACGATTCTTAAATTGAGCAGCGCAATTATCGGTGAAGATACGCAAAAATGTAGTATTATCAGTGATCGAAATTGATGTACTCAAATATTTTCTGCAGAAAGAGATGTACAGTATATTTACTGTGGCTTAATTCATCGCTTACTATGACCACTGAATGGAGTTTGTCGGTAGTCCAAATACAGCACGTGAAAAGCGTAACTTGCCCATGAGACCAATGTGCTGATTGTATTTCATCTTGACTGATCAGCGCATAATTCTCGGCAAAGTCCACTGGTCAGGTCTTGTTTTGCATTTTGAAAATAATTCGACTGAACATTTTTAACATAAGAATGCAGCTTGAACTTAGCAGTGCTGTCCTGTAGTTCATGTAGTGCTTCATTGAAAGGTTTGCTTGATTCTGAAAGATCCAGGCCTTCCAATTAACTCTGGGGTTTGAATCAAGGGTGATATCCCAAATGTCGGATTCTTTGCATACATCGCAACTGTTGGACATGCAATCTTCATTATCCACACTACATGATACCAGTTTCAGAAGCTCTTGGTGTGTTTTCGGAAAGTCGTTCGCATGTTTCGAAATAGCGAGAAGAAGATTAATGTAATTTGACTGAGTTGTACACACGCAAACATTATGAGGAGTATCGCTGATGGGCAGAATGTAAGCAGGTCTCTCTGTATAAAAAACAGTCTTGCCAATAGATGTTGCGGGAAAAGTTTCTTTAAAAAGTTCAAAGGCTTCACGGATGCTCATAATCATTGTTCTCTTTTGGATTCTAAGCTTCGTTCCCGTATTCGACTTGATTGATTTGACATCTTTCATCCCAGGCAGTTGTCTGCTAATGTCATTTTTTTAACGACTTCTACTGCTTTAGAGGGACTGGCAGGCAGATAACGTTTCACTTTTGCCACAGCCTTTCCCAAGGTGCAAGGACTGCAGTATGTAGTACCTGTTTCTTTACTTTGCTCTTCTTTACGTCGCTTTCTAAATGCCTGCATACTTTCTTTTGATCTCATTCTAGCGTGTTTTTTTAAATCGTCATCTGCATTCATTTTCTTTTTCATTTCTTTTCTACGTTTTCCATCACCAGCCTTTTCTCGACGGAGATGGTCTGCATGAAGTTCAGGATTTTTTTATAGCTTTCGTCTATATTTCTGCGAAGGAGTCTCTTTTCGTTGTTCTTCTGTCATTTTACCCGATACTTCTATAAAAAATAGCTAAATATTATATAAAAATAAAGTTGCACCCGCGATTTTAATATCTCGATCGCGGGTGCAACCAGTTTGAGTCAATGTTTATTTCTATTCAGCTTACATTATGCGCTTAAAAACAACTGATGTGTGCGTGCCTTTTCTTTCTTCTTACTTGTACAAAGTTTCAAGACGTTAGCAGTTTAATTCTGTACAAAACACAAACTTTTATAATATTTTGTATAGCGGGTGCAACACGTGAACAATGACTAGTTGTAGTGAATTATGCTCAAAAAATAAAAACAAGTAGATACTTATATCTTTTGGCACATAAAAATAAATTAATATTCTCGCAACACGTGTAGCCGGCAAAATATAACATCAAACTGTCAGTAACAGCTGTTTCACGCCAGTGTTGCCAGGTCACATTTTCAAGTTCATACAAACTTTTCGATTGGTAAAGTTTCCCAGCGCGCCAAAAATTTAATTTTCAAGTAAAATGATTTTTTTTTTATATTAAATTTTGACCTTCATCTTTCCACTCATATCGAAAAAAGTAACAAAAACGGCGATTTAAAAATTAATGTCGAGATTCGTCTGTAGCGGAATCGCCCATATGTTGTTTTATGTATTTTAAAAATATAACTATAATATACTGATTTAATTTATTTGTTTTACGTGTTTTTAATGTTGACGATTTCCAAAAATTATTTTGTCGATTTCTGCACATCCGATTTGACGAATTGTGACCAACTATATCTAGCCACACTGATGATGCTTGCATTGTCCTTAGTCTTGATGCTTGCATCTTCTATGGATTTACAGAAGCGTATCCACGAATATCTTTTCGTCCATTTGAGGGCATTCTGATAAGGCCTTAGTTTCAATTTATACCAGAAAATCTCTTAATAGAGAAACTACAAGTATTTTATAAAGGAATATTTCAAAAGAACTGGTTCTAAAATAACAAACTGAGATTATTTTGGAATGGGTTATGGTTCTCCGATAACTGCTTAGATTCTGAGCACTTACCATATAATAATAAGGACCATGTTACCAAACAAAGATTTTACTCAAAATTTTGTAGCTGATTGCTTTCTAGAGATTAACGACCTGTTTTCATCACACGACTATGACCAAAAGAACAAATCGGTCAAAATTAGAAGTAATTAGCAGCATTTCATGGGTCAAATATGATAATGTTTAAGAAATTTATTAAAGTAATATATCGTCACCTAAAATGCAAACGGCCGTAACTACACTTTTTAGTTTTTTACAGGAGAAAGAATAAACGTTATAAATTAAAGACTACTTTAAACTAAATACCCTAATTTTAGATTCAAGCTTAGAAACCAAAGACGGATTTGTTTCTGAAAATCCAATTAATGAAAAAAAGTAATTTTTAAGAAATATTTATAACGTTTATTCTTTCTCCTGTAGAAAAATAAAAACTGTAGTTACGGCCTTTTGCATTTTAGGTGACGACATGAAGAATGAATATCCTAAATAATGGAGCAAATTTCTTTTAGCAGCAAATTTGGATTTTTTCGTTTTTTTGCCTGGTAGAGCATTAAATGCGGATTCAAAAAAAAAAAAAAAATTAAAAAAAAGTTTGCGGAAGTCCATATTTTCCGAAATATAGGTCTCCAAAGCTTGAATGTATAATCGCGCATAACTCTGCCATTTGTTATCCGATCCTGATGAAATAAATTTCATAAATCGTTAAATTTATATTCCACATAGTCACCCAGCCATCCGGGCGGGCTCAGACAGGGGGATCAAATTCCCTCTGTACTTTAAGTCGATGTGTGACAAAATCAGAAAAATCGCGCAAGTTTTTAGAAATATTTTTTTTATTTTGGTGTGTAAAAACTACAACAAAGGATAACGGAAATAAAAGACAACAACAACGACAAAAGACAACAACACCAAAAGACAAGAGGCAACAAGTTGATTACACCAACAACGTGAGGTTAAAAACATTTTTTAAATGAGCCCTCAATGGGATAATTTATTTATTTATTTATTATAGCCTATGGAAAACATCCTTACAGAGTAGCAATTTTATAATCTTATTTAATTTATCTTTATATGGGCTATTTCAATAATTTACAACATTTGTTGAAACTGAGTTCAGATGCTTATTATTTCTCCAGTTTTTCGAATTGACCAAAACGGTAAAAAGGGAATGGTAGGGCACACTACAAAACTCGGAAATTCAAAATTTCAGACCATCAGTTCTTATCTCTAAAAGTTATGGGCACTCAAATATGGAAAAACTCAAAAAAAAGGCTTGAAATTTACAACAGTTTTTTCATATTTCATCACTTTTCTACTTTTAGTTTTAAACTTCCGATGCCCACTGATATAAAATAAATTCACTAGACTTAGTAGATATTTACACTATAAAAGTTATGCCCATACTACTATTTGGAAATAAATTTGTACAGCGGTTCATTTTTGAAACCAAAATTTTCCGATTTTTCAATTTTCGCAGTTTTTTCTATTGCGTTTTTGCGCAGTTCCAGAAAATTGCATTTCGTGAACAGTATTTAATAGATGGTGTAATTTGCTAAACTTTGCGCCATATCACGTCGATGTCAGGCTGCTAGTTGCTGAGAACGATGACCTCAAACTTTTATAGAATTGGCGTAAATTTGTCAAAAATTAAAGTTTTTCGCGCCTGACATTTGCAATATTATTTAAAACTGGTTTATGTTTTGCGTGATCTAAACTTCTTAGTAAATGGCACCTCATCGTCAAGAAGGCGTTAAAATATTTTGAAACGCAAAAATTTTTTAAAGAAAATAAAAATTTTGCGAAATTTCATGATTTTGTTTCGCGTTTTTTTAATTAATCCGTAGTTTAAAATCAATGTAAAGTATTGGAAATGAAGTGCGGCGGTAAACTAAAGATCATATATAAATATGGTTCAATTCGGTCCATATTTAGCGGGTACAGCGGCATTTTTCTTCAAATACATTTTGCTTTGTGACATCTGCAGTTATGTATAGATTCCGCCGCGATTGACACCAAATGAAAGGTTTTTTTAAGCTTGATAATAAAACCGGATAGGCATTAAAAAATGTTCATGATTTTAAATTTTACAGATAAAAAAAAATCCTAACCTCAAAAATAATTCTTATATAATTAAAACCTCCATAACTTTCGCGCCGTTTGCAATAAATGATTAACGCGAACTGTTTTGGTATGCTAAAATATTTTCCCTTCACTTGATCAAAGCGTCATTCGTGTCATCCAAAAAAAAATTTGGAAAAAAAAATATCAAAATGTCGATAATTTTTGAAAAAGCCCATATATATAATTCGACTGCACGTGTGTTTGTGACTGAACTCCTCCTAAACTTGTGGACCGATTTGAATAAATTTCTTTATATGCGTTTGGATGGCGCCCTGGGTGGTTTAGATTTACTATTTGGCGCCCTGGGTGGTTTAGATTTACCAATTGGACAAAGGGGCGTGGTAGCTCCCATACAAACCAGAAATTAAAAATCCATTATTTCTGCTCCTGCTAACGGTATTTGAACAAAATTTGCAGGACAATGTCTGCCGGGTCAGCTAGAACTATTATACAATAATTTCTTAAAAATAGTTGTTGAAAAACTGAGATCAATATTATTGCAAATAGAATTAAAATTCTTCATAGCTCTAACAATAGGCTCATTCGAGGAGTAATTAGTGGTATGAAAGTCTATATTAAAAGTATCAAAATGACGCAATATGCGAGAAGGGACATTAAATCGAATAAATGACAGTAATTCAGGACAGTCAACTGAAACAGATGTAATACCATGCAGAAACACAATGGAGGCGATAACTCTAACCAAAAGCAAATTTCAAAAATGATTTTTGTACCTTCTCAATACGACCAATATGTTTTGAAGCAGATGGGTTCCAAATAAAAGGTGCATATTCTAATTTAGAACGGACAAAAGAAGTAAAAAGTATTTTTATAGCGTACGGGTCTGAGAAGTCAGCAATATTTCTACGAATAAAATATAACAATAAGTACGCTTTTGGAACTAGATAATTAATATGGCCAATGAACGTCAACTTAACATCAAATACAACACCTAAGTCAAAGTATTCATAAATCTTAGCTAAGTCACAATTCATTATATTGTAAGATGAATTAATCACATCCCGACAATGATGAAAAGTCATATGGAAACATTTATTAATGTTGAACAACAATGCATTGGCTTTAGACCAAGCGGTAACCCTATTAATATCATCCTGCAATAATGTAACATCATTCACTGTCTTAATAGCCTTGAAAATTTTAAGATCATCCGCATACAAAAGGTGTCTAGAGTTTAAAAAACATAGACCAATGTCATTTACAAATATGTATATTAAATAACAAGGGTCCAAGTACACTGTCATGAGGAATACCAGAGGTTGGGATGTAAACGTCTGAATAACAATTATCAATACAAACTGAACATTGCCTAAAGGACAAATAGGACCGAAACCAATTCAAAATTGAGGAGTGAAACCCATATTTATGTAGTTTAATAAGCAATATATCATGATTAACTTTATCGAATGCTTTGGAGAAATCTGTATATATTGTATCGATTTGGACACCTTTTACGATGTTACGTATACAAAATTTTGTAAAAACAGCTAGGTTAGTAGTTGTGGAACGGCCAGCAATGAAACCATGCTGATCAAGGCTAAGAGAATGCTTTAAATGAAAAAATATTTTATCATACACAATGTTGTCCAATATTTTAGCTATATTCGGCAATTTTGATATATATAGGTCTATAATTAGAAACATTGGTTTATCCCCAGATTTAAAAACAGGCAAAACCGAAACATATTTCCATTTCTGAATAAAATAACCAGAAGAAAGCGATTTAGAAAACAATAATCGAAGAGGTAAAACAAATGTTGCTGCACATTCCTTTAGAAGAAAGGCCGAAATTCCATCTACATCACTTTTGTAAGAATTTCCAAGTTTTGAAATACCTGATATAATATCATCATCAAACACAACCAATGCCCCGATATCAACACAAGACGTGATATGATCGAAATCATGTATATTGACGGGAGCAACATTCGTAGCAAAACTCGATTGAAAAAAATCTTTAAACAAATTAACAGAATCCTGAATAGAGTTAGAAACTACGTTATTATACATTACAGACGATGGAATACTGGACGAATTTCTCTTCGATCGTATAAATGTGAAAAATCGTTTCGGATTTACTTTTCAAGATTCAGTGTAACTCATGATATATTGATTATAAAGGAATTTATTTAAAAAATTAAATTCCCGCATATAATGTAAATATAAATTCTCATTAGAACTGCAATTAGAGATCTTAAATTTATTGAAAAATGTATTACTCAAATTATTTAGTTTTTTTAAACCTTTAGTATACCAAGGCAATTTGTACACTCGTGGTCTCATACGTGGAACATTTTCTTCAACAATTATCCCAAAAGGAAATATATTTATATATAGAGTTATAGAGTTTCACAAGTGCTTTGTAATGATACATATTTCAAGCAGATCGAATGATAAATAACTGCGATATGACTCAAGCTTTAAAGATCTATATCTCAAGAAGTTGGACCTAGCGCAAAAACAAAAACTTATTTTTCAACTCAGCGCAAAAGCACGTTGGTGAAATTTTGGTGCACATCTGATTTTGCTGCTAAAATAGTCTTATGCCAGAGTCCCTAACATGGTACAACAAACAGCTGGAAATAGGCTGGTTCAAATCAACTGTTCTAACGAGATTACCTTCCTTATTCTCCATGGACACAAGTTCCGATCATGAAATTTTTTATAATGAAATAACGTGCTCTGTAACTATTCTCGTAAAATGTGTCATGTTTCGCCAAGGTCGGTAGGTATCGATTGTTTAGTTAACAATTTCCCTTAAATAAATTTGAAATATTTATTGAAAATGGATTTGATAGTAAAATTATAAAGATTATTAATTTGATTTTAGCTCTAAAATAATGAAATTTTTTTAATGAAATAACGTGCTCTGTAACTATTCTCGTAAAATGTGTCATGTTTCGCCAAGGTCGGTAGGTATCGATTGTTTAGTTAACAATTTCCCTTCATGAGATGTGAAATATTTATTTTATTTATTTGATTTCGAGTACAAATTATACTCGTGTCATATAATATAATATGAGTCTGGTATTCAAAAGTTCTACCCAGGGGTACCGTTGATATAGCTGATCATGTTAGTACTTGGAGAACTTATAGAGAAAATGCTTTCAAAGAAGAAACGGTGATAGATGACTGGGTTGCGTGGTACGATTTTCATACTTTTGCAGCCGCGTGTCAAACCAAAAGTACAAAACACATCAACTGGGAGTAAATTTTGCCAATTAATTCGTTTAAAAAAATGATATTGAGTGAAAAAATCAAACTGTAATGAAGTGTTAGAGTAAAATTATTTGTGTGGATCCCTATAAACTCGCAAATTGTTAAAATTAAAGATTCCTCTCATTCTCTCCATGTTTTCCAAGTCTTCCACGGACTTTGTTAGTTCATAAAACAGCTGTGGCAAACTCTTACTACTATTACTCGGTGGCTCTACCATAAGAAAACTTAACCGTTTTAATTTAAACGGTCGGCTTTGAAATTTACTTTTGTCAACTAATGACGACTATACTGTTTGTTACTGTTATTATTTGTTTGTGTTGTCCCTAGAGCATCGCGTATTTACCTTGACAATCCAATTCCAAAAGGGATGCATAACATAAACGCTCAATGGTGAGGTATCGCGTGCACTATACTGTAAAGAAACAAAAAAGAAATCAGATTTATGTTTGTACTATAAATGTGTGTATAGATAATAAACGTAATAGGCAAGAAAATCCGGAAAATAGATTTCAAATTACAATATAAGCATTTCCTTTATCCTTTCACTATGAATGATATCAAAAGGAGGGCTAGAGTTAGCTTATGTAGAACAGAAATTGTTTAAATTTCATATTAATCCCCTTTTAAAGAATGAAAAGTTTGTGTGTTTTAAATTGATCACTCAGGTATTTGGCTGAGAAGATAATACCAGATAAGCTGCTGTGATTGGAAATACTTGTGGCAAGCAGACGAACAACTAATTAAGAATACAGTAAAATGAATTGTTCAACGCCTCTCCAAATGCAACGTTGGAAGAAGATAACTAACCAATGGGTAAAATATAATCGGGCATGAGTGTTCTAAATGCTTGAGAGAAAGTGAATGTGTTTCAAACGGACTTAAACGTTTTGCACAGAAAAACGAAAAAGTAGAAAGAGTGTTATATGAAAACCAAATGGTATGGGAAATAGGGTAATTACCCCTTTATTCGGATGAACAAAATTCATAGCAACAGACATATGATGTAGTAAATGTCAAAAACCTAATCAGTATGAGTTTCGAAAGGGTAAAAGTAACATTGTCAACATGTTTAGGAAAGAAAGTAAACATAGATTTATTATCTACATGATTTGTGGTGCTGAGTTACTGAGGTACAACCATTTTAGAGCCATCATTATGTGGCCTAATCGTCCAATGTTAATAATGGCCATAATACAAGCGTACATAAAACTGCACTACCGACAAAACGATAACGAATTCAATATCGTTTCTTAAATAATTACAATTATTTCCTAAAGTCAATGACCGTAAGAAAATTTATTCACAATATGCCGAGAAATATTTATTTATTCCATTTGCAAATTCAACTTTTTAACTGTCGAAGTTGTAAACTCAATTAATGGGAACAGACAAAACCTGTTCAAGTTAACAACAAATTCAATTAAAGCAGGTAAAACGTCGTTTACAGGGCAAATATTTTAATTGAGTAAATATGTAAATAAAAGAAAGACGTTTACATCCCTTGGTTCAATCAACTTCGGTAGCACCTAGGCATTTCAATATTTACTCAGCTATCAATGGGTTACATTTGTTTTCCCAAACGATTCTACTTGATACAATTGTTGAATAAACAATCGTTAGATGTGGTTGAAATGGGGTTTATTTCTAGTAGATGACAATTTCGTATATGTTTATTAGACTATATCCGCGATACTCTGCATATCAATTCCAGCAAATTAGATTTGAATTCATTAACATAGAGGTGAGAATTGTATTTGTTTGAACCTAGCATATTGTCGCAGTTTTGTCATTTTCGATCGAAAACGAATTTTTAGAAAATCCCCGTAAAAATTTTGCTGATTGTTTGAAAGATATCAGGGCACATGTCATGTCTGGTCGTTATCACCAACTATATTCCCAGCAAAATTTTGTACAGCCTGTTGCCAATATCAAATGTTTCAGAACAGCTAATGCGAACAAATTTCATTATTAAAATATTGAAGACAAAAACAAAACAAAATGTTCATGAATTTGAATTTTATAAAAGATTTCGTTAGTTTTCAGTTAATACATGAGAAATTCATACTTTAAAGCTTACAAGGTCGGGAACATATTTCTAATTGAAAAATGGTTGGGTTTTGTTGGAATAATAGACAATTTTCAG
Organism: Phaonia tiefii; assembly: GCA_963931995.1. NCBI lineage: Eukaryota > Metazoa > Arthropoda > Insecta > Diptera > Muscidae > Phaonia > Phaonia tiefii. Next base: position 50,232,780 of record OZ008368.1, read on the forward strand.
TTAAGCACATTCACTGGCATGAATAGTTTCGAACTCCGTGACAAGTTCATCATCAGATGTTTAACTACTGTTCCTGAATTGATACCATCGGTTGATCATCAGTCGTATATATACAAACTGAATTATGCAATTTACATATGCGAATTAGTATCGTTCGAAGATCCCTAAGTATCAACATACACTGAAAGGTCCATATTCCAATACAAAAACATACGGTTTTTTTTTCAACCCTGTTCTTCTTTTCCTCTTGCATACTCACATTGTTGTAGTCCTTTGAGGTGAGTTTTTACTATATCACAGAGTTGAATTTCTCTATGGTATAGATTTTTTGATGACCGGGATAGTGTCAGTTAGGTTTTACAATTTGGTTTCAACTCTGTTGGGAATCGAACCCGGACCTCCGTTATATATCGTTCTGTAGTCGACAATCGTGGCAATCGATATATGTTCTGGTTTTGCGTAAAGGAACTAGTTGGTTTTGGGACAAAGTCAAACAAATGTAAGCGATGGTAGAACCTATATTGGAACAGGTTGATTTACAGTATAAAATGTTGCACAACTTATTCTTTACAGTCGTATATTTTGCTGGGTTTGTTCGAATTTCATTTCTGAAGAATCCATTACTGTATACCCATGGAGTAATATATAGACCACGGCACTACTCATCATTCTCCGTTCGGAAATGCTATCCACCAACACAATTCGCTGCCATACTGGCAACAATCCTCATGATGATGATGATGATCCACACTTCTCATTTCGCGCATCCGGTATCGATATGTACTAGATCCTTATTCATAACGAAAAGCTAGTTACTTTCCGAACAACGAGTGTTTACTAGAATGTTAGTCAAGATATGATTCATAACAGTTTCCTGTCTACTGTCTAATTCTAATATGAAAATATGTGTTTTAGCCACATATTTACAATCCTAATTGGTATGGGACATGACCGTCGATGGTGCGATGGGATCTTTCGATCCCTGCTCTCACCAACTTTAATTTCTTTCAACGGCGGTCACTCACTTAGTAACCACGACGACACTATCGAGTATTTAGTTGTAAAGCTGTAGGTCCCAATCAGTGAGTATAAAGCTAAAAAGCGCGCAACCCACTGGTTGTAAGAAGATCTCGTCAGTCACTTCATGTGAAACCAATTGCTATGACAGTTGTTAGTAAAATGACAGCTGTTCGTCAAAGTTTAGAATGTATTCGTTCATTTCAAAGCCACTCGTTGGACCATGATTTGACAGTGAGTTATGAAACAAAAAAGCTTTTGTTGATATTGTTACGATTAAGTAAAAGCTTTTATTTTCTCTTAATGACCAGACCTACATTATGTAAACAACAGGGCGATTAATGCTGCGCCTGAAAGTATGCATTGTAACAACATACCAATATAGCTCGCTAAACCAGTAGCATGAATTAGCCTCAGTTAAGATAGTTCTCCACTATTCGAGGTGATTCTATATTATTCCAGAGGTGGATTCATTAATTAGTAGAAAGATAACCAACAACAGCGACTACAAGGTTCGTGAATTCGCTAGAGATAACTACATTGGAGTATGGTGAGTTCGTATAAATACCAGAGGTCGTTGGAACGGAGTCAGTTTGTGATTAACCGCCGGAAAGTAAGCAACGCGATTTGATAGTAAAACATAAGACTTATTGTAAAGTGGTGTAAATAAAGTAAACTGTTGTACTATATAAGTAAAATAAAAGGAATTTATTAATAATTGGGAATAGAACAGCGCAAAAAGGACGAATAAGGAAATTTTTAACAATATCTACAATTACTGCTACCTGTATTTGTTGTATTATGTGTTGGACACAGTTTAGTTGAAGTCTATGAATTAAAAATTGTTAGTCAGATGATAGGTGACCGTCGGTGGTGCAATGGTTAGTGTGCGCGGCTCTTGTACATGAGATCCTGGGTTCGAACCCGGCTCTGACCACCTTCAAAAAAAATAAAAAAATTATTTCGGCGGCGGTCACCTCGCATAGTGACGGCGACACTATCGAGTATATAGCCATGAAAAAGCTTCTCAAATTACCGTTCGGAATCGGTGTAAAACTGTAGGTCCCAATCAGTGAGTGAAAACTGGAAAGCGCATAGCTCAGTGATTGTGAGAAGTTCTCCCCAGTCCCTTCATGGGATGTAATGGGAAACCATTTATTTATTTATTTTTAGTCAGATGATAGGCGATGGATCACATTTACGGGGGCCTAGTCAGGAGCCTAGAAATGTCGCCGCGGAAGTCATTTCTAATGATCCATAAAAAATTGGAGTAAGTTGTCGATATCAACCCCAAGAACTCTTTTTCTTTTTGCATCGGGAGATAATTCTGCCATCAACATAGAAATTTAGATCATTTTTAGTTTCCTTAGGCAATGAAGTGAAATGTGTCCAACGGATACAGTAAATACCCTTCATATGCGTAGCCTGTAGTTCATATTAAAATTACAATGTGGAGAGCTCCATAGAAAGAACGATAGCTGTGAAGTCAAATCTTTCACAGACCCATCATACAAACATTTTATTAATTACGTGAAGGTCATTTGAAAAAAACAAAAACTATATCACAACATTCTAAAAGAACCCAATAATATGTTCGAAGACCAGTTAACGAAATACCCATGGAACAGTGAAGTTCCAAAAAATTACTACATTCCAGAAAGTTTGAAACATAAACTGTTTACAGAAAGTTGTAAATCCTTTTGGGCTAACAGATCATGTTTCTTCCTGTTAGTGAAAAATGTAAATGCCGCGGGTGGGATTTTAAATTACATTACCTAGACGATCGTTTCGATATTTCTGAAAAATGGTCTTCAGCAGCGTCTAGCCCGTTAAGTCACAGCAGTTTGTATTCACACTTACCACTAACCGAAGTCATTTACTTCCAAAAATATATTTACAATCCTAGTCTAGATTTACTAATTACCTTATAATGATCGAATCCATTGAGATGCTCTTTGGTCAAATATTTATAGTTCATCAGCTGCTGTACCAAAGCCATTGCCTATTGTTGTTCTCTGCTATTGTTCGGTGTGTGAATGCAAACAATAGTGACGCCAAATTTAATATCTGGGTAATAGAGAGATGACACTCCAAACGAACGATTGCGGGATGCCGGCTGAATGTATTATGGCTTATAATAATGTTGTTGTAAAAAAGGGGGTGAGCGTTTAATGGATATCAACTACATATGACAATAGTAAACTATTTGCTGGTTGAATACTTTTACTTTTGGTGGAGATGTGACAGGGAAGGGGGTCACACTTTGTTGGCGATGTTGATGGTAATTCTGATTAAAGAATTTTTGATGCTGTTGTTGGTCTTTGGTGGAGATGATAATTGGAATTAATTGAAGAAACACACACTATCACTAACAGGCAAACGATTTGTGTATTAGACAACACACTGCAGCTAGTGATGCTGCATTTCCATATTATATTTCCAAACAATTGTAAGTGCTGCAAAATAGTAGGAAGGACTGATAGATACGGCGAGGATAAAGTTCTTGCGGCAGCACAAAGCACACCAAAGTTGACTGCAGCCGCTCAGTAGCTGTCCGCGTTAACAGCGCTGCTGTACAGAAACAACACACCGATACTTGGTCGAAATACACCCACGCAAACGTTAGGCCGCCAGACAGCAGCAACGAACGAAAATCAAGGGAGGGTGAAAATATAACTAATCAAACAGACAGCGCCGCCACAAACTCTGTCGAAGACAGAGAATTAAGAACCACGACGTGTATTTACCACAAAATTTATTGATAATTCATATTTTCTTTTATGATCTTTTAGAAATTTAATTGATTTTTGTTTTAATCAAAAAGAAAATAATCAATATTTGCTGGCAACAGACAGCTTGTTTCACATTTTCTTTTGGCTTTACAATTTTTCTCCCATAGATTTGTTTTATATGTATTTTCCACGAATCTTTTACACTTTCTCACGGCTGTTAATCATACATTTTTATCACTTTTCCACATAAAAGGTGTTGCTTGCTTTTTATTCCAATTTACACCGTGTCAGAATTTTAGTCGCGTACGCTTGATGGAAAAGAAAACATCTGAAACACAATTTAAGTGATTGCCAGCGATTTGTTGGTCTTTTATCCTCAATTCATCTTCAACTTCGTCGGCCAACTGTCTGCACCCGGTGTTGTATTCTTTGTCACTGGTATTTCATTTTGTGTGTTTGCTTTGCTTTTGCTACTTCTGTCTCATTGATGTTGAGAATTTCATTTTGCTTCTCTCTCTTGGTTTGCTGAAGACGTATTATGTCAGGTGATACCAGCAAGTGCAGTGGCATATGAAGGCAACAACTGCAGATTTATTTTTGTTCTGTCAAATTTAAAATTTTTTTTTGAATTGGTGTATAGGTACATTTTTAAAAGTAGGTACTTATTTCAAGAAAAGTTAGAGTCTAAACATAATCAAACACACTACAGACGACGAGTTTTTTTCTACACAGGTTTCTTATAGAAGGGAAGAATCGTGACGGAAACCGCAGCGGCTGTCGACTCGCCGCTAGAATTGAATTGTAAGAGCCTGTTTATACGAGGGGACATGTGGCAGGGACACGAGATAGGGGACACGAGTTTGTCGACAAGGGGTATAGAGAAGCTAGAGAGGTCGCTAGTGTCGCACGAAATGAGAACTCAGGGGACACTTTGACATTTGTGCTTACATCTTTCGTACTATTCGCCAGGGATGAGAAATACTAGTTTGGAAAAGTACTAAATGGGTATTTTCGGCCTAAGTTGGTACTTTTTTATATATTTACAACTTCTGCTAAAAATTGAGGTTTTTTAAATTGAAATGAATTGAATATAATGGAATTCATGTTGCGTTAAAAAACTTATTTTTATACGACCTTATATTTTCGGATACCCTTTGCTAAAGGCAAACAGAGAATGCATTTGAAATTCGTTTCGTATTATTCGAATTAACATAGGGCTATATATTGTGTTACTTACAAAAGTACTACATATAGTACTCTTCCCATCCTGTTCTTGTAATGTTACGAATGTGTGGATATGAAATTCAAACTTATGTGCATATGCACATGTATGCATATGTATGTACGTACGAGTTTATTTGAAGAATAAATAATAATTTTGTTTACGGGTAATAAAAATAAAATGTGGTCTAAAGAGTTAGTGGAGCTTTTAATAATAAAATATCAAGAGCACGAGAATTTATATAATGCGCGCCATCCTATATTATTTATAACCTCTTTGTTTATGATACCTTGGGAAATCGAAAAGTACCTTTTGGTCCATTAAAAAGTACAAATGTGCAAAAGTACAACACTGGGCGGATCAAACGTCAAAATGTCGCTCAAGAGTAGCAAAAGAGTGTCGCTTCATGTAAACACACCAGGAAACACGAAGCGACAGCAAAAGAAAACACAAGCTCGCAGCGACAGAGTAGCAGCGACATGTCCCCCCGCATAAACTGGCTCTATCTAATTTCTTGGCGACGCTCCCAAGAAATCACACAATTGAGGGAATGAAGTTGCCACATGTTCATGAAAATCATAAGAGAAACCAACCCATTTATACGGTGGTACATGCATACCCTACAAGAAATGAATGATGGAAACTAACACACACAATATTTTTGCACTGATACACTTGCAACTATTTTATACTGAGTTCCATTTGCAAGAGTGAAACAACCCTACAAGAATAGTTTCGGTCATTCGACTGTCAGTGTTGATGGAAACTTGAATTTGTTGACTTTTAAAAAGTAAAATTTGTGAATCCTCGGCAAAGTGCAACGACAAAAGTTTCATTATCGTTAAATATCGTGGAATAAAAATAAACAGTGGAAAAGAATAAACTTATGTGATCCAAAAAACAAAGATAATGATTCTGAAAAATGAGGCATTTAAAAGCCATCAAAAAGTAGTGGAAGATTCTGTCTGGCGTTCCTGGCCAAACTCAGGACAAAATCATTAATGAAGTCGGCAGCATGCTCCCTTTCCTCACCATTACAGCGGTGCAAGAGTTAGAGCAGAAATTGGGAACCCCAGATTTTGCTCAAGCAATATCAACAAACTAAAATGTATGGTTCGATATTTTAATATTTTGATATTTATACATACTTCTTCACAGAAAATATAGTGAAAGAGGCGTCAGAGGATGTCAGCAGTGTCTGCCCCCCAATGTTCACGGATAACCTGCTTGATATATACAATTGTGATGAGAGGTTGGAAAAGCATGCGATAGGGAAGCTTATGTGGTTCAACAAAACTGCGTGGTATGTACATATTTTTGTCTATAAATGATTAAATAATTATTAATTTATATACATGCATATATACTTATTATTATTAATACATATATTTATATATCTCCTTTTCAAATTTTAGATGTGCTAAAGGACAATTGAACGAAGCCACCATAGGATGAAGTAGAAGATTTATTAAAAACAAATTGTAAATAAGTATTTTATTTTGCCCAGTTACTACTTTATTCATTTTGAATCGATTATTCTTATTCATTCACTCCGATTCTTGACTAAGAATCATTCATTGTCATTTATTATACAATTAGATATTAAAAATATATAAAAATAATAAAAATATACCATAAAATCATTAATAACATCGTCTTTTATTATAAAAGCTATACCCATCACCTTTGACTGATATATCCATCAAATTTGATTAGTCAACTGTGATGGGTATATCTATCAAGTATGATTAGTCAACTGTGATGCACATATCTATCAACTGTGACTAATATTCATATAATCTTTGATTAGTGAACAGCACTAGAGTGAGCAGCTCAGGTATATGTTTTATAGGCGACCGAACCCATAAGTTCGAGGGAGATACAAAATCACACGTACACAAAAGTTTCCATCAACTTTTTCATTTCGGCTTTAAGAATGTGATAGAAACTTTGATGGATATACCCATCAACAATGACAGTCAATTGACCGGTCAAATGACTGTCACTGTTCTTGTAGGGTAGAGTACCCTACAAGAAATGAATGATGGAAACTAACACACACAATATTTTTTCACTGATACACTTGCAACTATTTTATACTGAGTTCCATTTGCTAGAGTGAAACAACACTACAAGAATAGTTTCGGTCATTCGACTGTCAGTGTTGATGGAAACTTGTATTTGTTGACGTTTCAAAAGTAAAATTTGTGAATCCTCGGCAAAGTGCTACGACAAAAGTTTCATTATCGTTAAATATCGTGGAATAAAAATAAACAGTGGAAAAGAATAAACTTATGTGATCCAAAAAACAAAGATAATGATTATGAAAAATGAGGCATTTAAAAGCCATCAAAAAGTAGTGGAAGATTCTGTCTGGCATGCCTGGCCAAACTCAGGACAAAATCATTAATGAAGTCGGCAGCATGCTCCCTTTCCTGACCATTACAGCGGTGCAAGAGTTAGAGCAGAAATTGGGAACCCCAGATTTTGCTCAAGCAATATCAACAAACTAAAATTTATGGTTCGATATTTTAATATTTTGATATTTATACATACTTCTTCACAGAAAATATACTGAAAGAGGCGTCAGAGGATGTCCGCAGAGTCTGCCCCCCAATGTTCACGGATAACCTGCTTGATATATACAATTGGGATGAGAGGTTGGAAAAGCATACAATAGGGAAGCTTATGTGGTTCAACAAGACTGCGTGGTATGTACATACATATTTTTGTCTATAAATGATTAAATAATTATTAATTTATATACATTCATATATACTTATTATTATTAGTACATATATTTATATATCTCCTTTTCAAATTTAAGATGTGCTAAAAGACAATTGAACGAAGCCACCATAGGATGTTACTACTTTATTCATTTTGAATCGATTATTCTTATTCATTCACTCCCATTCTTGACTAAGAATCATTCATTGCCATTTATTATACAATTAGATATTAAAAATATATAAAAATAATAAAAATATACCATAAAATCATTAATAACATTTCTGTCTTTTTTTTATAAAAGCTATACCCATCATCTTTGACTGATATATCCATCAAATTTGATTAGTCAACTGTGATGGGTATATCTATCAAGTATGATTAGTCAACTGTGATGGATATATCTATCAACTGTGACTAATACTCATATAATCTTTGATTAGTGAACAGCACTAGAGTGAGCAGCTCAGATATGTTTTATAGGCGACCGAACTCATAAGTTCGAGGGAGATACAAAATCACACGTACACAAAAGTTTCCATCAACTTTTTCATTTCGGCTTTAAGAATGTGATAGAAACTTTGATGGATATACCCATCAACAATGACAGTCAATTGACCGGTCAAATGACTGTCACTGTTCTTGTAGGGTAATCTCCATAGAGGAAATTTATTGTAGAGCCGCCATTTGTCTCATCTGATGTTTCTTTTCACACTCTTCGTGATGCGGTCGGTGTGATAGAGAGATGTTTGACGAAAAGTGATATACACCAGGTGGAATTACAATAACTTCTTGCTTTAATTTTCCATGCCATTTTGGTGAAAAACTGTGAAATTTAAATGTGTTTTAAACTTTTTTATTGACTGTTATTGTTAGCATACATGTGTGTTGTATTTAACACATTAATTTGAACACACAAAACGAAATGCCGTTGTTGTTATTTTGTTCGTTGTTTTGAACCATTCTTTTCAACATCAAACATAAATATCACACCAGGCCAAATGTAATAAATTTGGTGGAGAACTAGTAGATCTACTCTAAGTATTAATCTATGGGTACATGTGAATGCAAAAGAAAATTAAAGAAAAGGGTTCAAAATAATTTATTGTTAAACACAATACAATAAAAGTGAATACATTTTAAAAAACAGTAAACACAATTTAATTCCTATACAACTATAATATTATTTTTCAAAACTTTTAAGCAAATTCCAGAAAAGAGCCGCAAATATATACGACGCAGAGAAAAAAATCAACTGAAGTCGCCAGACGCTCTCTCTCTCTCTCAAGATGGATTCATAGATGGTGAACGCATAAGCACAGCTGATTTGCTTTGTTTACATTGTAAACCACTTCCGAACTGTCAAGTTCACATGTATTTTGTTTTTGGATGTGTTTGTTTACATCATAGTGTAATCTAACACTAGAGAGAATATTTGGCTCATCTGACGTTTCCTTTCACACTCCTTGTGATGCGATCGGTGTGATAGAGAGATGTTTGACGAAAAGTGGCATACACCAGGTGGAATTACAATAACTTCTTGCTTTAATTTTTCATGTCGTTTTGGTGAAAAACTGTGAAATTTAAATGTGATTTAATTTTTTTTATTGACTGTTATTGTTAGCATACATTTCTGTTGTATTTAACACAATAATTTTAACACACAAAACGAAATGCCGTTGTTGTTATTTTGTTCGTTGTTTTGAACCATTGCCTCTATGTGGTATTAGTAAAGCAATTCTTTTCAACATCAAACGTAAATATCACACCAGGCCAAATGTCATAACATTTATTGTTGGTATACGTTTGTGGTGGATTTGACACTACGTAAGTGAGAAGCAAAAACAAAGTGCATGTTGTTGTTGGCATATATTTGCCATCTGCTACAACAACACCTGCTGCGTCTACCATGAGTATTTTTATCATGCTCTTTTTCATTTCGTTTAGACGCTAGAGATTTTTTTCGTCGTCGTCTGAAGCGTGTCTGGTTCTGTTTGGACTCTTATTGTGTTTCACAAAGGGTACTCTTTACAGAGAGGTAGTTTTTTGAGAAAAGGCAATTTGTTGTAATAAAATGTACTTTTTTAAGAAAAGGTACTTATTTAAAAACATTTACTTTTTTAAGAAAGGTACTTTTTGTAAGAAAATTTACTTTTTTTAAGTAAAGGTACTTCTTTAAGATAATGTATTTTTTTTAAGAAAAGGTACTTTGTTTAAGAATATGAATAGGTATTTTTTTTTGAGAAAATTTACATTTTTTAAGAAAAGGCACTTCGTTAAGAAAATGTTCTTTTTCTAAATTTCTTTCACTTTGGCTTTTCTAAATTTACTTTTATTGCACAGAAAAAAACCTAGTGTAATATTACCTTAATTTATGGTATGATATCAGCCAATGCATTGGGCAATATAGGGTCAGCTATTTAATTGGGCAACATTACTAATAAACGAAGGCAATTTTACGTTCTTCTACAATATGTAAATTTGCATCGCATATTTGTAGATTTACACAATGCAAGAAGGGCAATGTAGAGAATTTATTGTAGGTTAATTTCAATGTGCAATCTTACCAAATGTTTTACTATTTTTTTTTCATATTTACAGAAACAAATTGTGTTTTTAATTAAAGAAGTGTTTATTGCCTTTCCTGCTTAGAATAGTAACATTTTAATAAATTATAACATAATCGCGAATTACCAGGCTCCTCAAATGTAGTAGAACTTATCGTTTGTCACTGCCGAAGACTCCAATCACGTTCCTTGTGAAGAAATTTATTAATGATTAGATAAAAGTATCAAGCTCTTGGGTATCAAATTTGTACGTTTCTACAAAGGATACACATTTCTATTCTCCAAATGACTTAAGGGGCCCTTAGACCTGTGGATAAGTTGCAGCGACTTTAAGTTGACATCAACTTATCCATGGTGTAAGGTGAAGTTGGTGGTTTGTACAAACTAGTTGATGCAAAATCAAAGCCATTTTGATTTTTTGAAGTTGATATCAACTTATCCACCAGTGTAAGGGGAGTTCATGAGACAACATTATCGGCAAAATGTAAATAAATGAACCAAAATATAAATAAATTAAACAGCATCGTAAAAATATATACTAAATAAATGTGATTTATAGTGTTATTTATAAATATTTAAAGAAAATAAAAATAGTGTTTTTGCTTAAATTTGTGATATTTTCGCAGTGCGCTCACCACCTTTCATTTCGACATCTGACAAGAAAAGGAAGTGCCTCAACTAGTTTGAGAGTGTAAGGGCAAAATCGAAGATGATGTGAAATTATCGAAGTTGATGTCAAGTTGAAGACGAGCAACTTATCCACAAGTCTAAGGTCCCCTTTACAGGTGTAAATTTTCTTGTTGCTTATTAAAACATGTTCGACGCTTTTCATTGATCAATATATAAGAGACACAAGCAACACAACACGCTTTTCTATTTACAAAAGTTCTACAATATAGACTTTTCCCCAGTAGAAATGTATTCTTTGTTAAAAACATATTGTTACGAATAAGTAAAAGCTTTTGCTTACTGTTAATGACTCTACTAACAGTATGTAAACAACAGGCGGTTAGTGCTGCGCCTGAAAGTATGCATTGTAACAACGTACCAGCTCGCTAAACCAGTAGCATGAATTCACCTCAGTAAAGATAATTCTCCTGTGTAGGAGAATGTTCTACAAAGATAAACAACAACAACAACATCTTGTTTCTAGAAGGTTCTTGAATTCGCTAGATATATGTACCTTCATTTGTGTATGGTGAGTTGGTATAAATAGCGGAGGTCTTTGGAATGGAGAGTTCAGTTTGTGATTAAACCCCGTAAAGTAAGCAACGCGAATTGATAGTAAAATACAAGAGTTGTTAACGTGTTAGAAATAAAGTAAACTGTTGTACTGTATAAATAAATAAAAGGAAGTGATACCGTTGTAATTATCGTAATTAAAAACGAACCTTGTTTTATTATTGGGAATAAAACAACGCAAAAAGGACGAATAAGGAAATTCGTAACATTGGTGTCAGAAGTGAAATTACGAATTAAGGACAACGATGAAGTTTGAAGAACTCAAAGTTGAACAGCTAAAAAAGGAGTTGAGCAAATTGGATCAACCGACAGCTGGTAATAAAGTAGAGCTGCAGAGGCGATTAATAGAAGAATTTAAACGCCGAAACATCAACATTGACACATATCAGTTCGAGTGCAAAGACGAAATGGAGGTTTGTGCAAAAGAAGCAACTGGTAATGTAGATGTTTCTACAATGTTTGCTGCCATGATGGCCAAATTGGACGATAATTCTAGAATAATGGACGAGAAATTGAGCGAAAATTCTCGAATAATTAACGACAAACTGAATGAGAAATTTGGTGAAAATTCTAGAATTATGAACGAGAAATTGGACGAGAATTCTAGAATTATGGACGAAAAACTTGAAAAGAAATTTGGCGAGAATTCTAGAATTATGGACGATAAATTAAGCGAGAATTCTACAATTATTCAAGAAACATCAAATGCCACAAATGAGAAACTGCAAGAAATCTCCGAAGTTGTGAGCAATATGGAGATTCAAGTGAACGATAAATTCGAAAAGGTTGAAGAAAAAATCGAAGAAATGGGGCAGAAGATTGAAGAAGTCGAACATAAGTTCGAGGAAGTCGAACGGGAACTAAAAAACGATGTAAGCGAATTGCAAAGGAAAATGAATGAACTTCAGTTGCAAGAGGGTCCGGTGCGAGTAATTTCTGAAGGCTCTAGTAGATTGAAAGCTCCCAGTTTCGATGGCTCTACACCATTCGATGTTTTTAAATTCCAATTCGAAATGGTCGGAATTAAGAACTTGTGGAACAGCAACGACAAAGCCGTTGAGCTAATTTTAGCACTGAAAGGCAACGCAGCAGAAGTCCTTCAGAGCATTCCCGTCAGTGCCAGAAACAACTACGAGGATATACTGGCTGCGTTACAACGCAAGTATGATGGCGATCACAAGAAGGATTTATATCGCATGTAATTGAGAGGCCGAGTGCAAAAGCATAATGAAACGCTTCAGGACTTCGCAACCGAAGTGGAACGTTTGGTGTTGATGACTTATCCTGGTGAGTCCCACCCATTCTTGGATCAATTTAAGATTGAAGCATTCGTCAACGGCATCCGTGATCCTGACATAAAATACGTGACTTGTGCCACACAAAAAGCTACATTCGCCGAAACTGTTTCGTTCGCATTGGCACAGGAAACAGCAAAATTTGTGTCCAAGCCTCAAATACAAAGAGTTAGAAAAATTGAAATGGAGTCGGAGGCAGGAGATTTGAAGGGTGCTATAAACGATCTTAAAGAAATCACCCAAACCCTCAGCAAGGCGTTACCAGGCGGAAGTAAGCCCAGACCAAAGTGCTACAATTGCGACAAATCTGGTCATATTTCACGAAACTGCAGAGAGCCACGAAAACGATCAAGATCGAGCTCACCCCAACGTGGCAATAAACGGGTAAATTTTACTACACAAAATGAATCTCCGTTAAACTAAAACGAGCTAGCCCAGAGGGGCATGGACTAGCTCCCACAACCGAGGGCCCCACGATCTCCATCTCAATAATACAACAGAAAAACAACAACCTCACTGTCTACGGAGCTATCGGTGGTCGGAAGCGCATATTGACTATGGACACAGGCGCGTCACAATCTATCATCAGATCTGATTTGATAAATGGACCAATAGAATCGTTACATGGTGTAAGACTCCGCACAGCAACGGGTGAACCAGCAACTGTACATGGTAAAGTTAAATTGAAGTTAGCCATTGCCAACATGAGCATCGAACACGTGTTTATTGTCGCCGACATTGTAGATGAAGTGATAATTGGCGCAGATTTTATGATTGCCCAAGGCCTCAAGTTAGATATGGGGCAGCAAATTTTGACGTGGGCTAATGTGGAAATTCCTCTCAATGTGGGATACGACAATACAACACAGATTAAAAGGCTGATCGCTTACAAAGATGTAAAATTGCCACCAAAATCAGAAACCATAGTATGGGCCCGAATGGAGGGAGATTGTGAGATCGGCGGTTTGTGGGTAGTTGAACCGGCAAGTATAAACAACTATAACATCATCACTGCCAAAGCTCTAGTAAGAACTAATAATGAAGGATACTTGCCTGTACGAGTTCTAAATTTGTCCAACAACGAGGAGGTGATCGGCGACCGCACAGAAATTGCAGAATGTATCTGCAAGAATCCACTTGCAAAAAGAGATGAGGTAAAGAAACTGGTAGCTGAAATGCAGAAGGATGGTGTAATCGAACCTTCTTCAAGTCCATGGAGCTCGCCGGTGGTACTAGTTAAGAAGAAAGATGGAAGTACCCGATTTTGTGTGGATTATAGAAAGCTCAACGACGTCACCAAAAAGGACAGTTATCCACTACCAAGAATTGATGACACATTGGATACGTTGTCAGGAACAAAATGGTTCTCCACGCTGGACTTGCAAAGTGGTTATTGGCAAGTAGAAATCAGCGAGAAAGATAAGGAGAAAACTGCATTCAGCGTAGGGGATGGTCTGTGGCAGTTTAAAGTAATGCCATTTGGACTATGTAACGCTTCTGACAAAATCCTGACAGTGAAGGATTGGCCACGACCGCAGAATCTCCATGAATTACGCAGTTTTCTAGGACTCTGTACGTACTACAGACGGTTTGTGCCGGGTTTCGCCACAGTGGCTGCAAGTCTTCACGAGCTGACAATGAAAAGTCGGCCGTACTGTTGGAGCGAAAAACAAGAAGAGTCATTCCACCAACTGAAGCAATATTTATGCACGGCTCCTTTGCTTGCATATCCTGTTGCTGGAGAGAAATTCGTGTTGGATACTGACGCGAATGGTTACGGAATAGGTGGCGTGCTCTCGCAGGAAATCAATGGCCAAGAAAAAGTTATTGGGTACTACAGCAGAATACTCTCAAAGCCAGAGAAAAATTACTGTGTTACGAGACGAGAGCTACTGGCCGTCATAGAGTGTGTCAAACACTACCACAAGTATCTGTACGGCCAGCCTTTCCAGTTAAGAACCGATCATGCGGCGCTAAGGTGGCTACTGCAATTTAAGAACCCCGAAGGCCAACTTGCTCGTTGGATTGAAAGACTGCAGAGCTATGACTTCAGCATTGAGCATAGAAAAGGAGAACAACACGGTAATGCTGATGCCCTGTCACGTCGTCCATGCAAGCTGGAATGCAAACACTGCTCAAAAGCAGAGGTGAAAGAAAACATCATTGACGTACGTCTGCTTCGACTAGAATCCAACGAAGACTGGTCAACAGCACAAAGAAGCGACCCTATACTGGCAAAAATCATTTCTGCAAAAGAAAATGGTGAAAGACCAACACGCAATGACATCGCCTCAGAGAGCCCCCTGATGAAAGCATACTGGGACCAGTGGAACAGCCTAAAATTATTGGATGGTTGCCTATACCGGTTATGGGAAAGTAAGGATGGTAAAATAGTCAAAAAGTTAATAGTGGTACCTTCCTCCAAGGAAAAAGAGATAATGACAGAACCAAGACCATTAAAAAGCTAAAGCAACGGTTCTACTGGATTGGCTGTCAACAAGCGGTAGCCGATTGGATAGCAGATTGCACCCAATGAATGACAGCTAAGGGACCAACGCGAAGAAGTCATGGCCACATGCAGCAATACAACTCAGGTGCACCCTTTGAGCGTATAGCTATGGATGTGGCTGGTCCATTTCCCGTCAGTAGCTCTGGAAACCAGTACGTCTTAGTGGTTATGGATTACTTCAGTAAATGGCCCGAAGTATATCCTGTTCCAAATCAGGAAGCGAAGACTATAATTAAAGTGTTTGTGGATAACTGGATATGCCGTTTTGGTGTCCCCTCGGAGCTCCATTCGGACCAGGGTAGGAATTTTGAATCGACCATCTTCAAAGAAATGTGTGAGTCATACGGTATTCGGAAAACAAGAACAACACCATTGCATCCTCAGTCTGACGGAATGGTTGAAAGATTCAACCGAACTCTTGAAGAATACCTAAGAAAAGTAGTCAGCGCAGATCAAAGAGATTGGGATGAACACATACCGAAGTTCCTTTTGGCATATAGGACGGCCACCCATGACTCCACTTCGCGAACACCCGCTAAAGTAATTTTCGGAAATGAGCTGAAGCTGCCTGGAGATTTGGAGTTCGGTACCATACCAGCGTCTGACCCTGCGAACAGTGATGTCAATTACCATGATACGGGGGATCTTAATGATCTCCATGAATTTGTGCGCAACAAATTAAAAATGGTCAGTAACAAAATGAAAGCCAGATACGACCGAGCGGCAAATTCAGAAGGATTTCATGAAGGCCAGCTAGTTTTACTGTTCAACCCACAGCGCAAGAAGGGTTTATCTCCAAAACTTCAGACTCACTGGGAAGGCCCTTACAAGGTTGTCAAACGAATAAATGACGTGGTTTATCGAATCCAGAAAAGCCAAAGTCCAAGAGCTAAAATGAAAGTCGTGCATTTGGAAAGACTAGCTCTGTATGGAAAACGGAGGGTTGAGCCTGCTCGGGACGAACAGGCTTAAGTGGGGGGCAGTGTTACGAATAAGTAAAAGCTTTTGCTTACTGTTAATGACTCTACTAACAGTATCTAAATAACAGGAGGTTAGTGCTGCGCCTGAAAGTATGCATTGTAACAACGTACCAGCTCGCTAAACCAGTAGCATGAATTCACCTCAGTAAAGATAATTCTCCTGTGTAGGAGAATGTTCTACAAAGATAAACAACAACAACAACATCTTGTTTCTAGAAGGTTCTTGAATTCGCTAGATATATGTACCTTCATTTGTGTATGGTGAGTTGGTATAAATAGCGAAGGTCTTTGGAATGGAGAGTTCAGTTTGTGATTAAACCCCGTAAAGTAAGCAACGCGAATTGATAGTAAAATACAAGAGTTGTTAAAGTGTTATAAATAAAGTAAACTGTTGTACTGTATAAATAAATAAAAGGAAGTGATACCGTTGTAATTATCGTAATTAAAAACGAACCTTGTTTTATTATTGGGAATAAAACAACGCAAAAAGGACGAATAAGGAAATTCGTAACAATATGCAGATTACATTTTACTTACATTTATTTATGAAATTTGTAAATTCAGACTTTGTTTAAGAAATTTATTATAACGGACGCTTAGAAACTGGAAAAATTCTTGTTTTGTTTTTCTTTTCACAAATTAATGGTTACATACAAACACAGCGACATAGTAGCAATACAAATTCTTTGAGGTTTATATTCGTCTCGCTCTAACGCACGGTGTCTAGTGGGAATGTTGCTGCCTCACCACATATCTTGACATTCAAATAAGTAACAGGGAATTTGCCAACATTCACATGAAAATTCAGCATTGCTGTTGATGTGTGTTTTGCACTTTTGATTTAGGCAATAATGCAATAGTTTCTTGTTTTTATACAAAAAAAATCACCAACCACAAACTGGGCAATATTACCGATGCTTATTTTTTCTGTGTAGTTGGTACACAAATGAAAGGTACTCGCCACACGTGTTTACTTTTGTGGTGCGACATCTGTGGGCATAGATAACCAAATTTAATGGGCTGGTCTTGTTGGGTTATACATGGTATAATGCGAAGGTATACTCAGTAGACACCTCATTTCAATTTGTTCTTGTTCTTTAGTTGACCGCTTCTGTCAGATTCAAAGATTTTGTTTTTGTACTTTTCTATTTGCATTTATTTGTAGGTATAAGTGTGTTGTCTTTGACATGAGGAGAGCCTAAACAAAACAAAATGTATGTTGTTGTTGCCCACAATTGTTGTTGTATCTACTGCGACTACTTGGTTATTTTACTATGGGGTTATTTAACTCTGATATGAACATATCTGTAGTTTATATCATTCTGACTGGCAGATTTTTAAGCGTTTTCATCTTAAAACGCGCACTGAAAACTTGGCCGTTCACACTGAGATTTTTGACGTTTACGTCTTCATCACAAACATAATAAAAATTACTCTTAAAAAACAAAAATTCGAACTTATTATTATAGTTTGCTGATAGGTAACTGATCGGCATTTTCATACACGTAAGCGACATATGTGGTCAAAAATATCAATTTGTACGTATTCTATTCGCCATTTTTTGGTATATATGTAGTTACTTATGACTATGTTATCCTCTCACAGCGATAGATGGACGCTTTCGCGGTCGGATGTCCGTTTTTATTTTATATGGCGTGTTTTAGCATGTTTTGGACCGAAACCCACTTTAAGCTTGTTTTAGGTGTCAGTGTAAATGAGATTTCAGTCAAATTCAATGGTGTTTGTCATGATTAGTAGTAGTAAAATAACAGATGTTCAGTAAAAGTTAACATATAATCTTGATAGGTGGAAATGCCGCTTAATGTCGCATTTAGACCACAGTTACACACCCATTTTCAGATTAACAACCCTATTCTGTGTATGTGGTAACAATCAAATTGTAACCACAAAATTGTTACAAAGTTGTCACCATTGTTTGTATCTGGTATTCTGGAAACACAGTGACAACGAAAAATTCACCTCGTAACAAATAATTCACCTCACAATAACAGGTTGTCAAAAGCAGGGACAAAAAACAAAAACATATGGTTTTCTGCTCAAAATGAACACAGTAAAAGAAGGAAAAGTAGGTAGTTAATATATTTGTTTTATTGAATTAAAATTAATACAATATTATTTAGAGAATTTGAGCACACCGCAAAGGCACAGCTGGAATGCTATATTGCCTTCCTCAAGGAACATACAGAGATGCTAAGCGGAAAGAATACTCCTGCACATCCGCGCCATATATAAGAAGATATTTACTTTAGCGCCAACTCTCTGATTTACATCACAATTTCACCATCGACAAAAGCTTCTGCGCTGAGTTCAAAAAGTTGTTTTCCCCCCCACGGTCGGACCAACTTCTTGAGATATAGGCCTTTAAAGCTTGAGTATATAATCGTTCGGTTCTCCGGGATTTATAATCCGATCTGGTTGAAATGGGAATCATTACAAAGGTCTTTCTAAGCTCTATAAATCAGTGCATAAACATTTATTTTTATTAGCTCATAGGGGAGCTAATTAAAAAAACGTTTTTAATCTCACTTTTCTGCTAACAATTTATTTATTTTTCAAAAAAATACCCTATTATACTTATTTTTTTGGCAGGTTCCGATAATACACAAGACCTTAGCCTTTTTAAAGGTATATTACTCAACAATATCCCTTGAAAGACCGGAGATATTTACTTTACAAGTTTTGTAATACTTTTCGCGTATTTTAAATCTTTCTAACACAAAAGCAAGTTATTTCTTCTTTCTGCTCCATTTCCATAGGACAAAGTAACAAAAGTGCTTCCTTCATTTAATTATGCCCTCTTGTCGTTTTGGTACAAAATATATTATTTTTTTTTCCCGCATACAGTTTTATTGTTTACTTGCAGAATTTACAAAATGATTTTGTATCAACTTTCCGGCAAATAAAACAGCTGTCACGCGCTGTTACCTCCTCTTTGGCAGGTAAGAATTTTTGTTACTTTTGTCACCAAAAAATGTGCCAGAATACAGATTTGTGACAATTGTCACATTGCTGTCAAATAGTAACCGTGGTGACTTTTGTAACCCTGCCAGAATAGGGCTGTAAGTTGACATTTCATGTGGCAACTTTGAGCTTAGAGCAACTTAGGGGAACTCCGTGCCTAAACAAAATTATCGAAGACGGCGGCACAACAGAAAAAATAAATTGGTTAGCTAAATTAATTAGCCAGTTTTGTACAAATTTGGGATGTTTTAGAAGTAACGGAATCTTTAAAACCGGATCAGTCGATTAAATCCGGGCAGTCGATCAAATCGGCTCACATTTTAAAACAATAGGAGAAAATAATATCGACGGCGGCGTGAGCTTTATATACAATTTGGTGACGGCGACGCGTCAGAGAATTTTCGGTCGGCTTCCGTCTGTCAAACAGTTAATATTTTATGTATGTTTTTATTCTGGTTGCATTTTTTTTGTAACTAACAGTGTTGCATCAACATTTACACAAGTTTAAAATGAGGTTAAAAATTCAACTTCAGTTTCTACAGATTCAAATTGTATGAGTAATCTTCTGGGCTAGCGCGGATTAACGGAGTTAACCTTCGAAATGCGTTAATCTTCTTTGGTGTAAATGTCGTATTAAACTGCAGTTACACCTACCACGATTATCGCATTTTCGGGATTATAAATGTCAAAATACATAAGAAAAATAACGTCGATAATCCGGAAATTACGATAAATTGATAGGTGCCATATAAAGCGGCATTACACCGACCAAGATTAGCGAATTTCGAGGGTCAACTCCGTTAACCCAGAAGAATACAAAACTGGCCAAACCAAGATACACCAATTTAAGTTTATGTTGTGCCGCCGTTTTCGATAATTTGGTATTGGTCTAAGCACAAAGTTGCCACCTGAAATGTAAATTTAATTTCAAATTGGGTGGTGTAAACGGAAAAGATTAGAGAACAAGGTTATCGCTATCCTGACTGCGATAAATTCCCTATATTATTTCTAAATTGTTTTAAATTAACAATTTTTTTAATATTCTGTAGCGACTTTCAACTTTGAATGCTGTTGTGATTTTTATATGTAGATTACGTAAATCGTTTCAAATTTGAATTAAATAAAATATGACTCGCCATAATTTCAATTATTTACGAAATTTTAATTCGATTTTAATTTGGACATGAGTTCCGCTACTAATTTACTTCCTATAAAGTTCCAATCAAAATGTCTAATATTTTCGTTTCTTTTGTCGCAAGATCAAACTTTTCACTTTTAAATTTGGCCACTGTCTGCCCGTTAGAATCATCCACACACCTTTCCACAGTTAAATGACAAAAATATTTTTATTAGTTTTATAAATTCCAAAATATTGTTGAGTTTTTTCTTCTGGTTTTAGTGACCAAATTAATAGGTTTGCATAAGAGTGAAAAATCATAAATTTTCCACAATATTAAGATGAGAATGTCTACTCCATTATGTCATAAGCCGGTTTGTTAAAGAATGGAGTTACCATACTTGTTAGAGAAATGAAAATGAATATTAAGATGTAGCCAACAAAAGTTGGGGCAATGCCAGCCAAAATCTAAGAAAGAAAAAAAAAACAAATAAAAAATTTTTAAGTAAAATGTTTAATTGAGGGTCAATTAATGCGATTAATGGATCTTATACGACATTTACACAGATGGAGATTAAAGCATAAGGAGAAGTAGAACTGCATACAACTTCTTCTTTAATCCCAATGTTGTGATAATTTAATTGTGTGTAAATGCAGTATAAAACTGCAGTTACATCTACCAAGATTATCGTTTTTTCATTAGTGGTCTTCATGAAAGCTCGAAAGAACCTCGTAAACTCGAAAACATCGTAAACTTGCACAGCAAACGTCGAAACAAACAAATTTCCCATACAAAGTGACTTGCTCAAAAGTGGAAAGTTTTCGAGGCAAATTTGCTGCGCAAACGTGGGATGGAGAAAGTTGTAAATTTTTGACATTTCGTTGTCATCTCACTAGGATGGATAAATAGGTGATAGCACTAGAACAGTAGAAAAAGTACACATACATAATACATGCAATTGCTACTGCTACCACCTTATGTATCTATCTTGGTCAGCTGATATGGTTTTGAGCACAACTACGCTGAGCAACTTTACCTGGTGCCTCATGCAACGGTGCGAAGGAAACTTGCGCTGAGCAAAATTTCTTGGCTTTCACGTTTGCATGAATGCCGCTATTATAAATGTTGAACTCAATTAGAAAAAGTCGATATTCCGAAAATGAGATATTCTTGGTAGTTGTAAATGCCGCTTTATACGGCATTTATACCAGCCGAGATTAGCGCATTTCGAAGGTTAACTCCGTTACCCCAGAAGATTACTCATACAATTTTAATCTGTAAAAATTGAAGATTAATTTTAAACCTTATTTTAAAATGGGATAATATATGATGCAACACTGCTGAGTTCGAAAAAAAATTCAACCATAATAAAAACACACTAAAATTCGAAAATTTCCCACACGTCGCCGTCGTAAAAAATTTTTAGAAGCTCACGCCGCCGTCTATATCGTTGGCTTTCATCGGTTTAAAATGTGAGCCGATTTAACAAAGTGACCCGATTTGACCGACTGATCCAATTTTAAAGATTTGTGCAAAATTGGCATGACAATTTTTTCTATTGTATCGACGTCTTCAATAATTTGGTCTCGACACGGAGTTCCTCTAATTTGGTCTAAGCCCAAAGCTGCCACCTGAAATACCCACTTAATATCCAAGTGAGTGGTGTAAATGGCAAAGATTAGAGAACAAAGTTATCGCTAGCATGCGGTCTACATGCGGAATTGATGACTCTAAGTTTTGCCAGTTTTGTATAAAATTGGGATGTGTTTAAATAACATTTAAAATGGAACAGTAGGTCAAATCGGGTTAAATGGTGTCATATTTTAAACCAATGACAGATACTTGTATTGGCGACTACGTGAGTTTCAAAGTTTTTGTGGCGGCGGCTCGTCGGAAACGTTTCCATCGGCTTCCGTCTGTATCAGTACGTATCAGTGTTGCATCAAATTGTACAGCGGTTTAAAATTAAGTTAAAATTTAATCTTCAAGATTCAGAGATTACAATTCTATGAGTAATCTTCTGGGTTAGCTTGGGTTAACGGAGTTAACCTTCGAAATACGTTATTCTTGGTCTGTGTAAATGCGGAATGAGAATAGATTTATAATTGATCCGCATTCATTCGACCACTTTGTATGGGAAGCCATGCGCTTTTAAGCGGCACCCGATACAAATTGGGTGAAAAAATAGTTTAGCGGGAAATCTTACCAAATCTCTGGATCTTAAATTACCCCAACCACTGGCGAAACTATTGGCAACACTGCTAACGGGCAGCAAGAATGACAAACTGCAAGCCAATACAATGGGTATGGTGAATAAGGAAGGATCCACACCCGATAGCATTCCCTGCAGAAGAAAAATGTTTAAATTTCCGTATCATGGTTTTGTTAACCCCAGAATTTTATTGGCTTACAGATTTTGCTCCCAACAGCAGCATAACATTGGCTACCAAATGATTGGCTCCCATCATGGTCAATGTAATGCCAACTCCCATGAAGCCCAATTGTCTCATTACTGTACTGTCCTTGTCCACTAGCCCCTCACCAAAGTACCTGTAAAGGCCTGAATTTTTTATGGCCACACCATAGGCCAAACTACTGCCATACACAAAGAACTGACTCCAAGGCATAAGTTTAGCGACAGCGGCCCAGGACAGAATGCTAGGGGATGTTTTGTATGCGGCTGGTTCTGTGGAAGAGGTAAAAAGGAATAGGTGTTGTTAACAAATTCAAAAATTCTGACATTACCGGTATGTCGGTACTATAGGACTAGTTCTCTTCCCTAGAAACAACTTCAGAAATTAACATTGAGAAGTAATTGTTTTGGAGAAATTTACCCGATTCGGCCAGTTCGGCACTAGTTGAGCACTAGTTTAAAATTGCTGCTTGGAGTAGACTTTGAAATACATTCATGAAGAAAATTTAAAAAAAAAGGTAAGGTTAGGTTGAGAAAGTCGAGTCGAAGCATTGTTGCTTCGTCTAATAATCAATATATGCTTTTCTCGTAGTTCCAGGATAACCTATTTTTACCATAATAATTTAGTGATGCTTATAAATTTCCTCAGTGTTCTCCAATCCGTTCTAGTTCAAACTATTTGAATCAATCATAATGTGGTCACTCCTTAATAATATTACGATCAGACACAATTAATGTATGATGTCCTCGCAATCATTTGATGATCAGCCACAAAATAAATATATTTATGAGTTGTTTTCTATTCCTAAAATTCGTAATTTGTGACTTCGTGTATCTGTACATTAAACTATTGAATTATTTCTGTAGACATAAACAATTTCGTTATTTTATTGTACAATTTCCTGGGTCGTATGCCTCTATAAAACTTCTAAATGGAAGTTGATCACCATCTGCAGTTAATAAAAAAAAATATTATTACGATGTGAAATACACGTAAATGTTAAATCTCTAATGTTAAATACACCTAAAAGTATGCACTCGTTGCAAGTTTTAAAGCTACCAATTCACCACGCATGTTTGACGGTATCGCAAGAACAGTCTAAAATCGACAACACATGTCATTTAACCACTAATCGAAATTTCGAGAACGTACAGCATTACTTCGAGATGGTTTGGGAAACACCTGAAGTGGTATAAGTAACTGAGATGTTGGGAAACATTTCAAACGAATAAAGGTACACATCGTCGGCAATAGTATTATTAAGAAATGACATATTGTAAAGTGTTAAGTTTGTACTGTACTAGTAAAATAAAGAGAAATAAATACTAATTTAAAAATAACGGGAAATAAAACCGGGCTAAAAAAACAAATTACCAATAAAAATTCGTAATATCAATTGCTATTCGGAAGTTTTAATAAACATCATAGTTGGCCGTAGTTTAATCAATATAATATTCCATCAATGTGTGTAGTATTTGCTTAAGCAACAAGCTTCTTTGGACAGGTCTCTTTGGTACTTACTTTTGCAAACGAAATAATTTAAAAAGCCACAGCTGTTTGGGCAAACAAACGCAAGAAAGCATATAAACATTATGTAGGCCGAATATTTGGAATATCTATAAGAAATTTAAGTTTTTATTACGATCTTCGAAAGCCCCCTAAGAAACAGGCATGTTACCCTTTTGAAGCAACTCATACTCACACTATTTCTTCCTTATCCCGCAACAGTTTTGAAACACTTATCAATGTTAGTAGCACCACATAGAATATCATCAGCGATAGCGTTATCGAAATATACATAGTTCCACCTTGCGATTCGCTATTGACTATAGTGTCCAAAGCAGACTTGGAGCTTTCTGTATTGTAGCTTATTTTGTGTTCTTCAGAACGCATTAGACCCAAAAATACCACTTGCAGATAGAAAATGGTGAATATTAGCAGGATAATGGTTGTGGGCAAAGATGTTAGCATGTATTTCAGTTGGATGTTAGCAGCAGCATTAGAATTGGGGAGAATACTAAAGTGATAAGCATAAGAGAATAATGAATGTCTGAGTAAGGTGCTCTGCAGGTTATGGGATCAAGGTGTGTCAGCTCAAAACCCTCAACATGTGAATTAGACATAACCTTAAGGAGAATTTTGATATAATATCCATACTTACGTCTCATACATTTCCAAGAATTCATAGCCAGATTCTGAGGAGCACAAGTTTGACATACCTCCCATGTTAGCCGCATAGGCAACTCCGATATACAAAGCGTTGGCAACTTTGGAGGGATAGGGTTTCCTAATAATATAACATGTGTTAACTACAACCCTAGGTATTTATTTATCTTTGCCAGGTATATTTACTCATCATCCTTAAGGACAACTGTATCGTCTGTAACCTTACAAACACTTATCTCATCCAGAATTTGCAAAATGGCTTTTACAATGGGTATCGTAATAGAGCAGGCACACGCATCAGGTATCATAGCAGATAATACAAATGTCAAAACCATTAGGGCCGTAAGGATTCTAAAACGAAGATAATTATGTATTACTCTCTCAAGGATTCAACGTCAGAAAAATTGTATGTGTCTTAGCATTAATAGTCCTTGTTTCTTGAAACGCAATTGTGAGATATGAAATGTAAGTGACCGCTCTGACGAGTTTGAATCTCTCATGAGAAATAAATTGTGGGAAACAAACTGACTGTTGAGAGAAATGATGTATTGAGTAGCGAGACGAAACGGCAGGTGTGAGTAAAGAAGTTTGAAGTCTCCTTACATACGGAGATGAGAGATCAAGAAATGCGATGTGTGACAGAACTGTCTGTTGGGTAAAAACGAGTTACACATCTACTATATCAAAAACAATTTATTGCATTTACTCACTTATTTCCACAAGTGTTAGTCACGGGTAATAATCAGAGCACAATAAGAAATGAGAAAATCAAATATGTTGTGAAATATGATTATTCTCAGGGCAAAGGCAATAGCTGTGTTCGAGAACATGATAATTTGTACAAATTACTACTATTTCTTACTTGATAGTGTTCATAGAGTAATTCTTAAAGAGAGAATATTTGACTCATCTGACGTTTCCTTTCACACTCTTCGTGATGTGGTCGGTGTGATAGAGAGATGTTGGACGAAAAGTGACTTACACCAGATGGAATTACAAGAACTTCTGACTTCAATTTTTCATGTCGTTTTGGTGACAATCTGTGAAATTTAAATGTGTTTTACACTTTTTTATTGACTGTTATTTATTTGTGTTGTATTTAACACACAATACGAAATATCATATCACCAAGCCAAATGTCATACATTTGCTGAGAGAAATTTTAAGTCTACTATAAGAATTAGTCTATGATAGTAAGCCGGTTTTTTAATTTTTCGACGACTTTGTATGGGGTGCCATTTAAAATCGGTTAATATTGCTTAGTTCCCCATACAAAGTCGCCGAAAAATTAGTTTAGCAGGGAATAAAAAAACAGGCTTACTGTTCGTTTACTTCAAAAGCCAGTAACGAGAGAGCCAAAGAGAGAATATTTTGAGAGTTTAATGATAATAAAACTTACAAGGTTTTACTGGAGAAATTTTTGCCAGTAAGAATTTGCAATAGAGTTGGGAATTTTAGTTCATTCAAGTGAGCGCTCATTTTAGTTCAGCTCAACAGAATGAACTAGTTCATTCATTTAGTTCACTAGTTCATTGTATCATTTCAGCTTAACAGTTCATATGAGCTGTGATCTAAAGAGCTCATTTCAGTTTAACTTGTAGTTTTAGTTCAATCGGAGCGAATAATCGTGAAAATGATCTGATTTTTGCAGATTTTTAAAGTGTTTTGGGTACTGTGATATTTGTTTATACCAAATCGCCCTGTTAAAGATCGGCTTAGCGATTGGGTTATTCCGTTTCTGAAATATTTTGGAATAAAAGTGTTGATTAGCGCTGTAGTTATTGTGTAGAAGCCGGCAATATATCCATTCCACAAAGATTGCAACATTAGGCACCTTTGTGCAAATTGAGTGAGAAAAAGAGAGCATGAACTAGAAAATGGCGGAGATACAAAAACGATGTACAAGTTGACAGTCAAAATTTCTCTTCACTCAAATGCCAACAATCAAAACGAGTGAAACCCTAGTACTTCTCTACTCTCTCTCTCTTACTCTCTTCATTGAATATTTCAATACACGAGCAGCTTTTTGATAGTGTTATTCTATATAACTATACAAATTCCAACCATGTTGAAGTAAAATTACATATACTATGCAAAAAGTATGAAATAAGCAAGATATGACGCGGGAGAGAAATGCGTTTGAGTGAACTCTTAGTACCTTTTGGTTCTCTTTTACCAGGGTTGCCAAGTTGCGCACATCTTCTTGTCGTCTAATTGTAAATCGTCTTTGGGAGATAACTGCACAATTGAAATACAAAAAACCAAAGATGATTTAGAATTAGACGACCAGAATATGTGCGCAACTTGGCAACCCTGGTAAAAGAGAACAAAAAAGTGCTAGGAGTTCACTCAAATGCATTTCTCTCTCTCGTCATATCTTGCTTATTTCATACTTTTTGCATAGTTTATGTAATTTTACTTCAACATGGTTGGAATTGGTATAGTTATATACAATAACACTATCAAAAAGCTGCTCGTGTATTGAAATATTCAATGAAGAGAGTAAGAGAGAGAGTAGAGCAGTACTAGGGTTTTACTCGTTTTGTTTGTTTTGAAGAGAAATTCTGACATTTGTCCTCGTGTGATGTATACGTTTGATGTTGAAAAGAATTGCTTTACTAATACCAGATAGAGGCAATGGTTCAAAACAACGAACAAAATAACAACAACGGCGTTTCGTTTTGTGTGTTAAATACAACACAAACGTATGCTAACAATAACAGTCAATAAAAAAGTTTAAGGCACATTTAAATTTCACACTTTTTCACCAACATGGCATGAAAAATTAAAGCAAGAAGTTATTGTAATTCCACCTGGTGTATATCACTTTTCGTCAAACATCTCTCTATCACACCGACAGCATCACGAAGAGTGTGAAAGGAAACGTCAGATGAGCCAAATATTCTCTCTAGTCTGAGATTACTCTATGGTAAAAATAAAGGGAAGAAAGTTACTGTGGCAAGTCTATACTGTTTTTTTGCGTTGTCAGTAAACACTTGCAAATCGTTATTGCTAAATGTTGTCAGCAAAAAGAATTGCATACACTTGTCCATAGACTAATTACTATACTAGACATAACAGTTCTCTCAGCAAATTTATGACATTTGGCCTGGTGTGATATTTACATTCGATGTTGAAAAGAATTGGTTTACTAATACCAGATAGAGGCAATGGTTCAAGACAACGAACAAAATAACAACAACGGCATTTCGTTTTCTGTGTTAAAATTATTGTGTTAAATACAACACAAACGTATGCTAACAATAACAGTCAATAAAAAAGTTTAAAGCACATTTAAATTTCACAGTTTTTCACCAAAATGGCATGAAAAATGAAAGCAAGAAGTTATTGTAATTCCACCTGGTGTATGTCACTTTTCGTCAAACATCTCTCCATCACACCGACCGCATCAAGAAGAGTGTCGTATGAGTATGAGATTACTCTATGGTAAAAACTTGCACGAAATAAGAAATTTTGTATGCAACAGCTGATTTCCATTGTAAAAATTGGAAGAACAAAAAACCGCAGTTTGAACAAAACATTACAAATCACCAAAACTTTTGTTTTTTCAATAAATATATAAGTAAACAAATAAAAGTTAATTTCAGAGCATTAAAAATAATTTTTTTTTTGTCTAAAAACATGAAATCCCAATGATTATTTGCTATTTTATGATATTTCCAAATTGGGTTTTTTTTACATAAAACATATGTTATTTCTTGCAAATTCTTACTGGCAGAAATTTCTCCAGTAAAAAGTTGTAAGTTCTCTATCATCGAACTGTCAAAATATTCTATCTTTTGCTCTCTCGTTACTGGCTTTCTGGTGTAAACAGGCAATATCCAGTAACAATTTGTACAAATTGTTATAATTAATATTACAATTTTGAGATGGCTAATTTTACAGATATATTAGATTATTATAAAAATATTACTATGAAAATAACGAAGTCTCAATAAAGAATTCAATTCAATTTAAATTACTGAGAGAGTGAAATCATTCTTACTGAAAACTAGTTACTTGATAATTTTTACTGGAAACGTTCTCGAACACACTTAATGTCAGACTATTAGAGCAAATAGAATAATGAAATAAAATGAAACAAAACTCTCTTGCTTTTGAAAGAAATCGTACGATCATTCTGCTTTCGACTTACACTATCAGTTTTGGAAAATGAAACTAGCAAAGCAACATAAAAACAATTGTCGGGAAATAATGACGAATAGGTAAAAAAAGTTGTGTACAAAAATGTAGTATAAATTTGAAAAATCCAACGTAATACGAGTAAACGTTTAAATCCCGGTTTCTTTGATTTTGCCCGTTTCATTACAAATGCAACCCTGATCGCATACGTTTTTGAGGAAAATAAAGAAATTGGAGAACTCTATAACAGATTTGTAAAATTATTTTCTTGATATTTTTCTTCTTAAGTTTACACTATCCTATCCGCTCTCCGCAAATAAAAAGTTTGGCATATCCGCCGTTGTGAGTATGAAATGTATGATGGAATTACTATAATGGAGTTATAATTTTGTCTTATTTCTCACTGTGGTGAGATATGACAAATGCCGTGTGAGACAGAACTCATCAAAAATGTTACTCAAAAGTACTACGTATCACTCAAAAATACGATACAAAATTGTAAAATTTCGTCGATTATTGTTTTTGTTTTGGGAGGAGACCAATAAGGGCTGGCTTTTATTGCGTGTTGATTTTCATTATCGGTGAGCCGAAAACCTGGATGTATGTGTTAGCTTGCTAGAGAATACCCACCTTTCGATAAAATATTGTTATTTGCCAACTCACCTTGCCGGATTTACACCAACCGTCTTTAGGAGACGTAAAGCTAAGAAACGATCCAGTTTGCTGCTAAAAAAAGCGATGGCTAGGTAACAGGATAACATATATACCATTTGACTGTCACGTGCATAAGACATACAAACTTCCATGGAAGACTGAAATAAGGTGGCGTCAAATCCTGTTCTATAGTCTATTGTTCTTAAATACTATTCATATACTCACCACTATTCCCAATACAGGGTAAAATATAATTGGTAATGACCCTGTAACACCCTGAGGCATTACATCGACCACGTACCAGACAAACCCAAGAAGTATAACGAACCAGGTACGATTTTCCTGTAAAATTCAAGTGAAGAGAATTGATATCGTTAGTTCTACAAATTGTTAGATGCTAAATCTTGGAACTATCACCAATTGGACGGATATTATTTTCATAGGAATATGCCCACTGACTTACCAATTTTGGTTCCATGAATATTAAAGGTAACAAGACTAAAGGCGATATGATATAAAATATTCCATTCCAATGGACGCGGCCACAGTTGCCTAAACGTTGTGATAAGCTCAGATTGCTACAAATGAAAGTTGGACGTTTTGTAAATACTAACCCTCTATATGATTAACCCTTTACTTACTCATCCATTATCAAGATATGTAGCAGCTATTAAAATGTAATATCAAAGAAGAGATTTCGAAATTTTTTAAATTTTCTATCGTGTTGTCAATTATTTATTAACAACTATATCAGAGAAAACTTATTGGAGGACAATAAAAAAAATTGAATACAGACAGGGAAATTTCTACGCAACATATGCACTCATGTCTTTGGATATTTTACTTTAGGGTTATACCCAAATTAAACTCAAAAGTGGAATTTCATTCACTGTGGCAGTTAAAGTACGAGTAATAAAACGAGTAAACAAAGGAATCACTGTGTTCAACTATATACATAGTTCCATGGTAGAATATGGACGTAGTCGCCGCCAGTGTTGCCAGTTTAGGGGATTTATCTCCAAATTGGGGATTTTTTTTCAAAACGGGATTGTTTTTTTGGTATGGGGATCCGGGGATTTTTTGGGGATGAAAATTTAAGATGTATTTATTAAAAGCGCTTCTTTTGTATCATTGTTTGAAATCAAAGAAAGCATACACACACAAAAAATATTTGGTTTTGCGTATGTGTGATTGTAAAAACAAAGGGAAGAAAGTTACTGTGTCAAGTCTATACTGTTTTTTTGCGTTGCCAGTAAACACTTGCAAATCGTTATTGCTAAATGTTGTCAGCAAAAAGAATTGCATACACTTGTCCGTAGACTAATTACTATACTAGACTTAACAGTTCTCTCAACAAATTTATGACATTTGGCCTGGTGTGATATTTACATTCGATGTTGAAAAGAATTGGTTTACTAATACCAGATAGAGGCAATGGTTCAAGAAAACGAACAAAATAACAACAACGGCATTTCGTTTTCTGTGTTAAAATTATTGTGGTAAATACAACACAAATGTATGCTAACAATAACAGTCAATAAAAAAGTTTAAATCACATTTAAATTTCACAGTTTTTCACCAAAATGGCATGAACAATTAAAGCAAGAAGTTATTGTAATTTCGCCTGGTGTATATCACTTTTCGTCAAACATCTCTCTATCACACCGACCGCATCACGAAGAGTGTGAAAGGAAACGTCAGAAGAGCCAAATATTCTCTCTAGTCTGAGATTACTCTATGGTAAAAACAAAGGGAAGAAAGTTACTGTGGCAAGTCTATACTGTTTTTTTGCGTTGTCAGTAAACACTTGCAAATCGGTATTGCTAAATGTTGTCAGCAAAACGAATTGCATACACTTGTCCATAGACTTATTACTATACTAGACTTAAGAGTTCTCTCAGCAAATTTATGACATTTGGCCTGGTGTGATATTTACATTCGATGTTGAAAAGAATTGGTGTACTAATACCAGATAGAGGCAATGGTTCAAAACAACGAACAAAATAACAACAACGGCATTTCGTTTTGTGTGTTAAAATTAATGTGATAAATACAACACAAATGTATGCTAACAATAACAGTCAACAAAAAAGTTTAAAACACATTTAAATTTCACAGTTTTTCAACAAAATGGCATGAAAAATTAAAGCAAAAAGTTATTGTAATTCCACCTGGTGTATATCACTTTTCGTCAAACATCTCTCTATCACACCGACCGCATCACGAAGAGTGTGAAAGGAAACGTCAGATGAGACAAATGGCGGCTCTACTATAAATTTACTCTATGGTGCTGTCAAGCGCCTACACATGATAATATGAACTATAGATAAAGGAAATAAGTATCATAGATAACAGGCATTTTGTTTTGTTTAGTGGGCCGATGCTGTACAAGTCAACACAAACGAATACCAACAATAACAGTACACCAAAAAAGCTCATAACCAAAATGCATTTGAATTAGAAAGTGGGGAACACAACGACATGAAAAAAACTAAATTAGTTTTTTGAATAGCACAACCTGGAAAATGATTCTATTTTTGTATTGAAAAATTGTCCCACACTGTTGAATAAACGTCAGTGAATATTATGAGAAACGTCAATGAAAGTTACAAAACGACAACACAGCACCTAGTGGCACATACTTAACAACGCCTGTGGGATATCTACTTATTTCCTTTATCTACGATTATTATACTAATTCCAAAATGTATTTAGTACAGGTGGTAGCGTTAAAATAGCAGACGAAATTTTTTCTTGTTCTTGTGGTTGTTGCCAAAAATTACAACAATTCCTGCTGATATAACCTGAAATAAATACATCTTGAAAATTTCGATCGACTGAATTTGACAAGGTTGTCTCCTGAAATAAAAACAAAATGCCTTCAATTCCTACTGCTTCTACCTTACTTATTTTGCCATGACGAAGACTGTGAAACGAAACGTCAGATGAGAAAGATGACACCTCTATATGACATTCTTAGAGGAATTTAGGATATAGTAATTTATTCTCTCAATATTTCTAATGTCATAGGTATACGTCATAGGTAACATTGAACGGTGGAAAGCATGGGTTCAAATAGTACCATATAAAGGCAATATACAACAATGCAACAACAACCACATTTCGTGTTTGTATGGTAAAATAGTTGTACTAAATACAACACAAATGTATACCAACAATAAAAGTCAATAAAAAAGTGCAAAATAAATTTAAATCGTACATTTCTATACCAAAATGAAATGAAAAGGTAAAGTCAACAGTTCTTGCAACTCCACCTGCTGTAAGTTACTTTTCGTCGCATTTAGCATGAAACACATAGACGACGACAGGCTACCGACCACAACCTGTCAAAAATAAAATACATGCGTTTATATGCAAGTAAATATTTTGACGACGGCAAGGCGACACGACTGCAGGTTGTTGTCTATGCTACTTATGTAGCTGTAGTTGAATTAAACTAATTTCTATTTGTGTGGGCGACAATCAACAGGTTAGAGCTGTCAATGCCTGAAGTGGCACCACTGACAGAATAATCAACTGTTTTCACAATTTTTGTTATGTTTGTAATAATATTTATTAAATATTCTCCAGACATTTTATTTTCTTCTAACACAAATAACACAATAACACAAACGTCAACATTACAGATCAACTGTTTACTTTGCAGTTGCCGTCTTGAAAATAATTCAGTAGCTGCCACACGACTACATTTGCAGTCAGCGGCATTTGTAGTCGTGTGTTCATGTAGCCTGTCGTCGTCTATGTGTTTCATGCTTTTCTCTTATTTTTACAAACCTACGACGAAGAGTGTGAAATGAAACATCAGATGAGAGAATAAAATACTCTATCCTAATTTCCTCTACGATTGCATTACTCTTCTTCTAAATGCGGTCACTGTGGAGTTTACTTACGTTGTAATGATAAAAAACTGTTTTTCAAAATACCATGGAATCAATTAATAATTGTTTTATTATTTACTTATTAAAAGTTAAAATAAAATATAAAAAACCTTTTTTAATGTTTCTTCCCTTCTTTTCGATTCTCCCGGACCCAACGGTACTTAGGAGTGCCAGTCATAACTAATATCCTTGACTTTGTATTTATCTTTAATGGCCAGTTTTTCAGACAGTGGTGATCTTCGTTTCTTAGTTAAATTGTGGTTAAACATAGAATTGTGTTTTGTTTCATTGTTTAACTATGATTTAACCACCCAATGTTGGTTGGTTAACTTATAGTGAGAACCATATTATTTTGACAATCAAATTACTGAGTGTCAAAGGGAGAAATGAAGATTGTATAAAATACATGTTCCAGATTTGCGTATTTGTACACATACATTGAGTCTAGGTCGTTAAATTGTTGCGCCTGTATAGTTTTTTACACATTTTTGTTAAAATGACTTCGATTTTATGCATCTATTTCTTATTTTACATAATTCCATTTTGTTTGTTCTTCAAGAACCTTCTAGAATCTGGATGTTGTTGTTGTTGCTTATCTTTGTAAAACAATCTCGAATGGTGGAGAGTTATCGTTACTGAGGTGAATTCATGCTACTGGTTTATCGAGCTGGTACGTTGTTACAATGCATACTTCAGGCGCAGCACTAACCTCCTGTTATTTACATACTGTTAGTAGAGTCATTAACAGTAAGCAAAAGCTTTTACTTATTCGTAACACTGCCCCACACTTAAGCCTGTTCGTCCCGAGCAGGCTCAACCCTCCGTTTTCCATACAGAGCTAGTCTTTCCAAATGCACGACTTTCATTTTAGCTCTTGGACTTTGGCTTTTCTGGATTCTATAAACCACGTCATTTATTCGTTTGACAACCTGGTAAGGGCGTTCCCAGTGAGTCTGAAGTTTTGGAGATAAACCCTTCTTGCGCTGTGGGTTGAACAGTAAAACTAGCTGGCCTTCATGGAATCCTTCGGAATTTACCGCTTGGTCGTACCTGGCTTTCATCTTATTACTGACTAACTTCATTCTGCTGCGAACAAACTCGTGAAGTTCGCTAAGCTCTCCTGGGATACCATCATTCTCCCCACTGTCGGATGCTAGGCAGTTGCCAAACTCCAACTTTCTAGGGAGCTTTAACTCTGTCTCGAAGACGGCACTAGCTTGTGTTCGGGCAGTGGTATCCTGGGTGGCCGACCGGTATGCTAGAAGGAATTTTGGTATGCGTTCGTCCCAGAATTTTCTATCCTTACTGACGATCTTGCTCAAATATACTTCAAGAGCTTGATTAAATTTCTCTACCGTACCGTCAGTCCGAGGGCGCACTGATGTCTTTCTTATACCACGAATTCCATTCCTCTCGCATATTTCTTTCAAGATCGCGGCTTCAAAATTCCTACCCTGCTCCGAATGCAGTTCTAAAGGGACACCAAAACGACTTATCCAGTTGTTCATGATAGCTTTGCTTATTGTCTTAGCTTCTTTATTTGGAATAGCGTACACCTCGGGCCATTTACTGAAGTAGTCCATAACGACTAGGGCATATTGGTTCCCAGAGCTACTTGTTGGATATGGACCAGCCACACTCATGTATATTCGCTCGAAGGGAGCACTTGGGCTCTCCTGATGTCTCTGTTCGCAACTCCTCCGCGTTGGTCCTTTAGTTGTCAAGCACTGGGTGCAGCCTGCAATCCACTCGGATACAGCTTTTTGACGACCAACCCAATAGAAACGTTCCCTTAGTTCCTCCATAGTTTTGTCTTTTCCGAGGTGACTACCACTCGGACCATTATGAGATTCTGCAATTATCTCTTTCACTTTCAAGGCAGGTACCACAATTAGATTTTTCTCCGTTTTTCCATCTTCACTTTCCCATACACGGTATAGACAGCCATCTAGCAATCTCAGGCTATTCCACTGGGCCCAATATGATTTTAAAATGGGGCTTTCTGAAGAGATTTCATTCCGCGTTAATTGTCTATCCTATTCCTTTGCCAAAATAAGTTTTGCCAATACAGGATCACTTCTCTGTGCCGTGAACCACTCGTCGTCCGATTCAATTCTCAGGGATCGGACGTCAATAATTTGCTCTTTTATCTCAGCCTTAGAATCCTGCGTACGCTCGATTACATGTGGACGGTCATTTACTCGTCCGGTATCGGCTGTTATCGCTGGAGATCTTGAGCGTTTTCTCAGGTCTCTACAGTCCCGCCCTATAAGGCCACGTTCGCCATGCTTGTCACCTTTCAATTTTGTTGCTTGCCATAGCGCTTTCGTGAGAATCCGAATCACTTCTTTCAGTTCGCTAACGGCGCCTTTCAAATCTTTTGATTTGCCTTCCGTTTCTACTCTTCGCACTTGATGTGTCTGTTGACTGGAAATAACCCTTGCCGTCTCATTCGCCAAAGCAAATGAAACTGTTTCCACAAATATAGCTTTTTGTGAGGCACACACCGCATATCTAACGTCAGGATCACGGATGCCGTTGACGAATGCTTCAATCTTAAATTGATCCAGGAGTGGGTGGGACACACCAGGATAAGTCATCAACACCAAACGTTCCACCTCGGTTGCGAAGTCCTGAAGCGTTTCATTATGCTTTTGCACTCGGCCTCTTAATTCCATGCGATATAAATCCTTCTTGTGATCGCCACCATACTTGCGTTGTAACGAAGCCAGTATATCCTCGTAGTTGTTTCTGGCACTGACGGGAATGCTCTGAAGGACTTCTGCTGCGTTGCCTTTCAGTGCTAAAATTAGCTCTACTGCTTTGTCGTTGCTGTTCCACAAGTTCTTAATTGCGACCATTTCGAATTGGAATTTAAAAACATCGAATGGTGGAGAGCCATCGAAACTGGGAGCTTTCAATCTACTACAGCCTTCAGAAATTACTCGCACCGGACCCTCTTGCAACTGAAGTTCACTAATTTTTCTTTGCAATTCGCTTACATCATTTTTTA
Source organism: Phaonia tiefii (assembly GCA_963931995.1). NCBI lineage: Eukaryota > Metazoa > Arthropoda > Insecta > Diptera > Muscidae > Phaonia > Phaonia tiefii. Next base: position 50,269,463 of record OZ008368.1, read on the forward strand.
GTTCCCGTTCGACTTCCTCGAACTTATGTTCGACTTCTTCAATCTTCTGTCCCATTTCCTCGAATTTTTCTTCAACCTTTTCGAATTTATCATTCACTTGAATCTCCATATTGCTCATAACTTCGGAGATTTCTTGCAGTTTCTCATTTGTGGCATTTGATGTTTCCTGAATAATTCTAGAATTCTCGCTTAATTTATCGTCCATAATTCTATAATTTGGTGAGAATTCTAATTCTAGAATTCTCACCAAATTTCTCATCCAGCTTCGCGTTAATAATTCTAGAGTTTTCGTTAAATTTTTCCATCATGGCTGCAAACATACTTAATTTTTCAACCGTTCCTTATTTAGAGTCATCAATGGACTACAAAAACGCGTTCGTTATACTGGGCATTCGTTATATCGGCGTGCGTTATACTGGACCACCACTGTATTCAACTATATTTTTTTTTTGATTTTTAGATTTTTCTGTCATATTTAGGAAAAATTAATTGAAATACATAACAAAAACATATAATTCTTATCTTCATCACTTAAAATATAAATTTTTAATTTCTTAAAATGTTTTTTTTTATTGAAACAGTATCAAAATCACGCACCGTTTTAATTTGTGATTAGTTTTGACGTTTCAGACTCAAAATTTTTCGACTCCCTACTTTTTAGAAACAGTTTTGCTCGTATTTTTCCAATAAACTAAAAAAAAAACAGAAAGGGACAGAAAGTTTTCGCAAAGCAAATGTTGTAGAAACAGTCACATGTGAGCAACAATTTTTTGTACCGATTCGTAGTGTTCAATTCCATTGTTTCATGTGAAAACTTTTTCGATTCGAGAACTACAAAAACGAGGTACAGAATACGAATAATACAAGAATCATTTAATTATAGTAACACGCAATTATTCGAAAGCGAACCTACACTAGCAGATCTGCATGACCGAGAAAAAGTCCGAAGCACTTTTGCTTTTTCCCTTACATTACGAACAAGTCGCACCAACATTATCTCATCTCTTGTTTTGCCAGCGCTTAAATAATAATAGTTTAAAAAATATTTGTATTTTTAATGTCAGTTTGTTTATTCCAGTAGAAAATTTATTAATTTTTCATATTTTGACAATTTCAATCGAAAGCAGAGTTCGTATTTATCCCCCATGTGTAACCCATACACATCGTCGTGGGGAATGTGTAATGAACGTTTACCCATTACCCACAGGGTATGGGGAAAATAATGGGTAGCTACCCACGAAAATGAGGAATTACCCATCACGATTACCCATTACCCTCAGGGCAATGGGGAAAATAATGGATAGCTACCCACGAAAATGAGGAATTACCCATCACGATTACCCATTACCTTCAGGGCAATGGGGAGAATAATGGGTAGCTACCCACGACAATGGGTAATTACTCATCACGATTACTCATTACCCTCAGGGAAATGGGGAAAATAATGGGTAGCTACCCACGACAATGGGTAATTACTCATCACTATTACTCATTACCCTCAGGGAAATTGGGAAAATAATGGGTAGCTTATTTGATGCTGTTGGCCTCACTAAGCGAGGTGATCGTCTTCGAAAGCAATGTGAGGATCGAAACCACATTCTCATATACAAGAGATGCGCGCAATAACCGCTGCACCACTTATGGTATAGCTGACACATGAAGTACTTCGAATTTGAGTACATGTTAGTAAATATTCAGTTAAACATTTAATCTTTGAAAGAATTTCCAACCAGAAGATCTATACGCGGCACAAAGTGCTGTATTCGATGTGCTGAAAGAAGTAGTTCCATTGTAGTGCCTCACAGTTATTATTCACCTTCGTTGATAGGATGTTTTCTTGTAAAACAAAAAAATCACGGGTATTATTGCAGTGCATAGATTTAATTTATTAACTGTAAGGTGCAAAGAGAACATGAACTGACTACATATTTAACATCAAACAAAGTGCAGGAGTGCTAGATTCATACTCGTTTCCATATCGAGTTTACTCCTTCATAGCTCCCAGTAAGGTAATGAAAGAAAAGGCCGTCTTGAATATCTGTAACAAAAGAGATATGTAGATGTAAGTAAATTCAATATTAATGAAAGGTTATTGTCTAACTCCCCACATAAACCAATAGATTTCGATTAAGATTGAAAAATAGACCAATTAATGAAGCCTCACGCTGGGCCCTTATCAAAGGTAATAACATAAGTTTCCTCTCCGACGGATACATTTTATCCCAGGGCATTTTCAAATAGATATCATCACACAGCATATCGTTCTGGAAGAAAGGGAGAAGTCAAAATAGTATGCTCAAATCACTAACACCTATCAGAAACCATCTCTGAGATTGTTTAATTTGTATAATGTGATTTAGGGAAATCTTAGACTTCTCTAAAAATTGCTTAATTTCTGAAGATGAAATAATTCCCGTTTGTTTTGAGGACATCTTACCTCATTTTTTATCTTTTCTCCTCCAAAACAATAGATCACCAATTGCATAGTTATTGCCATGAAGGCCATTAAATGAAACGGCGTCTTCTCTGCATTTCGCTCATTGGTTAGAGTGTAAAGCATAAAGCATATCTGCAGACAACTTAACGAAATCTCTGCCCATAGAATCTCTCTAAATATAAAGTTTAAATCTTCCAAAAATTTTAAAGTTTTATTGTGATATCTCACAAAAGAGCCAACATCCTTAACAAATTCCCCATGGTTATTATTCAAGGTGATTTTGTTAGCGGTCTCCTCGATTTTGGTGCGGAGAATACGAAAATGACCCGACACCGCGTGAATATACCAACCGAAAAGCGTATCAATACCAACCGACATACTGAGTAAAGCTCGAATATGCACAACTGTCAAGACGTAGACGAAGATAGCGAATCGTACACTGGCATCGTCAAAGGGCAGTCTGGAAAGATAGATGTAGGAAAGGTGATTTAAAGGCGTAAATATAGTTAATATGTGGGTCTTAATATTGACCTTAAGAATGGTCAACACTTCTTCCTAAGATTTATGAAACGTTCTCAATTACAAAATCTACATTAATCCTATCAAGGTTTTCATAGATGGTATCAAAAAGTTTTATTAAAATTTTTACGATATTACGCAACTGCTTTATCAAATATAATTCATATAATTTTCACCAGCTTGATTGAAAAAAATTATTATCGACATGAAAATATGTCACTATGATGTATTCGTTCGAACAAGTTCATTGCTTCAATCGAGTATTTCATACGTTTTATGAATAAATAAACACGTTTTACGAATATCACTTGGTTGGCTGTATACTTAAGGATTCTCATTACATTTAGAGTTTTCATTGCATATAAATTGATTCGAAATAGCTATATGGAACCTATGAACATGTTTTAGGAAGCAATGGCATGTGCAATTATCCTTTCATAGAATCTGAATATTACTTTCATTGATACAGTGAAATGGTTCTTTTACTGAATACTAATGAAATTCATATATTTATCAACGATTGCATTTTTTTTTGGTCGTTTGTATTTTTTTATTTGCATTGAATTTAAATTTGCATTACTTTATCTAATGCAAATAATGCAAAAGGATTGCTATTGTTCAATGACAATTAAAACAAATTAGTTAGCATTTGCTCAGGCAATGCAAATTCAGGTTGTGGAATCGGATGCCAATTGTAATTAAATATGAGAATACTGTTAATTATTTTGAATTTGTTTTCTGGTTTTAGACAATTTTATAATACGTAATACTTTTAATTTCAAAGACCTGTAAATATCATAGAGTAATGACATATAGAGTAGCGATTTGTCTCAGTAAATTTACGAAGTGTGGTGTGGTTGCAAATGGACGTTGTATGTTGGAAAGTATTGCTTTAGTTAGTTAGTTAGTTAGTTTGAAAAGAGGGGCGCGGTGTTGAGTGTTCAGAAGGAACACTCTAAACCTTCCCATGTCAGTAAGACATACACTTAAGCCGCTAAGTTCGACCTGTAGTGCGCTCTAAGTTTATCCTACTACTTCACTATACCCCTTATAGGAATTCGGTGCTATTCACGAAATTCCTTAGTTTGTTCCAGTCCATACCCACAAGTTTGGTCATGTCCGGAATCGTACTATCCGAAAGATATCTGGATCTAGCTGGTGTGAAGGCCGGGCAGTGGCATAAGAAGTGCTCCAACGTCTCATCGTCCTCCATGCATGCCCTGCATTCACTGTTCGCCACTAGTTCAATACGGTACAGGTGAGCTCGTAATCCCGAATGTCCCGTTAAGACTCCCATAATTTTGCTCATTTCGGCTTTTCCCAGTTTCAGCAAACCTTTTGTCCTCAATCCATCTGGGTCTCCCCATAGGATCTTTGTCATCCTGCCTACTGATTTTCGGTTCCACTGGGCTATATGTGCCGACTCCGCCCATTTACTTAACTCAGCCTTCGTCAACCCAAAGGGTTTCGCTCCAACTAGGCTCACCGTTTGGAGTTCCCTGGTTTTCTTTGCCAGGAAGTTCGCTCTCTCGTTGCCGAATACTCCGCTGTGCCCCGGCACCCAGATGATGTTGAGTCTGCCGTGCATAGAGTAATCGTTTATCACCTTCTTACAGTCAAGGACCGTTCTAGATTTGACAGTTTCCGATGATATTGCCTTTATTGCCATTTGGTTATCTGTGAATATATTTGCCTCGGCTGGGATTGTATTATCGCCGAGCCATTTGATACACTCCGTAATCGCCCGAACTTCCGCCTGAAAGTTCGTATTATGATCCGGGTGGCGTAGGTGGGATTCGGTTGCTGGATTTTCAATGAAGAATCCCAGACCCATTTTTTCTCCTAGCTTTGAGCCATCCGTATAGCAGCAAGTCCCATATGGCATTGGTGTCACGCAGTTCGCCTTAACCCTTATCTCGGGTATTCGGTCAGATTCACTCGTATCTTGCGTGTACCCGACTAAGGCCCCAGTTATCCGTTGGTGTTTTGACGGGAGATCCCTGTTGATCCATTCACCTGTAGCTTGTAGGCGTTTTGCCGCAAGGGCAGCCTCGTATTTGATTCTAATCTCGATTGGCTGGATGCATAAAATAGTCTCCATGGCTCTTGTCGAGGTTGTCCTTATTGCACCGCTGATACCAATGCAGCACATTCTCTGAACCCTCTGCAGTATTGCGATGTTACATTTCCTCTCAACTGCCGTCCACCATACTACAGAAGCATATGTTAGTACAGGCCTGATTACGCTTCTGTAGAGCCAGTGTGTTATAGTCGGTTTGAGGCCCCATTTGGATCCTATATCCCTACTGCATAGCCACCAGCATCTGTAGGCCTTATTAGCCCTTTCCTCAATGTGGTGCTTCCCATTCAGTTTCCGATCTAAGATTACTCCTAAGTATTTAACCTTATCGGATATTTTAATCGTCTTTCCCAAGAATCGTGGCTCTTCATAACCTGAGATATTCGTCTTCCTTGTGACTAGACATATTTCCGTTTTGTCCGGGTTTACATTTAAGCCCCTTGGCTGTGCCCATTCTTTAATAATTGCTTTAATAATACCAGATAGAGGCAACGGCTCAAACCAACCAACAATAAAACGGCAACGGCATTTCGTTTTGTGCATTAACATTTTTGTGTAAATGCACCAATAAAAATATTAGCACTCGGTCACAAAATTCGCAATTCCTTTTAAATTACATCGTGCACCGTTTTTTGGAACACCGTTTACACTGTCACAAAATAAAAATTGAATACAGAAAAATTTAAATTTTGAAAAAGATTTAGGCATTAGGGAAAAGCGACGAAATAAAAGTTTTTATTACCATTTTCTTTGTATTTGTTTGTTTCATTTCAAATGCAACCCTGATCGCATAAATCAAAAAGGATGAAAAGGGTAGAAAAGAAAAAAGTGCGCAATTTGGCAACCATCGTATAAGTGAACCACATATATCTTTTCTTTACTATTTATTTGTATTTATGTCTCATTCAGACCGCAGTTCATCGCGGCCAGGTTAGCGATAACTTTGTTATCTAATCTTTACAGTTTACACCACCCAATTTGAGATTAAATTTACATTACAGGTGGCAACTTTGAAATTAGACCTATTTAAAAAACTCCGTGCCGATACCAAATTATCGAGGACATCGGCACAACAGAAAAATTAAATAGGCCGCTCATAGTTTTGCAATTTTTGTACAAATTTTGGATATTTTTGAAATAACTGAACCTTCAAAATTGGATCAGTCGGTCAAATCGTGCCAGTCGTTTAAATCGGCGCACATTTTAAACCGATGAGGGACAATTACATCGGCGGCGGGCCAATTACATATGGTGGTGGCGACGCGTCGGAAAATAGTCGATCGGCTTCCGTTTATAAAACGGTTGATTTTATTATGGTTGTATTTATTTTTGTAACTAGCAGAGTTGCATCAAATTGTAGCCCAGTTTAAAATTAGGTTAAAAATTAAACTACAGTTTCTACAGATTAAAATTGTATGAGTCATATTCTGGGTTAGCGTGGGTTAACGGAGTTAACCTTCGAAATGCCCTAACCTTAGTCGGTGTAAATCATAGAGAAATACTTAAGAGTTTCCATTACTCTCTTCGTTGCCTCTTCATGACGACGAGGTAGTAGGTCATTTCGTAGAGTTTTATTTGCTGCGGTATTGTACCAATTTTACACTTTCATTGGACATAAAACGGACAGAAATCAAAGGGAATGCGTATGTTCGTTCAATACAAACAACATAAAATATAATTTAGCTGTCATTAGCATCAATAAACAGTATTTAAAATTATTTCCTGTCTTCTTTGCTCTCTCATTCTCCATCATCGGCCTAGTACCTTTTCGATCAGCTGTGCCATAGAATCCCCCTGTGTAAATTCCGTATAATAAACACGTCCAAATTCTGTCAGAAAAAAACTGGAATAAAAAAAAACGTATCAAAACTGTGGTTAGCTCAAACAGAATGATATAAAGAGAAGCCATAAGTGTTTCAGTTTCACCAAATTCGCATAGAAATTCACTCAAAGAGAATGATATAAAGAGAAGCCATGAGTGTTTCAGTTCCACCAAATTCCCATTGGAAGTCACTGGGCTAACGACAGTTTTGATACGATATTTTCATGTCAGTTTTTCTTCCAGAATTTGAACGTAATACAAAAGAATATAAGCGAAAATTGTTGTGTTCTTCGAAACAAAACTAATTTATTGGAAATAAAATTATTTTAAGTCATTAGTGCCAATAAAATCAAATTGTAAGTCATTTTTTTTTTCAATTCGCCTATTGCTCACTCTCTTTCACATTCCTGTATCAAATTTGCAGCTAGAAGGTCGACCAGCTATCGGTGCGTTTACACGGGACAGTTTGAGACAAGATAGTTGAGAATATGTATTAGTTGTCACAAGACAAAAATTGTTTGTGTGACGTACGCGTCCAGCCAGTTATAAAGACAGTACCTTTTTAAGCAACCGCCGACAGTGTCGTTTCGTTAAATTTCGGGCTCTGATTTTTTGATTCTTCGCTCTTTTGTCATTGTGTTTTGTCTTACTTCTCCAAATTACAATGGAACTGATGTACTCTGCAAAATTAGACATGTATTCTTGCTTATATGTTTGTATTGTCAAACAATATTTCAGTAAAAATTTGCAAAATTTTCAAATACAAATATATTTCCCAATTTGTAAAGTCGTTTGCGATGTTTTGCATTTTTCTCAAATTACTACGAAACGTCACCGATATGGCCGATGGCTGAACTAGTAGAGGTTGACGCAGTGGAATTTGTTGTAATTGTGTGAACCAACAACAGGCATTTTGTTTTTGTTTCATGACTCTAATCGTCAAATTCAACATCGATCCATATGAACGAACACAGTAAACAAAAAGTACAACAACAAAATACACTGAATTTAACAGATGGAGTCATAAGAAAGTAAAATCAGTTGTTCTATTGCGCCAACCTGTACTAGTTCAGCCATGATCTGGCCGCTTATGTCAAATCTCTTGCCGAAGTTACTGTCGTTGAAAAATCAGAGACACAGGTGAGGCAAGTGAGAGAAGTGTAAGTGTGGTAGTAAAAATGTGTGAATGTGTTGCTACTGTCGAAGCGAAACTGTCCCGTGTAAACGCCACGTATGTCATCGAAACCCCCTGCGTTAGCTGTCGATGAGAATTAGGTGGAATGGAAACACACATGCACACTCTTTCTCTGACATAAATATTTAAAGAAATCAAAAAATTAGATGAATCTAACATATTTGTCAACATTTTTTCTGCAAATCGATCTTCTCAACTTTCACAAATCATTCCAAAGTTGAACCTTTACGCAAAAATTGGGTAAAAGATTCTTCGGGTAAGTTTAGTAAACTCCCAAACAATCAGCTGCTCAAAATCAGCTGTTTTGTGTTTGTGAAAATAAATTAAAAATTTTTGGGTAAATGAAATTACAATAAGGGCGGACAATATTATTTTAAACAAATAAAGCATTAAATGGATAACTTGGAAAACGTAAGAAAATATGAATTAACCACCAGTTTCAATAAATTAATATTATGAAATTTAAACTTTTGACAAATAAATGTCATCACGTTTTGACATTTATTTTTGGATAAGAAATGTGTTTTTTTGTGTTTCTTTACTTTTGGGTCTGTTTGTCTTTTTGTGAGAGCATTTCTGGTTTACTCTTATTTTAACGAACTTTAGCCAAAAAGTAAGGAAACAAACCTACTATTCCATCTGCTCTCATCAAATGAATATGTTGGCATATCCGACGATTTCTCTAATAGTCTTATAGACTATTCGATCAAATGGAACGATTACACTGAGCAAGTCGAGAAAACCCAGAAGTGGACTCAACGGATTTATACCAATTCGGGGCCTACGAATCGAACTGCATCATTAGTTTTTTGGCCTACATGATGGTTTTATAAAAAATTTTTCATGCACAATTTTAATTTTTAAGCAAAAAATCATTATTTTTTCTTCATAAATTTATTTATAACTGCGAAACTGTTGCTTAACGTGGGAAATAGTGTAGGTATAGATTAAAGGTGTTGTAATTGTTAACATTTCTAAATTTGTTTAAGCAAAATCGGATGAGGTGTTCTCGAGTTATGTTGACATATGTATAAACTTGTCGCAAAAAATGAGCACTAAATCGCCGTCTCTAAGTAAGAAATTATAAAAAAATTCTTTATGAAACCATTATTATTGGCCAAAAAACTAATGAGGCAGTTCGATACGTAGGACCCGAATTAGTGTAAATCCGTTGATACCGCATATGTTTACCAATTTTTTTTCCAAAAACTTCCACATTGTTATTAATATTGAGTTATAACGATTTCGTGTAGTCTAACAATAGTAATGAGTATGGTATTATTTTGACTTACGCTACATCAAAAGGCATATTTAGGTGAAAACCAAGTCCTTTGGAATATTCATAGCCGGATATGATCAACGGCATTATAGATGCCAATATAACAGATGTCCAACAGGCATAAAAGTAGCATTTTGCAATCAATTCTCCACGACGATTTTCCGCAAGCCATTTGTCGTATTCAGCAGAATTTGCTAAAAAAAAAGTATGGAAGACAACAAAGTTAAGCTGTGTTCAGTTATACCGATAATATGCAGATTTCATGATTTCATTTATAAAAAAAGCTGATTTTGGAATGACTAAACATAGGTTTAGTTGGATGCCGTTTTAAAATTAACTAAGAATTTAAACAATTTGAAAGCATAAATTTAATATTAAAAATATCTTGAATTTTATATCCAACTCGAAGGCAAATGTCAATGGTGACAGTCACGCATCAAACCTGGTCCACACTCCAGTGGAAATCTTACGTTTCGAAATTACTTTCAGCAAACATATGTTTTCATTTGCAAATCAGATGATCAACTCTCTGAAATTTGTTCCGAAACCACATGTAAACGATGCCTTCGGGTAAAGCGAGTTTTATAGTCCCACTATCTACCGAAGGTGAAATCAGAAAAATAAAATTAATATTTTCCAACAGAGATGTTCAAAGGCGAGTTTGCAGAGTTGATACTCTGAATCCATAAATTTTTAATAAGCGATTTTCTATTATTATTATGTATTATTGACTATCTCACACAGGATCCGAATAGCTACACTTTCAGAAGATTCTTCAAAGATTATTGGTTGTAAGTTTTACTGATAAAATAGATCTTGGTCGAAGAAATTTTAATGACAGGAATATTATTCTTGCGTACACCAGTCACGCATACGTATAACTGCTGCACTGTCAAGCACGATTTCAGAATCTTTGAAAGCTAGTTCGTTGATTTACTCATGACCGATTTCTGTACATACACTTAAGCCAATGATACCGCATGTTGTGCACTCTTGATAACGCCGGGAGTACCTAACGGTTTCATTGAAAGTTCGTGGTTCGTAGAAATTTACTCAGTGTTCTCCAATCTATCATAGCCATAGAGTTGTTGATGGGTTTATTTCGCGAAATTAAGAAAATGACAGAAAATTGTCCATCTCTTCGATGTCTTTGTCACACGTTCCGCATTCGTTTGTGCAGGCTAAGAGTGAAGTGCCCAGTCAGAACATCAATGAATTGACAAAGTTCGACACTGGCTAGCTGCAATAAACCTCTGCTTTGGTTGCCATCCAGGCTGCCACCTGAAATGTCCCATTCTGTATTTTGGGTTAATCTTGTTTATCAACAGACTACAAACACAGTTGACAGTTGGATAGTATCACGACAAGAAAAAAATCAAATCATCTATCCAAACACAACCTTGACAACTTCAACCATGGGTCCAACCTTAGCACTCAATCTTTTGATTCCTTAAGGTGCTGCCGTCGGAGGAGTCCGTATATCAATTTTGGATAACTTATTTATCTCTTCTTTGCAACCGAGTGTCATTTGCGATGTCTTCATTTATGACAATATCACATTGATATCCGCGTGCATATCAGTTTATTGGGTCCTATTTCTTTTGGAATCTTTCAGACATTCAGGGAGTTGAACTGAAGGACCTTAGAATCCTTTTGCGGAATACAAATCAATTCATCAGGAGCTATTATACCTCTATTATTAAGTTTCATTTTGAAACACCGGGATGGAGAGTCATATATCTTGAATGCCCCTTAGCCACACCAGGTCAATTTATATATTCAACGATGGGGATGTGATATGACGTCCCTTGGTATCGCAACTCAACAAAAAAGTGTAAATTCACAGTTTTTCATAGAAACGACATGAACTATTCAAGTCAGGAGTTCTTGTAACTCCACCTGGTGTAAGTCAATTTTAATTACACATCACTCTATCACACCGACCTCATCACGAAGAGTTTGAACTGAATATTTGAATATTGAATATTATTGATATTTACTCTATGCATTAGTTCATTCCATAGATGAATATAGGTATAGATACATTTATTCTCTCATCTGACGTTTCATTTCACACTCTTCGTCGTAACTTTTTCTTGGCGTTTTGTTGTAGAACTGACAAATTTAAATGTATTTTGCACTTTTTTGTTGACTTTTATCGTTGGTATACATCATAGAATAATACATACGTAGATAAACTTATTCTCTTATCTGACGTTTCATTTCACACTCTTCATCGTAGGTTTGTGGAAATGAGAGCAATTAAATTTAAAATTATCTTACACCAGGTGGAGTTACAAAATATGTTCACTTAACTTTTTCATGTCGTTTTGGTGTAGAACTGTAAAATTTAAATATATTTTGCACGTTTTTGTTGACCTTTATCGTTGGTATACATTTGTATTGTATTTAGTTTGCCACAAAAACACGAATTTCGGTTGTTGTTCCTTTGTTGATCGCTGTATACTATTGCCACCATCTGGTATTATTGAACCCATATTTTCCACCATCCAATGTTTACTTTCCATCGTACCTATGACGTTTAATTTATTGAGCGAATAAAGGCTTCTATGGTATGTATTATTCTATGGTATATATGTATGTATTTGTATTGTATTTAACACAACTAGTTTGCCACAAAAATACAAAATTCGGTTGTTATTGGTATATGTTATTATTGAACCTATGTTTTCCACCATCCATGGTTTACTTTCCACCGTACCTATGACGTTTAATTTATTGAGAGAATAAATGTATCTATACCTATATTCGTCTATGGTTCATTCAGTCAATAAAGTTGACTTTCCCTCGTCCTCTGTTTATTGGGAAACCTTCTGTGCGTTATCCTCTATTTGGGTTTCCCATATACACTGAAAGAAATTTTTACACCAAATCGATGATTAATGTTCATCAATTGTTTTCCATTGAATTGATGACAAATTTCATCAATTCAATAACAAAGTTCTTCAATATGAAGATCGTGCGTTTTTCACCATTTTCAGCTTCATTGAATTGATGATCTTTTTTACATCAAGCCCCATCATTGGAATTTGGAAATAATTAGTGGGATCGATTCAAAATATGGACATAGTATTGAAAAAATAAACAGAAAAAGAAAAAACAGGCGTATAAAATGGAAAATAAATACATAATAGAAAATAGAGAAATGCGCAGAAAACATTATCCACGCTCTGAGCATTTTTCATGTGGTCTTATATCCTGTTCTTGTGAATTTTTTACGATGAAAATAGGCCAACGAGTTTGGCTACTCATTCACAAACAATTTACATCAAAATAATGACCAATTTACATCAAATTGTTGACAAACTTGCATCAAATTGATTACAACCTTAAATCTAATTGACGAAAAATTTACAGCAATTTGAGGAACAATTTACATCAAAATGGTGAAAAATTTACTTTAACTTGATGAAACATACCTCAAATTAATGTAACATTGTCGTTGAATCAATGTAAACTATTGATGAAATATGTATGAAAGATTGATGAAATGTTCTTCATCAATTCAGTGAAATGTGTCGTAGGTTGGAAAATGAGAAAATGTTGTATCAAATTGATGAAAGAATTCATAAATTTGTTGAAGCTTCTTCTTTTAGTGTAGTAACATTTACTCCGTAATTCGGTCGATATGCTATTTGGATGAGGGTTTTCTGTCAATTTCTGGTAAAGGATCTATGGCCCTATCTGATTCATTCTCCTGTAATCCCGTTAATACTCAAACAGCACACGCGTTGAATTTCTTAGACATTTTTCCCACTGATGTTTAGCAGACTACAGCTGAGTAAATCAAGATAAGTATTATGGTTGAGTGGGGTCAGTATATCATCTTAGGGCTAAGAGAGAGATCTGTATAAAGACACCAACATGTGGGAGCATTTTCCCGTCTGCTCAATATATTTGTCCCTGCTAAGCTAGGTACGGAAAAACTCGACTCGCAAGCCTAATCTTCAATAACTCTCTCATTTTATAAATCAAAATCCAAGTTTAAAATATTCAAACTCGTGAATAAGATTTTTATTTTTCCATTAGCTTGTGAGATACTCGTGTATTTCGCTCTTTAATTTCTAAACTCGCTCACTCACTCACGAGTTTGTCGTGTTAAAATGGCGATCGGCGTGAAGTATAATCGTGACCAATTTGAATATTCCGTTCGCCTAAGACTTATTATTTGACCGAATAAATAACGGAATTAGTCGTAATCGAATTTAGAGGTAGTCACAACCAAATTAGGTTTCATCATATCCAAATTCTAGGCGACCACACCCGCATTAGAGGATGACATAACCTATTAGAGGTTGCCTCAACCGAATTTCAGTTGTGGGGACTAACTTGAGTCGTGACAATCCACAATTAGGTTGTGGCAACTGCAATTCGATGGCAACAACCGAATTTACCGTTGCTACAACCTCTTTTCAAACAATTAGTTGTGTGAGTGTAAAAAGAGCGCTCTCCATACTATGCTGCCATGCTCATATATCTCCAAACCCATTGTGAAAATGCGTCATGACCTTGGAGATCTATTTGTCATCAAATGAGTTCTTTGAATAGTTTATGCGATTTCTTCAACATCCCAAGGGTGATAATAATGAGGAAGGCTGCATTGATATCCATATTTAAGATTACACATGATTTAGTACAAGGTGTTTCAAAAGAAGTCATCCGATGTTGTTTTGGCTTTAATTTTTTTTATAAATGAAAAACTTCGATTCGGCTTTTTGATTATGTTTATTTGAACCTTTAGAATTTTATTGGTTAAGTTGAGAAGATGATATCGGTTAAATGAGCGCCGTCACAATTGATTACCATACGGGCTCGTTTTATGGCATTTTTGTTCATAATGATTTGAAAATCATAATGAGCGATGAGGCTCATTTCCACCTCAGCGGGTACGTGAACAAGCAAAACTATCGCTTCTGGGGCACCGAAAATCCACGAGTGATGCACGAGGAGCCATTACACCCGCTCAAAGTGACTGCATGGTGCGCTGTTCACGCTGGAGGAGTCATCGGACCATTTTCTTTCGAGAACGCCGCTGGTCAAACGACAACAGTGAACGGTGCGCGCTATAGGGCCATGTTAACCGAGTTTTTTCTGCTGCAATTCGACGAATTAGGACTGGAGGATATGTGGTTCCAACAGGACGGAGCAACGGCATACACTGCGCGAGCCACAACCGATATTCTGAAGGCGGCGTTCCCGGGTCGCCTCATCTCTCGTTTTGGCGATTTGCACTGGCTCGCAAGATCGCCCGATTTAACCGTTCCAGACGTTTTTGTGGGGTTTTTTTGAAGTCCCGTGTTTACGTGAACAAGCCCGAGACCCTGGAAGCCCTCAAGGTCAACATTCGACACGAGTGCGAGAATCTGTCGCCCGAAGTTCTCGCCGAAGTGATGAAAAATGCCATAAAACGAGCCCGTATGGTACTCAATTGTGACGGCGCCCATTTAACCGATATCATCTTCTGAACTTAACCAATAAAATTCTAAAGTTTCAAATAAACATAATCAAAAAACAGAATCGACGTTTTTCATTTAGAAAAAAAATGAGAGCCAAACAACAACGGATGACTTATTTTGAAACACCTTGTATAATCGACCAATCTTCGGCATTGGAGAAAAAACACACTGTTGCATGGAATTGGGAGGGATTAGTGTGATAATTTTAAAGAAAACGCGGTGACATTGCAGGAGAATTCATTCAAACTTCTTAAAGATGCAATCATCTGCTTCACCAACACGAGGCTACAGAATTCTTCGTGATGTGTAATGTTATTACAGCCTTATGGGCAGACATTGGCGTCTAACTTCATCTAGTCTAACATTATAATATTATCCAGGCAGTTTCTGGTTCGATGTTATAAGACTAATTATCCGAGCTTACCTCATCAAATAACCACCCTCAAAAAATCTGTCTTAAGTGTTGTCGTAACGTGACTAATACCTTATGTAGCTAAAGTAATCAAATATACGAAATTTGTGTCTTACCCTCTTCGGCCAACGTATTCATTTGCAATATCAATGTCAGCAATGCATCTCCTTTCATGAGAATCAGCATAACCTTAATGGCCAACAATATGCCCTGGTTAAACATGGACAATTCACTGGTGACCCTATCAATATTGAGGACACTATGAGCAACATGATTGAAAAAACCATATTGCATGTAGGTGGTGCAGAGGCCATTGAACATAAATTTCCAAATATGTTTCAATAGATATTTGCCCCGTGTAGCTCCAATGTCCAAACCCAAAGCCATTAGGGCTCCGTGTTGTATTTTTAAAAATTCCAAATGTTGTCTTTCCTCCGCGTACATTTTGCGACCGAGTTCAAGAGATGAAAACTGTGAATTGTTAAGGGGGTGTCTGCCATATTTATAAGCAATTTTGGCCAAGTAATTAAGAATTCTGGCGCAAAGGATTTGATAATTGTCGCATATTTAAGTAATTTAACTCATTTGTATCTAAATTGGTGGAAAGCTACAACAGGTGATAGTAATTACAATAGAATTACATAAAATTAAAAAATATTACGAAATATATGTTTTCCGCACAGTGAGGGATTTGGAAAAATTTCAAAACTTCATATATTCAACTACTTTCAAATTTATTTTGCGGATTGGGGAGAGCTTCTTACAATCAGTGAGTTGTGTGCTTCTCATTTTTGGACCCACTGCTAGGGGTGTAACATTTTACACCCATTTCGAGAAACTTTTTTAGGGCTAGCTGCTCATTACTGTACCCATCTCTAGCCGTGGTGGCTATTGCCGAAGGGAATGAATGGTGGTCAGTGCTTGTCTTGTACCACGTTCTCTTGTGTACTACTACGTACGATCACAGAGCAATAGAAAAGAGCTTCAATGCCTCTCGTCGTGTTCTCTTAATGACGACGAGGTAGTAGGCCATTTAATCGTGTCCAAGTTAGAGTTGGGTAGTTCATGAACTATATAGGTCATTTAAGGTGACCCGACGCCACCCTCACGAACACAATGTACATATTCGATATGGCGAGTATGTTCGTGATTGTTATGTCTGGTTACCTTAAATGAACGAGTTCGAGAACTACTGAACGAGTTCGACCCAAGTCTAGTCCAAGTTGCTTTGGTAATTTACTCTTTGGTTGGCATAATACGGACAGAAATAAAAGGGAATGCGTATTTTCGTTCGATGCAAATATAATTTAGCTGACATTAGTATCAACCAAACACTTTTAAACTTAGTTTGCTGCATGGTCTTTAATCTCTATGTCTTCTTTGGTCTCTCATTATACATCATTTCCCTAGTGGCTTTTCGATCATTTGTGCTATAGAAACCCCCTGGTACGATGTAACGCCCAGAAATCCTAATGTTAACCCTTTGACGATCATAGGCAAGAAGGTTTTCCTTAGGGGTTTTGCCATCTATAATTGCACAGGTAGAAGATAGAGTAAATGTGTCCATGGGGATACCTATGTATAGAGCTCGGTAGGGGCGACAAGAGGGTAGTAGGCGTCAAATCTTCAACTGACCCGATGTCGAAATAAGGGGCGTACGTGGAGAAACGTCAACTGAAATTTGAGGTCGAACTTGAAAGTGGTTACTTGGACCTACCATATGCCTTTTAGCTTAAATGGAAAAAACATAAATTGTTGGCCATATTTTTTGCGGCGCTGCTATTGTTATGTCCATAGATCACAAATATAATCAAAACAAATTAAATAGTTTCAGTAAAAAATGTATGGTCATCAAAGAGTTAAGGTTTTGCTAGTTTTCGCGCAACATAAGCCACGGCTCAGTGGATAGACTCCTGGACTTGCAGTAATGGTACCTGGGTTCAACACCTGATCAGGAAAATTATTATTATCGATTCACTCCTTTAATCATATATAAATTATAATAAAACTAGTACAGTAATTTCAGTCGGGTGAACCGACGTAAACATACCCTCACCCGAAGTCATCCATTGCGATCAAGTTGTATTGAATATTGGCAAATATGCCAATATTCAATAGCAGAGTGGATTTGTGCTAAATAATATTCAATACCCAATTTAATTACGATCCTAAGTGATTATTGGGAGTTATCGTGACTACCAGCCAATTGTCCGCCCAATATTTATATGGAAGGTACAAAAATGGGCATGGGGAAGTTGTTCATCTGTTTTTACACAGTATTACACAAAATATTGATCATGATCAGTACCAAATTTTATTAAGATCGGTTGTGGTATACGGGATATATCGAGTCGGTCAACCGGAAAGCCGCCCAACTTTTATTTGGGAGGTACGAGTTTCACGCGATTAATCTCATTGACAACCCGAACTAACACCACGGTTTTGTATGGAAGGTACCAGAATGGGCGTGGCATCCTCTTTAATTTTCGCCAGTTAAGTAGAAATTTACAGATTATTAACCAATGTTTGAGTTGAAGCTAATCACATCTACCAGGAAAAATTTTAGAAGAAACATGATTTTGTACTAAATGTGTATGGGAGGTACCAAAAGTGGCGTGGCCAAAACGCCCATTTTCAATTTAAACCTAAGTTAGGACAACTAAAGGTCACTAACAAAATATCATTGTGATCGGCAAAGATTTACGGGAGTTATCGGGCCGAACAACCAGCCGGCCGAACGACTTTTGCATGGGAGGTACCAAAATGGTCGTGGCAAAACCACCTTTGTCTTAATCGGTGGTGACTGGCGTTTATTGACATGAAGCCTAATACCCAATTTTATTAAGATCGCAAGTGTTTCACGCGACTTCTCGCATTAACAACACGAACGACCACAAAGCTGTTGCATGGTAGGTACCAATTAAGTAGTTATTTATAGATTATTAACCACGGTTTAAGTTGAAGCTAATCACATCTACCAGAAAAAGATTTTAGAAGAAATATGATTTCGTACTAAATGTCTCGATTTGTATGGGAGCTACCAGAAGGGTCGTGGCAAACACGCACATTTTCAATCCCAACCTAACCTTGGACAAATAATAGTCACTGACAAAATTTCGCTGTGATCGATAAAAATTTACTGCAGTTATCATGTTGACCAGGCAGACAGCCAGACAGACATGGCTCAATCGTTTTAAAAAGTCAGAAAACGAATTTCATCCAAAGATACTGAGGGTCTAATATTGTTCCTTCTATGCCTTACATCCTATGGGGGCGATCGTATATTCCATGTTATTCATCTTATACTTTCAATATGACGTTAGATAGAAGATGCATCTTCAGCATAGAGAAATAGAAAAAAGCCGCTATGTCTCACTTCGTGTTCTCTTGATGACGACGAGGTAGTAGGCCATTTCATCGAGTTCGAGTTGCTTTTGGACCAATACGGACAGAAATAAAAAGGACTGCGCATTTTCGTTGGATGCAAACAACATAATTTAGCTGTCATTGGTATCAATCAAACACTTTCAAACTTAGTTTGCTGCATGGTCTATAATCTGTATCAGGGGGGTTCTATGCCACAGCTGATCAACCTTAGAGTTGGCGAAACATGCAGGATAAAGTAACAAAGAGAAATAGCGATAGATAACTCGAACTTTGTAGGGTTGCTCAATACGTTTTTCTCACATTTGTCGTTGTGCATTGAACCAAAAGTACAAAGCTTATCAACTGGCAGTATTTTTGTGATAATTAAATCGAGGAAAAAAGGTATAACAAGTGAAATAAAGCAAAATGTAATGAAGTTTTAGAGTAAAATTGTTTATAGAGATTACAATTGAAACACAAATGTATTAAAGTAAAGATTTTTCTCATTCTGTGTGGGTTGCCAAGGTTGTATAACTCTGTGCTCCAACTTTTCCAGTGACTTTTCTTGGTTTCCGGTCCAAGAAAAACACCTGTTGCAAACTCTTAGTATATTACTCTATGATCTGTATATTTTATTTGGTCTCTCATTCTACATTATACTAGTACCTTTTCGCTCACGTGTGCCATAGAAACCCCCTGTCTTCAGTCTACATCATCAATTCGAATTTATAACTTAGCTGGAATTTTGTATTACATTTATACTATTTTCTAATTTTTCGATTTGTTTTATGGAGTTAATCGATTTGGCTTGTGAGCCATTCATATGGTTATCACTTTGGTTGCCTTTTAAATATCGATGGCCAAATATGTATGAATGTGTACGACATGTAGCCATCGACTTTCATACCCTAAACTCATATATTAATTCTTTAAAGAGAGAAAATTTGACTCATCTAACGTTTCCTTTCACACTCTTCATGGTGCGGTCGGTGTGGTAGAGAGATGTTTGACGAAAAGTGACTTACACCAGGTGGAATTACAAGAACTTCTGACTTTAACTTTTCATGTCGTTTTGGTGAAAAACTGTGATATTTAAATGTGTTTTACTCATTTTTCTTGGCTTTTATTGTTAGCATAGATTTGTGTTGTATTTCCACAATAATTTTAACACACAAAACGAAATGTTGTTGTTGTTATTTTGTTGATAGTTTTATCGACATCTATCTGGTGTTAGTTAAGCAAGTCTTTTCAACATCCAATGTTCATATCACACCAGGCCAAATGTCATAAACTTTCTGAGCGAAAGAAAAGCTTTAGTCATTAGAATTACTCTATGCGTAAACTACACACACATATGTATGTAACTACTTCATTGTACGAAGAACACATTGTTGCATAGAGTAAATTTATAGTAGAGCCGCCATTTGTCTCATCTGACGTTTCCTTTCACACTCTTCATGGTGCGGTCGGTGTGATAGAGAGATGTTTGACGAAAAGTGATATACACCAGGTGGAATTACAATAACTTCTTGCTTTAATTTTTCATGTCATTTTGGTGAAAAACGGTGAAATTTAAATGTGTTTTAAACTTTTTTGTTGGCTGTTATTGTTAGCATACATTTGTGTTGTATTTACCACAATAATTTTAACACACAAAACGAAATGCCGTTGTTGTTATTTTGTTCGGTGTTTGGAAACATTGCCTCTATCTGGTATTAGTAAAGCAATTCTTTTCAACATCAAATGTAAATATCACACCAGGCCAAATGTCATAAATTTGGTGGGAGAACTATTAGATCTATTATAAGTATTAATCTATGCCCAGCGGACAAAAACTTCGTATACGATATCGCATACGAGAGTTACGCGAAACTTTTGCGGGTAAAACTCTCGAAAACAGATCCGAAAACGATCGGAAAATGAATCGTCAATCGCTCAGTTTGTGGCAGTAAAAGTTTCGTTTACGATGTCTTGCAAGAGATTCGTTTGCGAGACTTTTGCAATATCTTTTGCGAGAACAACACGAAAAATAAAACAAAATGCAATAGCCAAAACTTTGTTGTTGTGTCGTGTGCCTGCACGTGTGTGCCTCTGTTTGGCGCACGACACAACGACAACAATATTTTCCTCTCTTTTTTCGTCCATTCAGCACCCGTTTTTAAACCAGTTTGCGAATATTTGGGCGAGTTTATTTCTCCCCCGGTTTTGGTCCGGTAAATACTCGCTTCTGAGCCCGTTTGCGAGCATTTAGCGTAACCCTCGCTAAGGCTCGGTTTTTTGCCCGCTAGGTGGTAGCAGAAGTTGCAAGTGGTATGAAAAATACTAATGGTATGTAAGTGCACGTGTATACACAAGTAGTGTTCGTACTCATCAAAACACAACCAGTATACAAGATGCGTGTATTCTCAGCGATATGATAATGTGTCTACACATTTATGAAAAATATTAGTAAATACATGTGTATACTTTAACTGCGCGTACATGTACATAGTCATTCTTTCAGTTGGTTACCAATAAACTAACGTCAAATCTGTATAACCTTCCATAATGTACTAACCAAACATTTTCCCCTTGCTTATCATGTGCCTGCCTATAGCTTTGCTCTAAGTTATCCGTATCCCTCTTCATATTCATTCTCTGCTTTGTCGGTATGTTGTTAATGTGCAGCATCTCCAAGAAACAATTTTATTTTTCTGTAGCCCATACACTACCACTTCACCGCTTAATCGACACTGAAATACTCCATGGAACGAAATTTACCATAATCGTTTATGACAGCCATTCGTTTGAGACTCCAACCTCCCTCCCAACAAATGCTGCCCGCAAACAAGTATCAGAATAGAAAATCATCATACACAGAAAGAACTTCCCAGCGGCAGAAGTCATGACCTGGAAGGCCTGAAATCATGACCAAACAGGCCTTCTTTAAAATACGGCAGGCCTTCCATACACATTACCTCCTCCTTTCTTTTTAACATTGCGTGAGATTGGGAGGCAAGGCCTTCCATCCCTGCAAAAAGAGTAGATTTAGAAGGACTTACGTAAAAATAAAAAAATATATGGAAATTAGCTTCATATTTCAGATTTATACTTTAACCAATTGTAATTCTTAAAAATGATTTTTTTAAATTCTGCAGCCAAAGGAATCGAACACACGACCTTAGAACTTACAATCGGACGCTTTATCTAATGGGCTATCGGATGTTATGATTTTGCAACGACGAATTTCGAACATGTGGAAAGACAGGGTTTCTGGCATTCTTTTAACAGGCCTGTGGAACCCTTATAAAATCATGCATTTCGCAGGCATTACCAAAGAATGATTCCGCATGCCTTATTCGTGGAAGGCCTCGCACATTCCGCCGCTGGTTTAACGATTGTGTTGACATTCAAAGAGGCACAAACACAAACAAATAATAATGTGGGGATAGTG
Source organism: Phaonia tiefii (assembly GCA_963931995.1). Lineage (NCBI taxonomy): Eukaryota > Metazoa > Arthropoda > Insecta > Diptera > Muscidae > Phaonia > Phaonia tiefii. The sequence continues at coordinate 50,291,483 of OZ008368.1, forward strand.
GGGCATGAGAGAGAGAGAGAGATACATTGTTATACCATGAGAGAGTAGCTGCGATATTAAAATCAGTCCGAGTCTCGAAAGAGAAAGTCAGTACTATTTTTGGTACAATCAGTTCTGATTCTGGGTTTTGTCCACTGTAGTTATTTTATGAGTTCAGCCAATAAGAGTGGATACCACATCTAACACCAATAACGTCCCGTATTAGACGATTCTGACCGTTATGCAGAAATCTTCTCAGATGTATAAATTAATTCCAAAAACAGAGATTTGGTTCGCACACATCCTTTTAATTGTGCTGTCCATTTGAGAAACCGCTAGTATCCGAAAGAAAATGTTTGAATTAGTTTATATTATATATTTTACCAAATTTGTATCCACTTACATTTTTCACAATTAATTTGTGTGACAATGTTGACTGACAAATTAAATTTTCGTAACAAAATAGCACGACTTATAGTATAGATTTACAACAACAATAGGTAAACCTGGGGTGTATAAAATACCAACTCATGTGGGCAATATATTGTATTTTATTGAATTTCAAACAAAAATAAATTACCTATGGCGGCAAAGGCAATAAAACTGTTACTATTTTTTTGTGTGTATGGTTTTCATTAAATATAAATAAAATCGGAAGTTCATGCCTTCCAACAACTAACTAACATTTGTTTTGGTTCCGGCCCACTGTGGTGTATTTACCTCTGATTTGTGCGGATACCGCACCAGCTACGTGAATAAAATCGTATTCCATAAATAATGGGAATATTTGTTATTTCTCAAAAAACCCTATTGTACCAAAAGAAATTGAGTTTAGTTCATTATTTTTAATTTTAAAATATACTTGTATTTCGACCACCCTGTATTTGTCAAGTACGCCATCTAACGTTTTTTTTTCAACTAGTACTTATTTCGTGAATGGTAACACTTAGCTCATGTCTGTTTTGACAGATAATTAGTTTTATCCTTGCGCTGAACGAATATGGTTGTGTATACGCTTGAACAACGCTGGGAAATAATGCGTTTTCGCTTCGCTAAGTGCGAGTTTTCGCTTCGCAGAAGATGCCGATTTTGCCAAAAAAATAATTGTTTCAGATGAAGCTCATTTTGATCTTGGCGGGTATGTAAACAAGCAAAATTGTCGCATTTGGGGCACAGAAAACCCGCACGCATACATTAAAAATCCGATGCACCCAAAACGAGTCACTGTTTGGTGCGGATTTTGGTCCAGCGGCATAATTGGGTCACTTTTCTTCGAAAATGAGCAAGGAGTGGCCGTTACAGTCAATGGCGACCGTTACCGGGCCATATTGAACGAATTTTTGTTCACAAAAATTGAAGAGGAGGATATTGGCAACATTTGGTTTCTACGTGCCACACAGCCGAAGCTACACTCGATGTTTTGCGCCCTGTTTTTGAAGTTCGCATTATTAGCCGCAGAGCTGATGTCGTTTGGCCACCTCGGAGCTGCGATTTGATACCGTTGGACTATTATTTTTGGGGTGCCCTCAAAGATAAGTGTTACGCCGACAAGCCAGAGACAATTGACGGACAATATTCGTGAAGCCATTGGTGAAATACAGCTGCACACAATCGATAATGTGCTTAAAAATTGGACCGATCGTGTAGGCTACTGCATGGCCAGCCGAGGCAGCCATTTGAATGAAATTATTTTCCATTATTAACCGGAAGGATTGTACTTTCAAATAAAAAATTATATTTGAGAAAATATTCAGTAGTTTTTTTTATAGCATTTTCAAAAAAAAGTTATTTGGCGGACCCTATACTTTTTGTTAGTACAAAATTAAAAAGTTGAGACCTAAAATATCTCCTATTTCCCAAAACTTTTGAAACCGTTAAGCAGATACATAAAGCGAAACGCAGACTTGTCATTCATGAGCATGAGCTTGGCCGATAAGTTTTTATCTGACCGATAAATTTGAAAAAATCTTGAAAAATCTTGCGATAACATGAATGACAAGTCTGTGGTTCGCTTAATGTTGTGCGTTGCAAACTAGTATTATTAAAAGTACTTTTTATTTATCATCTCTATTTTGTTATCTCATATTTTACGCTCTCATTCTCGCTCTCTCATTCAGACTTATCCATAGTGTAATAATATAAGTGGAAGCATAAGCCCAGCTGATCAGGCATTTTGTTATTGGGTTGTTTCTTTTTATCATTCTTTGTTTACGTAATACACCCGAAGTGTCAAACTTGTCTCATCATTTGTTTTGATTCTTATTGTTCGTTATTAAACGTTTGAAAAGTGTTGCGCAAATTAAATTGAAATATAAATATAATTGTAAATTGTATAATTTCTGCCAATTACTTTTTTTAATACATGTAATTCTATGCATGTAATTATTTACTTTGGCGTTTTTCCTTTGCCTCTTCCTCGTATATAAAATGATTTTGACATATCGAGTGTATTGTCATAACAATAGTACAACAAAATTCTGTCAAAATCGTTTCATATTACAACAACACGCTACGCGTCGACTTATATTATTAGACTATGGACTTATCATGGAATCATAAGGCAAACTCAGTAGAACAGCAGATTTCAATTTTTTCTCCTCCTTAGTTGGTTCTTTCTGTTAAATTCACATGTATTGTTTTTGAACTGTTTTGGTATACATAAGTATTTATTGAATTTGACATGAGCAGAACCAAGGCTGCACAAGAAGGTTGTGGTATAAAAACAGGTGATTTGTTTTTTTTTTCATGCTGTGGTGCTCACTACCTGTCAAATGTTGTTTACCTTTGTTTTGTGTCCGTTGTTCGTAGTACGTTGATATTGACATAAACTACACACCAATCAAAAACAGAATGCAGTACATGTCAAAGTTGTTTGTGTGAGTGCGTTGTCGTTTGATTTCATCTATCTATGTTCACGATTGCACGTGTATGTGCACATTTTTATCAGCTGATTTTGACAATAACTGGGTATGGAAATTCCAACAATGCTAATGCTACTATCTTGTATTTGTATCATGGACAGAATATTATGAATCGGGGTTGGAAATCCAGATTGTCATATCAGAACGGCATCATCGGTATGTACTTCTTCGAAAATGATGATGGAATTGCTTTCACCTTCAATGGAGAGCGATACCGATCGATGTTAATCAATTTCTTTTGGCCAAAATTGGATGATATATGTAGATGTGAATGATATGTGGTAAAGACGACGCTACGTGCAACATAGCTGGTGGGGATTATGCACGAGCGATTTGGGGACGAGGCTCTCTCACGCATAGGGGACGTGAAGTGGCCACCAACATCATGCAATTTGACACCGATAGAGCTTTTCTGGTGGGTTCCTCAAGTCGCAGGTCTATGCCAAAAAGCCACAAACGACTGGTGGTCTTAAAATCAACATACCCCTTGTCATGGCTTAAATTCAGCCTGATCTATTTGACAGAGTCATCGAAAATTGGACCAATCGGATGGGCGTCACCCAGCCAATTCGCGTCATCCACTTGAACGATATCATTGCCTGCATATAATTCCATTGATGAGGGATATAAAATAGAACAAAAAATTCGTTGATATTTCAAACGCCGCTTGGTTTATCCAATTTTGATGTCTACCCGTCCCTATTCGTAATCCCTATATTTCAAATTTAAACTAGGAGCGTTTTTTTTATTAATACAGCATTCGCACTGGCATCGATTTCCTTGATTTTCCCACTTTTAAGTAGAAATCAAGAAAACTTGCTTGATTTCCCATACGTTTTGTCAGACGAAAAATCGGGTATTTTTTCTTATTTGTCTGAGAATCAGCAAAAAATGCTTGATTTGCTTTATGCAACGCTGTTTTATCTCACAATACGCACGAATAGCACGTTTTTTTTCCAACCATTTCAATCAAGGCCCATTGATGTGGTGGTACTAATAGAATATCCGAGTTAATTACTTTTGTTATTTCTTAGGAATTTCCTGTTTCTGAAACATATATTTTTTATCCTTTTTTGTTTTCTTTTATTCTTGGAATACATTTGTGCTGAATTTTATTGTGGATAAATACCAGTCACAGCAAAATGCTGATTGTTGTAGGGTTAGTGTGTTTGTTGTCGATGTAACACTATCTCATCAATGCGCATTGACTTTCAATCAAATCAGGAAATATCCCAATACGAACACTTCGGATTTTGTTAGGACATTTGATACGAAATCGGGAAAATATTTTGAAGTGCGTCTCAGTACGACAAAATCAAATTTTGTTGAGTACACATGACAAATGCTAACAGAATATGAAAATAGGCTTAAAATAAAGAAATACGTGTCTCGGCGTTACATTTACATTACGACTACATTTCATTTTTGCTTATTTTTTAACTTCACATGAAAATTAAAGCGCCATCTGGCGGAGAAAAGAATTGTTTTTTTAATAAAAAAAATCCAAATTTAATTCCCTTTTCAAAACTCGCTCAAGCATTAAAATCGGTTCACCCATTCTGTTTTTATAGAACTTTTTATAATAGTATTACATTACAAGTGAAACTCCACGGTCCTTCGAAGCTTAAAAATCGATTTTCTCAAAATTCTGAAGTGCTACAGCAAAACGCCGAGACAGGTATTTCTTTATTTTAATGGGGCCCTTAGACCTGTGGATAAGTTGCTCGACTTCAAGTTCACATCAACTTCGATAACCAGACATCAACTTCGATTTTGCCCTTACACTCTCAAACTAGTTGAGGCAACTTCATTTTCTTGACAGATGTCGAAATGAAAGGTGGTGCGCGCACTGCGAAAATATCACAAATTTTACGAAAAAACTCCATTTTTATTTTCTTTAAATATTTATAAATAACACTCCAAATCATATTTATTTAGTTTATATTTTTCCGATAATGTTTAATTTATATATTTTTTGGTTAATTTATTTACATTTTGCCGATAATGTTACCTCATGAACGTTTCTCATCGAAATGCGTATGAAAGTTGATGCAACTCCCCCTTACACTGATGGATAAGTTGATATCAACATCAAAAAGTCAAAATCGCTTTGATTTTACATCAACTAGTTTGTACAAACCACAAACTGCACCTTACACCATGGATAAGTTGATGTCAACTTGAAGTCGCTGCAACTTATCCACAGGTCTAAGGGCCCCTTAAGCCTATTTTCATATTCTGTTGACATTTCTCATGTGTACCCATAGAATAACACATACTATAGAAGAACTTATTCTCTCATCTGACGTTTCATTTCACACTCTCTCGGTAGGTCTGTGGAAATGTTTACATACACCAGGTGGAGTTACAAAATATGTTCACTTAACTATTTCCTGTCGTTTTGGTGTAGAACTGAAAAATTTAAATGTATTTTGCACTTTTTTGTTGACTTTTAACGTTGGTATTCATTTGTATTGTATTTAACACAACTAGTTTGCCACAAAAACACGAAATTCGGGTGTAGTTCCTTTGCGGATCGCTGTATACTATTGCCACCATCTGGTATTATTGAACCCATATTTTCCACCCTCCACTGTGTAATTTCCATCGTACCTATGACGTTTAATTTATTGAGCGAATAAAACCTTCTACGTATGTGTTATTCTATGTGTGTACCAACCACTGTCGTACTGTGTTATATTTCAATAATAGCTGTGTAGTGTACCAAATTTGTCATGGGAGGAGTACCATGGTACTTTGGTACATAAAATTCTATCAAAAAAAGTACAATTGTACCAATTTTCCAATTACCATCCCTGTTTTGAATTATAGATAACCACCATCCGCCAACTAGTATCTCGCCGATATGCTAACAACAAACAAAACACAATTTAGTTAAATTTTAGTAACTAATAGTAAAGGTTGTGTTTGGGGTCAAATTCTAAATATATTCATTCATTCGGAAAAAATGATACCAAAATCGACCAACAATCAGACGACACCTAAAGCGGCCGTTTGGCCCCAAATCCAAAGTCTATTAAATACTATTAACCATGTGTTGATTCTACTAATCGGTGTTTATTGTACACTTTTGGCTCGTAGTTTGAATTTCGAAGATACGGCCATGCATATGTTTCTAAACGTAATTGGGGTAAGTGTAGAGAAGTGAAGGAGAAGACTTGGAAAACATACTCGTATTACGTCAACACAGCCGGGTATCATAACTGGTTGCCGGTATTAAATGTTGTTGATGGAGAAGGGATGACGTGTTTTTGTGTGGTATAGAACTTCATGATCAGTGTTATCTTTTATTGTCTGGGTCAATACTCTTATTTTGTCAATAAATACAATTTTTTGTTTTAGATTTTATGTTTAAGAGAATAACTATCAAAATTGTTATCTATCTATAGCAGACTACAGACTTTTCATTCATAAGCATGGTACGATACGGCATTATAAACGGACAACGAACAAGTGTGCTCGTCAATCAAAATAAATATCAAATACATTTAATTTTTTATAGTGTATTTCCCGCATTATTTAGCGCATTAGATTAGCTCTGTTCGAGTACTTTCCCAGTAAAAATTTGCAAGAATCTACTTTTGAGACCGAATCAACAATTTTACTCTCTATGAAAATTTGCAAATAAAGTACGCGAACGACTTCCAGTAATAATTTGCAAGGAAACAGCTGATTTTTCTGTTTGCATTTCATTAAACAAAAGCTGTAATTTTTATTTGGAAGAAATTTTTATTAAAAAAAATGAGTAAACGACCTGTTGACCAAGTCAATAATGACGGCATCTATTTCGTCTTCACTTTCCGATGAGGACGAATCCAACAATTTTAGCGCAGTAACGATAGCATATGCTCGTACATCGGGAATTCCATTTCCACCTTAAAAAACATAAAACTTAATTATTCTTAAAAAACAAGGAACAAATAGGGTATTAAACGAAAAAAAATAACAACATTTTCCGCACTGCTCCATATTTTGAGAAATATACGCTTCCAAAGCTTGAATGTATAATTTTTGACAAAGTTTGTAACCTCCGCTCTATGTTCTGCAATTTTGCCGCCGGACTTAGAAAAAAATACGTCACGGAACACGGACGGAAATATGTTTGCGCATGCTAACCTCATTACAAAATGTATTGTACTTACAAATTCTTCCAACAAATACATTTTTGGAAGTTACCACAAGTTCCAATAGAATTGAAAGAAATTTTATCCTTTGCCACATACATACATTCTGGCGTGTATTTCCATACCTTTGCTACTGCCACGGTTGTCCAATAATGACGTCGCCGGTTCACCAGAATTTCCTGAATGCCACTGCACATTATTGTTTTCCATGTTGTTTCTAAATTTCACAAATATATTGAATAAAATATTAAACAAAATAATTTGTACTTACCTCTGTCGTTGTTAATTTATTTTTGTGTTTTGTTTCTTTACATAAAACAGCTGATTTCAAACAGCTGTTCTATCTTGCAATTTTATGTTGGCTAAAATTTCTCCAACCAAAATTTGCAAAATCTCTAACATGGAACTGTCAAAATTTTCGCTCTCTGGCTCTCATTTACTGGACTTTTGGAGTAAACGAACAGAGTTTAGTAAAAATTTGTACAAATTTGCACAAATTTTCGAGTACTCGAACAGAGCTATTATCAAAAATGTTGACAAGCAAGTTGAGTTCGTATTTACCAATGTGTAGTAATCCATACACATCGCCGTGGGGAATGGGTACCCTGACCAACTGTTTTTGATAAATGTTAACTCATTATTTTTAACAAATGAGTTAACATTTAAATAAATAAAATTTAGAAATAGTTAAAATTTATTTAAAAATTATTTATTAACTTAATTAAATCGCCTTACATATTTTTTCAATTATTTTTTAAAAGTCGGTCGGCAACACCGGTCTAGTATGAAAATAATTTATTTTGAGGTCTGTTTAAATATTATGACCACATGAAGCATGTGATTACGCCACTATCCATTACCCACAGGGTATGTGGAAAGTAAAAGGTAGTTTCCCGTATCGATGAGGTATTACCCACATTTTTGATGGAAAATATGAAAGAACGTTGGACAAAAATTAAAAATTTCGGAAATGGAGCGTCCAATCGAAAAAATAACAAATTTTTGAGAGTTTCTACAAGGTTCTCATAAAGTGGTCCAATTTCTATGGAAGATTTTTTTTAATAAATCGCCAAAATATGAAAATCGCTATAATGAAACAAATGGGGATAGCCACAAAATTCTGTCTTACAAAAATTCTGTTTTTCTTCCAAAAAAAAATTCTGTCTGACTAAAATTCTGTTTTACAAAATTCTGTTTTACACAATTCTGTTTTTAATAAAATTCTGTCTATTAAAATTCTGGTTTTTTAAATATGTTATTCCCCTTTCATTATGAGAAAAAAAAAATAAAATGCCCTTAAATTATTTATTAAGAATTAAAGTCAGTTTATTATGAATAAGAAATGTTACATATAATAACGTATGTGTACGGTTAGATATTTATTCGTTGGAAACAAATTATGAAATATGTAATAAATAATTAAACTGATTAATGGATTTTCAAAATCGATCTAAAAAAATTCATATCATTGAAAAACATATTAATTTAAAAGAAGAAAAAAATAAGAAACATTAAATAAAAACACAAATTAGTTAAAAATCAATTAAATTAAGACAAAGTTAAAAATAATAAAAAGTCATAGCAATTCAATTTAACTGATAACAATATTTACTTAATTATAAACTAAGTTTTTTGCTATTCTTTTTAAATACTGTAGTTTTCTTAAACGATTAAATTTTTTTACAATACGTGAAATATATTTTTTTTTACATTTCTTTTATTTTTTTTTAATTTTTCTCCATTCTCAATCTTTGAGACAATATTTTGAGAATAGATTAATTCTCCTTTTAAATGTTCTACAATTTTGTACAGTCCGCTTTTTTTCGTCCAACTACAACACTCAAACGTCGGTGCCATGACTCGACATTGTTTATAGTTTTCGGGTATTTTTCAGAATACTCGCAATCAAATATCGTCCAAAATTCAGGTGGGTATTTGCGAGCGTTATAGACATAATTGGCCTCGAACCAGGTGGCCAATTTAATAATATCTTCGTCTTCAAATGTTCTTCGGAGCTTCGAATAATATTTGGCTACCTTTTCTGGACGAACATACGCAAGCGCTTTTAAACATCTTACTTGCAGTGAGAAATTTTCGTATTTTCGTCATTTCCGTACTTAGTAACCAATCTGAAATGATAATGTTGTACATATTACAAGTGCATTACTATAAATTATAAAAGTTATTAAAAATTCTTACCGTTCTTTTTGAATACGGCGCCACAATATCTGGGAAAAATGGAAAAAGCACCCTCGTATCTGCGAATCTGGAAAGCATTTTCTAGATGCTGACACGAGACCAACTTCGAAGTCAGATATAATACGATTAGGCTTAAAAAAAACTCCATATTCCAAAGCAATTTGAATTACGCGTTTAAAAAATGCTTCATAGAGTACTGCAGATTTTTTGGACATTAGGCAGAATAGGAGTGGGACGACCTCTCGTTCAATCCTTCTATGAACGGAAAAGAGTTGGCGCATTATTGTGGGCACAACATCAAAAGTGCCGTCAACGAGCCAACAATCGCTTTTTTGTAGAAGTTGAATTGATGATTTTGTGCCGAATATAACCATATATTCATATCCCACTTTCTCTTCTGCCAATATAAATAATTCGTTATCCAAAACATATAGATTTAGAGGGTAATCTATTACCTCGTTTATACGGCACTAAAAACGGCTTCCAATGAAAGCGCTGTGGTTCGATACGCACGTATAAACACATGCCATAACCGTATCTAAAAAATTAAGCGTAGCGACGAGAATCGAGATTTCAATTCGACTTGACGAATGCCAAACCGTAGTGAGTGTCCGTATAAACGCCTTCTTCGCCAATACGCTGGTTAACAGCTGCTTTTTGTTCATGCTTTCGTTACCAGGGTACCCAATATAAAAAACTTTTAGGCGCTCTTGTTTCAGACTAGGAAAGATGAAGTTCGAAGATTTTTTTTATTTAATTAAAATTTCGACATAACTACGGATAAGCTACAACTCTCTAGTCTACAGCAAAACTTTACCATCGACAAAAGTTTCTGCGCTGAGTCGAAAAAGTTATTTTCTCTCCCCGCTCGGCCCAACTTCATGAGATATGAGGCATGAGGTATTGGCAAAGGTGGTGTAACAAACACTTCCGGGGAAGGAAGATATGGTGTCAATTTTTCACAAAGCAAGTCAAAAGAACATTTGTTCATCCGAAAAGATTCGTAATATAAAGATTCGTTGTCTGGTTGATTTAAGGACCACATAAGGCTATCGCGTCGGGCTCGTCGGTGAATGCTGCGATATCTTGGGACATTTACTTTGAAAAAAAGTATCGGCAAATTACTCTGCATGGCCAATATTGTTCTATGCGAAGTATTTTCACCGTCGAAGTGCTCCAATTCATGCTGATGGTCATTAAGATACTGCGAAAAGATGTATCTTCGCTGTTTTCGCAGTCGCTCAATTAAAAGTAATAAAAATTGACTCAATTGGCTCATAGCGTGTACCACAAATATTTAATGACTGATAATAAAAATGTCGTCTTCAAAGTGTGATCACACAGAGTTGTTTTCGTTGTAACTATAAACGGGCGCGTTTTATGTGTATCGAACCACAGCGCTTTCATTGGAAGCCGTTTTTAGTGCCGTATAAACGAGGTATATTTCATCTATTGCTTGCGGCTCTCTGAAAACTCCCATTTCATTCCGAGTGTATCTTATTTTTCGCTTTTGCGCGTACTTCGAGGGAAGGTAATCGCGACATTTTTGGTTTGTAATTACCACCGATTGTTGCACTATTTGACTTGGATTAAGGGGTTTGTTTATAGCGGCATATTCTACAAACGTATTTGTTCTGCATATTTCCACTGCACTAGCAATAGGTTCGTGGGTATGCTTTTTTGGATATCGTATTAACACATGCTCGTTATTTACCATTGCTGTTATTATTCGAGAGGAACACTTATCTGGAATTCTTCTCGAGCACGTCCAATTAAAGGTTCCTTTTTGTCTTTTCATTTCCAAATAATAAAAATATCCGTTGAGACACAGCATTTCTTTATTTTTATTGGTTTTTATTAATTGCACTTTATTCATTTTTATTTTTTTAAACACGACACATTAAACAACACAATTGCGACTAATTTTAAATAAAATGCTGGAACATCATTTTTGACCAAACACACAGTGTATGTGATGCATTTTATTTAAATTTGCAAAGTGTTTTTTTAAACAGTATTTTTTTTAAAATGTAAGGGAAAGTTAGGGCAAAGTGATTTCTTAATTGTTTTATTTTTATGTATGTGCGATTTTTTTCAAATAATTTTTTATTTAACTGAAAATGCAATTACAAACAGAATTTTGTGAACCAGAATTTTGTGAAACAGAATTTTGAAAACAGAATTTTGGAAACCAGAATTTTGAAAAACAGAATTTTGTAAAACAGAATTTTGTAAAGCAGAATTTTCGTCGAACAGAATTTTGTACCCAACCCAAACAAATGGCTATAATACGAAAATGGTGGGTCCAATCGCAGCAATAATATTTTTTTTACTTCCATAGGAGGCTTTAACCAATGGATGTCAAGTAAAAAATCGCTAAGCCCATATGTCTATATCCCGAAAACGGAGTGTGAACTCGAAAAAACGACTTTTTGCGGTTTTCTAAGGAGGTTTCATAGGGTGGTATAATTCGTATAGAATATTTAAAAAAAAAGAATCGAAAAATAACTACTTTTGACGGTGGATATCTTTAAAACCAGCAGCACTTCCAAAAAATCGCTAAAAAAACTGAAACCTTTATCAAATAAAAATCACCCAAATAAGCGAATCACTAAAATAATAAATGGTTGTAACTCAGAAACGGTGCGTCTAATTGCAAAAATAATAAATTTTTCCTTCATAAGAGGCTTTAACCAGTGGATGTTCCGGAACACGGAGCATCACTTAAAAAGTGTAAAAAAAAACATATGGGCGTTTTATCGACTTTTTATTTGGAAAAGTTTTAGTTTAAGCGATTTTTTTTAAAAATTGTGGTGCCGTAACTTCCATTGGAATCTTTAACCAGTGGACGTCTTTAATATGGCATCACTTCTAAAAAATCGCTAAAACTGAAACCTTTTTCAAATAAAAATTGCAAAGGCCATCGAAAAAATAACTACTTTTTGCGGTCGATGTCTTTACAACGGCATCACTTCCAAAAAATCGCTAAAACTGAAACCTTTTTCAAATAAAAATCGCAAAGGCCATCGCAAAATAACTACTTTTAGCGGTTTTCCAAGGGAATAATTTTTTTCTTAAAAAAATCGCCAAATTAAGAGACTTGCTGAAACAAGAAATGGCTATAATTCGGAAACGGGTGCGTCCAATTATTTCCTTCATAATAATTATTTTCCTTCATAAGAGGCTTTAAAAAATGGATGTCTTTAATACGGCATCAATTAAAAACAAATCGCTAAAAATTATTGGCGTTTTAGCGATTTTTTATTTGAAAAAGTTTTAGTTTAAGCGATTTTTTTTAAAAGTTGATCCGTTTCTTGCATTTTTCTTCTTAAAAATCGTTAAATCTGAAATTTTTTCAAATAAAAAATCGCTAAGCCCAATTGTCTATATCTCGAAAACGGAGCGTCCAATCGAAAAAATAACTACTTTTTGCGGTTTTCCAAGGGGTTTTTATAGAGCGGTCCAATTCGTATAGAATAATGTGTTTTTCTCAAAAAATCGCCGATATAAGAGTCGCTAAAATAAGAAATTGTTATAACTGGGAAACGGTGCGTCCAATTACAAAAATAATGGTTTCAGTTCAAAAAAAATCCCCTTTTTATTTGAAAAAGTTTTAGTTTTAGTGATTTTTTTTGAAGATGTCCATAGTGTTTGGTTCAGGATGGTTGCAGGAATGATCCACAGAATGATGAATTCCAACGGATAATTAATCTCTTAAAATGCTAAAGGTTATGGTTCTTTTGTTTTTGAAAGTGTTAGGGACTACAATTTTGGAGTCTGAGATGCATTATTTAACCCACAGCAGTGCCTTTCCGTCCATGAAATTTTATAGAAAAGGTAATACATTTTCCCAAAAAAAAGTATGTAATTCTGATCTGAAAACAATTTTCAAATCTCCCATTAAGTTAATTAAATCGCCACGATACGACCAACATTTTAATAGTTTTCTTAGACTAAAGCGTACTATGATTAATCGCTGTTTTGATTCGGAGCAAAATTAATTCTGGTTCTTTTGAAATTTATATTTACTTCAGTCGATTGTTAGCAAACGCGGCAGTCGCCTTGCGGTCGAATTTTTGTTAAATACTAGTTTTTTTTTACAAATAGCCACACTTGTCAACAACGTTTGTATCTATATCATCTAATCATTCATCATATATTTTTATCACACAAATTTGTTTATCACGCAAATATTTTGAATATTTCCAGTGGCACGTGCTAGCAGCTCAAGCCCTTATGTCCCATTATCCGTATAATCCTCTGACCAAAAGTTTATCACATCGTAACAAATCTAGGATCCATGGTATTCTACAACTATTTGGAGGCTCCATGTCCACATTGGGTAGTGTGGGGAAAATTCAAGCTACCGAGGTGAATTTTACAACATGGCATGGTAAAATGGGTGAGTATATATTATATGATTTTTAATAATTTCTATGGTGATTAATTTCTATCTCTTATTTCGTAGGTCTTCTTGCAACATTCCTAGGTATTGCCAGCCTGCTGGGAGGTCTTCTGAATTTTTTCCAGCCCAAATTCGCCCATAAGATTCATACACCAGCTGAGATCAAATTCCGCCATAACTTGTTCGGTATACTAAGTTTTACCGTTGCCATGACAACAATATATTTGGGCTATTACACTGAATTCTTTATCAAATATGTTGATGCTAACGTCATACCGGCTTTTGCATTGGCCACCGTCCTAGTGTGCCTGATGACTATAATTGGTCCAACTGCGTCTTTGTTGGATAAATTAAAATACAGAAAGAAAAAGTAAAATATTTACAAACAAATACATTAATAATTTTTTTGGAACATGAATGTTTTAGTTTTTTGTCAGCTGTAGACAGGTGCGCGACCATTGCACATGAGAACGTGGTTTCGATTCCACGTACATATATTATTATTGTTCGCCTATTTTGTATGGAACTATGCGTATTTATCGATTATGGTTGAGTCTCGATCTGGATATTACCTTTTATCTACTTATATACATATATGTATTTGTATTTACTTATTTTTATGTATATTCATTTATACACTGAAAGAAAATCTTTACATCAAATGATAATGATAAATGTTCATCAATTATTTTCATTGAATTGATGACAAATCCCATCAATTCAATATAAAAAATATTTCATGAGGTGTCAGGGTACACCCGGTTGGAACAAAGTTTCTTTCTTTTGCTATGTATTATGTACTAGTTAGTTCCAACATGCCTAAGGCGCTGGTTGAAAAATACGATAATTTAAATGGATTGTTAAGAAAAGATTCTTTTTGTAAAATGATAAACTTTTTTTAAGAAATATTTTTTATAGAAAGTATTCTTTTTTTAAAAAAAGTATATTTGTAGGTCCGTTTTGTAAGAATATGTAGTATATTTTCCCGAAAATGTAATTTTTTAAAGAGAGGTACTTCTTTTATTAAAATCTAATGTGTTTTTTAAGAAAAGGTACTATTTTTAAGAGGACGTACTTTTTGAGTATGATTTTTTTTTTACAAAGAAGTACTTTTTTAAGAACTTTTTGAAGAAGTGGTACTCTTTTTTGGAAAAGGTTATTTTTTAAGAAAATTTTCTTATTTTCAGAGAGGCTACTTTTCTCAAGAAAAGAAAATAAACGAAAAGGTATTGTTGTGTTTTTAAGAAAAGTAATTTTTGTAAGAAAATTAATTTTTTTTAAGAGAAGGTATTTTTTTTTTAAAGAAAAGGCTTTTTTGCGAAGTGAGATTTTTTTAGAATCGGTCCTGTTTTTAAGAATAGGTACATTTTTAAGAGTCGGTACTTATCTTGTTTCACAAAAAAGGTACACTTTAAAGAAAAGGTAGTTTTTTAAGAAAAGAAAATGTTGTAAGAAAATGTACTTTTTTAAGTAAAGGTACTTATTTAAAAAAAATTCCTTTTTTTTAAGAAATGGTTCTTTTTGTAAGAAAAGGTACTTTTTGTAAGAAAAGGTAATTCTATAAGATAAGGTATTTTTTGTAAGAAAAGGTACTTTGTTTAAGAATATGAATAGGTATTTTTTTACTTTTGTTAAGGAAAGGCACTTATTTAAGAAAATGTTTTTTTTTAAACTTCTTTCACTTTGGCTTGTCTAAATTTACTTTTTATTGGGTTCAAAACTACAATATATACTAAATATTGGTTACAGGCTCCACCAAGAAAACTTCATATTAAACAAGAAATTTCCCAACATATGTTAGTCTTGGCACAAACCAAAGCAAAAGTACCCAATATAGTTGATAATTCTGGGTTGTACCATAATAGTGTTAAAAAAAGTTGTTTATTTTTTTGACGTAGAATACGTCTTACCTTACGGTATGAGGAGTCATGTCAGGTTTTTATTGTTGTAATCTTTATTTCATTGAATTCGAGGAAACGGCTAGATGAATTTTTTTAAAATTTTTTTTGTAGGTAAATGAAGATGTTATCTTTCGTTTGATATACAATTCATATTGGTTGATATATTTCTAGTATTTTAATTTCTCAAATGAAACTTGTTTAAACACATACACTCAAACATATGTGTGGTGTTTGGTTGAGTGTTTTTGGTTGCTCAACATTGCTTAGGAACATGTATCTAGTAAAAAGTGAAACGAACAGCAAGCTAATGTTGCTTGGCAACACGTATCTAGTAAAAAGTGTAACAAACAGTAAGCTAACGTAATAAAGCTTTTTTGCGAAAGCTTCAATAAAGCTGTTGTAACATTAATTTTGAATTGTAAAGCGTAAAGCTTTCACACAACGCTCGAATGCTAATGCGAAGACTCGATAAGGTAAACCTTTTTTAATATTATTGCGGCCCTCTCAACATTCGCAGAACTTATTTCAATAAAAATATTAATTAAAATACATAAATTAAATTAAGTTTAAAAAAATTGAACATAATATTTTTTTTTAAACGGACTTGAATCAAATGCCGTTGGTAAATATAAAAATTACAGCAGACAGTTGTCCGAGGCCTTCGGCCACGGACTGTCCCTGCAGGCTGTGTCAGAGACACGGCCATTTAGTTTAACGTAGAATACGCCATCCGATAAGACAGAAAACATATATAACAATAAATGATAAATAATATAAGCAAATGAATTTATTGTTATATATGTTTTCTGTCTTATCGGATGGCGTATTCTACGTTAAACTTAATGGCCGTGTCTCTGACACAGCCTGCAGGGACAGTCCGTGGCCGAAGGCCTCGGACAACTGTCTGCTGTAATTTTTATATTTACCAACGGCATTTGATTCAAGTCCGTTTAAAAAAAAATATTATGTTCAATTTTTTTAAACTTAATTTAATTTATGTATTTTAATTAATATTTTTATTGAAATAAGTTCTGTGAATGTTGAGAGGGCCGCCCTAATATTAAAAAAGGTTTACCTTATCAAGTCTTCGCATTAGCATTCGAGCGTTGTGTGAAAGCTTTACGCTTTACAATTCAAAATTAATGTTACAACAGCTTTATTGAAGCTTTCGCAAAAAAGCTTTATTACGTTAGCTGTCTGCTGTAATTTTTTTTTATTTAAGCCCCATCCCGCAACGTGCGATAAGGAACTTCGTTCCAAAAGTTCTTCAATGTAAAGATTTTGCGTTTATTCACCAGTTTCAGCTTCATTTAATTGATTATCTTTTTTACATCAATCTCCATCATTGGAATTTTGGAAATAATTAGTGGGATCGATCCAAAAAGTGGTATACAGAAGAAAATAAATTCATAATAGAAAATAGAGAAAGGGGCAGAAAACATTATCCACGCTGTGTGAATTTTACATGTGGGGAATTTTTTGAGGATTTGACTTGAGGATTTTTTACGATGAAAATAGGCCAACGTGTTTGGCTACTCATTAACAAATAATTTATATCAAAGTGATGACCAATTTACATTAAATTGAGGACAAACTTACATCAAATTGATTACAACAGTAAATCTAATTGACGAACAATTTACAGCAATTTTATGAAGAATTTACATCAAAATGGGGAAAAATGTACTTCAACTTGATGGCACACATACATGAAATTGATGTACCATTGTCGTTGAATCAATGTAAACTATTGAAGAAATATAGACGAAAGATTGATGAAATGTTCTTCATCAATTCAATTAAATGTGTCGTAGGTTGGAAAATGAGGAAATATTTTATCAAATTGATGAAAATAAATGGTTTCCCATTACATCCCATGAAGGAATCGGGGAGAGCTTCTCACAACCAGTGAGCTGTGCGCCAGTGAGCTGTGCGCTTTCTAGCTTCTCACAACCAGTGAGCTGTGCGCTTTCTAGTTACTCACTGATTGGGACCTACAGTTTTACACCGGTTCCGAACGGTATGCTTGAGAAGCATTATCATGGCTAAATACTCGATAGTGTCGCCGTCAATATGCGAGGTGACCGCCGTCGAAAGAAATTTTAAGGTGGTCAGAGCAGGTATCGAACCCAGGATCTCAAGTTCAAGAGGCGCCACCGACGGATGAAGGAATTCATAAATTTGATGACGCTTTTCTTTCAGTGTAGCATTTTCTCTTTTGTACGCAACCATATCCGTATTAACTTATAACCTCGCTGATAATCGCTTTAGGTGAGGGTGAAAACGTTTCGGGGATACCTAAAGCTTCGCTAGTTTTCTTTCTATAATTTCATATTGATTTTCGTATATTTTGAATTTTTATATTAATAATGTTTTAGGTTATATTTTTATATTACTGATATATATCTAAATTAATGTGGTTATATTTGTATTTGATGGGTATTTATTTTCATTCAGTCACGTCGATTGTTATGCAATGCATAATTTCCGTAAGGTTGGTTGTAGGAGGGCATAGAGGAAAAGGAGTGTGTAATGTATTATTAACCATTTTGGTCACATCCGGCTCTGTGATGGTCAGTTTCAGTGGAATGCTGATAGGAAAATCCCTGTGGATGTTAATAATTTATGTAATTTTTTGTGAATTTTTTTTTAGTATCCTATGGGATCCCCAAAAGAAAATGACAATGCGAATGCGTTTATTCGTGTGATACATCTACCATATAACATAATTTAACTGTCATTAGTATCAATCAAACTTAGATTACTTCCAGTATATTCTCGCTAATTCTCCCATCCACTTTGCCCTCTATCAAATTCCCAACTAACATTTGATAGGGGGCATAGATAGCCCCCGCCTCTACCAAAACAAACAGATCATAGAGTAAGGGAGAAGAGTTTCCATCTGTCTCATAAGGGGCTATCATGGAGAAGAAAGTAGATAAAGGAACCAACGATAGGTAAATAATGATTAAATTATGCTCGATTAAAACTAATGGTTTTTTAAGTATTGTTTGATTACAGCTAATGCCATTTAGATTATGTTTGATTGATGCTAATGAATTTTAATTTACTTTTGATGCTAGTTCTGTCAGTTGCAGCTCCAACTTTCTGAAATTCCAACTACCTCAATGACATCCGGTGAAAGTTTTATAGCTCACACTGCTAGTATTGGACGTAAAATACACAGAAATCAAAGAGAATGCTTATTTCCATGCGATGCAACCAGCATCAAACATAATTCAGCTGTCAATAGTGTCAATCAGACAAAATTATACCTTAGTTTGTTTCTTGGTTCGGTTAGGTGGTATCCATGACACAGCTGATCGCCGATGTAGTAGGAAATTGATAAAATACAGAGTGGATAGGCGAGAGAGCGATAAGCAACCAGAAGCAAACCATGCTGCAAACTAATTTGAAATAATGTGTGATTGATACTAATGACAGCTCAAATTGGTTTTATGTTGGTTGCATCGAACGAAAATACGCATTCCCTTTTATTTCTGTCCAATTTATATCCAGCCAAAGAGAAAAATACAACAGAAACAGTGTGGAGTTATCTCTATCTTCTGAGGCGAAATATCTCAGCATCGTTCTTGATCAGAAACTGAACTGGAAGCGAAATACTGAGGAGAGAATGAAGAAAGGATTGAACGTGCTCTACTCCTGTAGGAATTCGATTGGCAAAAGCTGAGGTCTCGGGCATTGGCTTTTTTCGTCTATCACCTATGGCTGCATAGTCTGGTGGAACGAATTGGGGACCAGCTACTAGTTGAAAATGCTCAGTAAGGTTCATCATCAGTGAAACACTCCGCAGGCGGCGCTGGATATAATCCTGAATTTGACTACTCTTCATGTCTATGCGAGACTGTGTGCAGTCAGAAGCACACGAGAGAATTGGGTATCTGGAAACATACCCCTGAAGGAAATGCCAACATTCTCCAGGAATAGATTGAGAATTACCCGGACGAGTGTTTGAGTCAGGCCATTATGCCAGATAGGAGTGACTGGGTGGGAGGTATACCTTCCTCACTGTCTGGTCATCTGATCTTTACAGATGGCTCCAAAATGGAATCGGGCACAGGAGCGGGGATCTTCAGTGAGGACCTTCAACTCGGGCTTTCAATGAGATTGGGTGCGCACTGCAGTATCTTCCAAGTGGAAATCGTCGCGATTATGAGAGCTGCAACTGCGATAATGGACTCTTGCTTGTGTCCATTGGATGAATTCGTCATCTGCGTTGATAGTAAGCCAGCCCTCAGTGCGATCAGGTTCCACATATGTTAATCCAAATTGGTTAGGGATTGTAAGCGGATCTTGAAAAGAGTAGTGCCCGGCAAGCTAAGACACTGCAGGGTTCCGGGACATAATGATGCCACCGGGAATGTTGAAGCAGACTGTGTTGCTAGAGCAGGATGTACTTCTGTTGATTGCCTGTGCAAATCCACCGATCTCTTACTTGTATGGCTTGATCGATCGCTGGTCGCTGGACGATATCAACGCTGCCTGGATGGCCGGAGTGGTTTGCAGGAGTTCAAGAGACATATAGCCGGGAGTGGACTCAGGGAGGACTGAGTCGCTTCTTCGACTGGACAAGGCTGACTTGTAGCTCCTTATTGGGGTAATCACGGGTGACTGTAATGCTGGAGGCTTCACTCGCAACTGGATTGTAAACAGGGTTGTTTACTGCCCTGCTTGCGGTGATGAAGAAGCGGTGGAGACCACTGAGTACCTTTTATGTCAGTGCACAGCCCTGCAGCGTAGGCGTCTCCGTTGCTTTGGTTGGTTTCAGGCAGAGGTCCTGACCTCTTTGCGCTTTGTGGCCATTGAGGAATTGATGGAATCCTCGCGGGGTTTGCCATAGATCCGGGCAGGCGATACCATCATCTGATGATTTGTCTAAGGGTTCTTTTACCCCACTGGGAATCTGGAATGATAATCCTTGACCTTGACATGTGGACCCTCGTCTTGGATGGTATTGTGTGTATTGATATATATATATATAATGTGGTGTTATGTTTCTTTTAATTACCAAGTATTCCCTCGTGAATAAAAAGGTGAATTGTTTCATAACATAATTAAGGGAACATAATTAAGTGGTTCTTCTTTTTTTTCACTATTAGTGGGGCTCGCCCCCGTTTCTTCCCTCGCTTCTCTCTTTTCTCCTCATATATATGTGGGCAATCATAATGGGTCGACCGACATCCGAGTGTAGTGACAATAAGTTGTATACTGACTCTTATTGTCACGTGTCCTAAACCTGACCTAACCTAGCAGCAACTCGAACTCAATGAAATGGCCTACAACCTCGTCGTCATCTAGAGAACGTAAAGAGAGGGATTGCAACTCTTATCTATTGCTATATGGGTTGGTTCTGGTTGCCTATCGCTCATTCTTCCATCCACTCTGCTCTCTATCAAATTCCAACCACCCTGCAGTTTGTTTATCGCTCATTCCTCTTTCTTTCACTTTCTTTTCCATGTTTGACCAACTTCATGGTCGATCATCTGTATCAGCGAGACCCTCTGGTTAGAGATTTGATACAGGACTAAGTGGATGTGAGATTGAGCTATAAGTCATAGATTAATTTATAATAGATTTGTTATCCGTCTCATCTGACGTTTCACTTTGCAATTCTTCAATGAGGAAACGAACGTCTGCCAGCTGTTTTGTTGTTTAATTACAACAAATTGTGCGAACATCGAAAAAAATCTCCTTTTTTAATTTTGTATATTCACGATGTTCATATATTTACATATTGTGAACGTTAACAGTAAAAATTTCAGCTGTGTTTATCAAACCTCAGAGACAGAAATCTTCTCTTGACGATACAACTTGCAACTTCCACAAGTTAATTTCCCTTAAACCAATAAACCGATGAGCGAGTTGACAAATCTGGGTATAAATTGATTTATGCTATTAGCAACTGAAAGTAAACAAAAATTAAATTGTGTTTGATTCAGAGATTTCTATGGCACAGCTGATCGAAAATGGACTTGAGAAATGATGAAGAAGGAGAGACCAACGAACACATAGAGATTATAGACCATGCAGCAAGTTTAAATACAATTTGATTGATACGAATACATACAGTTAAATTATGTTTTATGTTGTATGGTTTGATTGACACTAATGATAGGTAGTTTAAAATTCTTAAGGCAAGTAGTTATTTTTTCCACTACGTGATGTCGAAAATGGCAAGTGAAAAACGAATGTGACTTGTGTGATAAGGCTGTATATTTGATGATAGTTGCTTCGAACGAGTATAGACATTCTCCTCTATTTCTGTTGGTTTTATGAGCAACCATAGAGTAACTTACTCAGATTCTATTAACTATATGAATTCTCTCGAACTCTATGAAATTTCCAGCTACCTCGGTGACTGGAAGAGAACCCAAAACAGCTGATGGAAACTCTTGCCTATTACTCGAAGGTAGAACCAATGGGTATCGATGAGACAGCTGATAGGTGACTGGGTTACGTGGTTCGATTTTCATAACTTTGCAGCCGCGTGTCAAGCCAAAAGTGCAAAACACATCAGCTGGGAGTAAATTTTGACAATTAAACCGATTAAAAAAAGGGATATTCTGTGATAAAAATCAAAATGTAAAGAAGTGTTAGAGTAAAATTATTTGTGTAGATCCCAATTAACTCGCGAATTGTTAAAATTTAAGATTTCTCTCATTCTCTAAATGTTTTCCAAATCTTCCACGGACTTTGTTAGTACATAAAACAGCTGTTGCATAATCTTGTTAATACAACTCTGTGGGTAGAACCCTAAATGTTTGGAAATAATTTATAATTTCTAATTTGTAACGAAATTAATAATTGTGCATTTCATTTTAGAATTCACATCATCCAATGTTCAATATTAACCTAAGTAAACCAATTTAACCCTACGCTATGATTCATGAACTTGGATCATAATATGCGGGTTTCCTTGCTACAGTTTTCACTTAGTATTAAAACAATATTAATAACGTCAGACCATGGGGCAAAATTTCCCAAAACGTCACGTCTTGATGATTGTAAAACTATTTTTATTAAAAACGTCTGTCATAATATTACAAATCTATATTAAACACAGTACGATACCACTTGTTGTTATTAACCACATTTTATATTATTTATATTAACCATTGATGATTTACGCTTGGAACCTGATTGCTATTAAAGTCATGTATAAAAGTCAAGAATTTCCTTACAAAATGTTTAGTTGGACGTAAGAACTACAGTCGTAACTAGTCAAGAACCGCTACCCATAATCGCAAGTCAATAATCCCAGTGATCGGTGAAACTACAAAAGTGCAGGAAAATGCATTTCAAGTGGATTTTTTTAATCTCCTCCTGTTTGATACTGAGCGCATCATCAGCTAGGAGAGGAGGAGGAGGTTATCGTTCATCGGGTGCAGTTAGCCGTGGAGCTACAACCTTTAATCGTCCTTCGACAAGTTCAGTATTAGCGGTGAGTACTCAGGAGGGAGAGAAAATGGGTAAAAAGTTATAAAATTAATGGATGAAGAACACCTTGAGAGAAACAAACCAGTTTAAAAATATGTGGCCACGTTAGCGATAACCACCCAATTTGAGATTAAATTGACATTTTAGTTGGCAACATCCTGCATAGACTAACACCGCGCCGAGACAAAATTATTGAAGACGGTGTCACAACAAAAAAATTTAATTGGCGGCTATTGATTTAGCCAGTTTTGTAAAATCAGTGAATAAAATCGGGCCAGTCGATAAAGTCGGCTCACAGTTTAAACCAATAAGAGACATTTATATCAGCGGCAGCATGAGCTTCAACAAAGTTTTTGCGGCGGCGACTCGTCGGAAAATTTTCGATCGTCTGTCATCTGTCAAACACTTGATTTTTTGTGTATATTTTTATTATGGTTGCATTTTCTTCGTAACTAACAGTGTTGCATCGAAATGTACACCAGTGTAAAATGAGGTTAAAAATTAAAATACAGATTTTACAGATTAAAATTGTATGAATAATCTTCTAGGTTAGCGTGAATCTTGGTAGGTGTAAATGTCGTAATACCTGAAAGAGGCAGATGTTACTCTACACAGATTTATTACAAAGTAATCTTACAGACACAAACACTGACTATATCCAGTGAAGATGTCATCTTGCAGTCGATAAGAAATGCGTAAAAGACAATTCCAGCGATAAATCAGTGTTTCTTAGTGACCAAACAGTGTTGGTGAAAAGAACAAGAAGATAAGAGATAAAACCAACTAGTTCAATCGGATGAGTCGGGGTAACCGGTTGAAACATACCCTCACCCTAAGACATCCATTATGTTCAGGTTCCATTGAAAATTTGTTGTACCAAATTGTTGGCATTTATTTTATTGTTTCTTTTATTTATTTAATTGACTTTGTATTGGAACGAAGTGTAAATGAAGTTTAATATAGGTGGCGGCGTGAGCTTCAAAAAATTTTTGGCGGCGGCGACGCGTCGGAAAATTTTCGGCCGGCTTCCGTCTGTTAAACAATTGATTTATTATGTATGTTTTTATTATGGTTGCATTTTTTTAGTGATTAACAGTGTTGCATCAAAATTTACACCAGTTTAAAATGAGGTTACAAATTAATCTTCCGTTTTTACGGATTAAAATTGTATAAGTAATCTTCTGGGTAAGCGTGGGTTAATGGAGTTAAACTTTAAAAATGCATTAATCTTGGTCGGTGTGAATGCCGTATAACGAGTCATATTGTTACCGATTATGGCAACCCTTGCATTCATATTGGAAAAAACAAAATATGGGCTAAATACCAAAACTACCAAATGAACTTAATTTTGTTCAAAAATTTTGACAAAAATTTAAAAAAAAACTATGTACGCGCACGAATTTAACTATTTAGGCTCAAAGTATGTGTACATATACTCAAACAGAAATAGGCAGAAAACTATTTATCTATTTCAGCAACGGTAAAGGCTTTTTCGCTGAGTTGAAAAATAAGTTTTATTTTGCGCTAGGTTCAACTTCTTGAGATATAGACCTTTAAAGCTTGAGTATATAATCGGTCATATCTCAGGTATTTATCATCGGATCTGCTTGAAATATATATCATTACAAAGCCCTTGTGAAAATCTATAACTCTGTATACAAAAATTTATTTCCTTTTATTAACCCATTGAGGGCTGATTGAAAAGATGTTTTTTAACCTCACTTATTTGGTTTAATCCACTTGTTCTTGTCTTTTGGTGTTGTTGCCGTTTGTTGTTGTTCTTGTTGTCTTTTATTTCTGTTGTCCTTTGTTGTAGTTTTTACACAACAAAATAAAAAAATTATTTCTAAAAATCGCGCGATTTTTCTGATTTTGTCACACATCGACTTAAAGTACAGAGGAAATTTGAAACCCCCTGCCTAACTTGGTGGAATATAAATTTATTTTTTTTTTATTATTTATTTATTTCATTTCATCTACTGAATTAAATTCTTACAGACTATATTCATTAAATCTTAATGCTAATTGTACAATTCAAACAATTTTAATTTAAAATTATCTTTAGATAAGTAAAAATGTAGGCTAGGAGAAACGTCATTACAAAGTTTTAAGCATCTCGTAATAGGTTAATTTAACGCATAATTTGTTCTATGCACAGCCTCCTCAAACATACGATTACTTCGCAAATTCCTTGGTGGATAATATAAACTAACTAGTTCACTTAAAAATTGCTGCTGAGATATTCAACGAACATTGTTTAAAGGGTATGTTCCTACAGAACAATTAGTATAATTTCCAAGAGTTTATGAAATTTATTTATATTATTATTATTATTACTATATTATTATATTTATTATTAACGATTTATGAAATTTATTTCATCAGGATGGGATAATAAATAGCAGAGTTATGCGCGATTATACATTCAAGCTTTGGAGACCTATATTTCGGAAAATATGGACTTCTGCAAACTTTTTTTTTTGAATCCGCATTTAATGCTCTACCAGGCAAAAAAAAACGAAAACTTTTCTGCTAAAAGAAATTTGCTCATTTGATTGAATTTTATGCTAAACTAGCTGAAAAGCCCGATACTTCGTTATCGGTAGTTTTATGAACGCCAAGGGGAAACTTTCCCCCGTTTACTCGCTAATTTACCAAGTTTCTGGGCTAAACTGCAAATAGTACCATACCAGGGAGTAGATTGCGTAGGTTGTAAACTTGTGTCGAACTTGTTCACTAGTTCTCGAACTCGTTCATTTAAGGTGCCATTCACGAACACAGCCGCAATATCGAATATGTGCATTATATACGAGAGGGTGGTGTCTGGTCACCCTAAATGAACTAGATAGTTCATGATCTACCCAACTCTAGTTGGTTGCATCGAACGACAATACGCATTCGTTTTTATTCCTGTCCGTTTTATGTCCAACCAAAGAGTAAAATACATTAGCAGCTAGAACTCGATGTAATGGCCTACTACCTCGTCGTCATATAGAGAACGTAAACAGAGCGATTGCAACTCTTATCTTTTGTCCTATGATGAAACTCATACAAACGAAACGTTCCGCTTCAGAGACAAGTGTGCATTTTGATTGAGGCATAACTTCTTTTCGTAGTCTATTTTTATTTCTACGAATGTGTTGTTTGTCAAAATAATCGACATGTCATAATAACGGCCCAAACAATTGCAGCCACTTTAAGAAACAACCCTGTCATTTATTTTGTTCACCACATTTTCGAAAAGTTCGAAGTACCAAGCAAATGAGAGGGGAGCGGCATTTTCGGCTCACGAAACTTGGCACTTCCTGTCATCTATAGAAGTAACATAGAGTAAAAATACTATAATTCTATATCTTATTTTTTACACTTTCAGAGCTCTCCCAGATTTTCCTCCAGTCCCAGTTTCAGTGGCAGAGGACCACGAACAAATACATATCACGTAAGTATTTCGAACCGGTTAAGCGACAATGAAAAACGTATTTTGGAATTTTTTTAGACTCCTCGAGCTGCCTCGGCTCCACCTTTGTCGGTAAGTAACAAACATATTCTTTTGAACGCGGAAATGAAAATACCAGTCAATGTTGTACAAGTTCTTAAAAACATATTGTAATAGGTCTTTAGACCAACTTTTACTAGGAAATTTGAACGAAAGTTTCAATACTTGTTTTTTAAAAAATTTATTATTTATTTTATTGAAATTATATAATAATAAATTAAAACATAATTTATATTTAAAGAGCACTGGATTAAAAGACTTCGGCTCATACAAAATCAAATATAACTATATAAAGATCAATATAATTCTACCAATTTGCTTTTTTTTTTTGCTATATTCTAGTCATTGCCGCACAGCCCAGTTCCTAATTCAATCCACGTAAGTTTTGGCAGATCTTATTACGAATTGAAAAGGGTACTCATTCTTCCATCAAAAATCAATGAAACCCATTAGCCATTTTTGAAGCAAAGTCCTTCCGTGCTGGCTTCACAGAGCTGTCATTCGTGAATGCCTTCCCATGGTAATAAAGGGTGTTTTTTCAAGGCCGATAGAACTTCAAATTGTAAAAAAATAACACAAAAAATTAAATTTTAATAAAGTTTTTTTTTTTAACATTTGAAAATGATTTCGGGCATATGGGCACCGCACCGCGGCTGTTCTTGACGAAGCGCATTCTGGACGTCCAATTTTTGGCCACTTTTTCGAGCACTGCTGGCCGTATGTCACGAAGAACACGAACAATGTTGGCCTCCAATGCGTCAATTGTTGCTGGTTTATCAGCATAAACCAGTGCCTTCACGTAGCCCCACAGGAAATAATCGAGAGGTGTCAAATCGCACGACCTTGAAGGCCAATTGACAGGTCCATTTCTCGAAATCAACTTGTCGCCAAATTTTGATTTCTATAAGTCGATGGTTGCGATCGCCGTATGGCACGTAGCGCCATCCTCTCTTCTCTTGTGGATTGGTCTCACTCCATATACGGCAATTTTGCTTATTAACAAACCCGTTAAGCCAAAAATGAGCCTCATCGCTGAACACAATTTGGCGATAAAACAGCGGGTCAGTTTCCAACTGAGTTTCAAAGTAAATTTGGATAATTTGGCAGCGTTGTTCAAGCGTGAGTCTATTCATGATGATTTGCCAGAGTATACTGAAACAAATAATAGAAATTTTTTTATTAAAATTTAATTTTTTGTGTTATTTTTTACAATTTGAAGTTCTATCGCGCTTGAAAAAACACCCTTTAGTTAGGTTGTGAAAAGCCCTTGTGCAATGACTTTTCGAAAAAGACAGATAGACATCAGTATACAATTTATGAATATTAAAGCCTTCTGAAATGCATTTTTAGCGAAGCGAGATGATACTATTTCATGATAGTATTTTCCACATACAAAGAACACCTTTTGGAAGAACTTCATCAGTGTTGTGTTATATGTGAAAATCTGGCATTCCAGAAGGTCTTGCTTGTATCAGAAGGCCGTGCAAATGTTGAGTGAAACTGGAATATATTGGCGTTTATGTTGAAGATTGAGTACCCTTGTTTGTGTGCTTCGAGGAATGCTCTTATTTTATTCCATTATTTCACTAGGTTCCCCGTCCTGCCTCAGCGCCACCATTGTCTTCACTACCCGGACCACCGCCAAGACGTCCAATTTCGGTAAGTTTATTACAATTTGTAACAATTAAATGCACAAATTATAAATGGAATTCAAAGCACTGGAATTTAAATTCAAAGACTCCATTTGAAGTAAAAGATTACATCAATTACAATTCAAAAGACTTGAATTTAAATTTAAAACTCCCCAATGGACATTTAAACTTTATTATAGAAATTCAAGTGATATCAATTGCTATCAAATACTTCAAGTGCTATCAAATACTCAGGTTATGTATAAGGCTGTTTTTTTTATTCCCTTAAGCTATCGCCACTTACGAGTTTCCAAATAAAACGATCCACACTTAATACTACGCCATGTGGTAACATTTGCTGTAATGGGTGAAAAAAATGCGATACGGCAACACGTTCGTAGCCAGTGCCAACAAACACATGGTAGGACCAGATGTTTTTGTAATTGTAAGCAGCAACAACATACATTTTATTTTCGTTCATTCGTTTCAGTTGTTAAACTCTATACATATATGTTTATAACAACAATACAAGAATATAAAAAAGGATAAGAAAAAAAAACATATGATTTTGACAAGTGAGACGAAAAATGACATGGAAAAATTGCATCACCGCTTTAAACGACTATACCTGGTAGATAACTCGACCATTACCAATATGTATAACATTTGCCGAGCGTTGTCGTGAACAATTTATTTCCAATTTTGTTTTCTGTCGGAAATAAAAGGCTATCCTTCAAACTTAGAAATGTAAAAGTATACGTAGTTTTCGATTAAACAAAATAATTTTAATGAACTTAAAATGTGTAACTCATTTTGCAAATTTGTGATTTTGATAACATTTTCATTCGCAAGAAATGATAACAAAATTTATCTAAGATAACTTTTTGTTGCCATTTCTTGAAATTTAACATGTGGCAACATTGTCATTGCTCAAGTCGGAATTTAAGTGGGAAATTGAAATGCCACTTAATATCGCTTAGCTGTCCCGTACAAATTAAGCTATAATTAACTTTAGCGGGGTAAAAAAAGAACACACTTTATTTTGAAATACAACCAATATATTTTACAATTCAATTGTTGTGTTTTGAAATTAAAATTATGATTATTGGATTTAATTGTGTATACGCTTATATGGGAAAATAATAATCTTTTGTAGTAAGAAGAATACAATTATTAGCATTTTTAAACTTTCGAATTTCAATTTTTACATTTTGAATTCGGGGTAATATCTTTCTTTTAAATTGTTAAATGAGTCTGCATGGACTGAATGATTCTTCTGGACTAATACTTCCAGGTGTATTGGAAATTCTATCTATAACCTTGTAATTTTAAATGGTGTAGTAGTAATTTGAAATTGCATGTTTGATTTTCTGGTTTTTTGTGTATTATTATTTGAGTTTCAGTTGATTTTTTTATATTCACGTTAATTGAAAATGATGTAGAACTAAAATTGGATAAATTTTATCCACCTACATCTTTCCAACATCCAACCGCAACGCACCAAATTCCATCAATGTACTGCGAGAGTTCGCGTCTCTGTACGTCATTACTCTATGGTTTTTGATGTAGTAACATCATAGGCCCGGAAGGGCAATCTATCAAAGTGAACACATGCAAACAACACGCAGCGTTAGCATCACATACGTGGTTATTGTACAACAATAGTCGCTGCTTGAAAATAAGTACGATGGTTTTCATGTAGCGGCAGCGAACAAACAAGCAGGTCGTCGTTGCGAAAGAGTATTGAATAGTATACTTATGGTATAGAATAGAAACATTGATGCCTTTTGAAACATTTATGCTTTTTGTATTGTTTTACGTAATAACATTGTCGAAATGATGCATTTATATTGAAATATTCTTTAAAGAGAATAAGCTTCGTTTATGCTCTTTTACTCAGACTCTCTACATGAGAGCGGAAAAGAGTGCAATAAGTTCTCTATACTATTTGCTCTGTTTATGACAAAACAAAAATAATTATTTCAGTGAGCTAAATATTGTTTTATTAATTTTAACAATATTACATCTAATGTTAAAGCAGATGTAAGAACAAAGAAAGTGCAGTAACAAAAGAGCCTTCAGCGCAAAAAATATTATTTTTTTTATTTTCCAATGTAACATTTACTAATGTGTTCATAGAAATCGAACAGGTACATTGTAACAAAAAATTGATTTTTTTTAATTCAATTATATCTACTACATTTCTAAAGCCCTGAAAACACTGCAATCGAAATCTCGTGTTAGGAGATTTCGTTTAATTTCGTTATGGCACAGCTGATCGAAAAACCACTAGGGAAATTATGTAGAATGAGAGACCAAAGAAGCCATACAGATTATAGACCATGAAGCAAACTATGTTTAAACGTGTTTGATTGATACTAATGACAGCTAAATTATGTTGGCATCGAACGAAAATAGGCACTCCCTTTTATTTCTGTCCGTATTATGTCAACCAAAGAGTTAATTACCAAAGCAACTCGAACTCGATGAAATGGACTACTACCACGTCGTAATTAAGAGAACAGGAAGAGAGACATAAATAAAAGCTATTTTCTATTGCTCTGTGGTTTAACCAAACATCGGGTTTTAAAGACAATAATCAGCTCTCTCCCTCAATAATTAGCTAATCCCTCTACAGGTGGCCCTCGTATACCGCCACCTCCTCCTCTACCAGCGCCACGTTTCTTTAGCGTCAGTGTCTTGCTTTTTTGAATTCCAAGTGATTGTTTTGTTTTAAATACAATTGAATTCAATTCAAAGTGTCTTGTTTTTTTGAATTACAAGTGATTGTTATGTTTTAAATTTAATTGATCTTTTACATTTTCTAAACTTCGCTCTATTTCATATCCATCTTTTTTGAAGAATCCCTCTACAGGTGCACCTCGTATACCGCAACCCTCTTCTCTACCAACGCCCTTTTTCTTCAGCGTCTTGCCTTTTTTTTTAATTTTCAAGTGGTTGATTGTTTTTTTAATTCAATGGTATTTCCTACATTTCTAAGATTGGCTCTATATTTCTATACGTGCTTTTTTTTTGTAGAATCCCTTAGAATCCCACCACGTCAACTACCACCACAGCATTTTGCCTTTTGTTTTGAATTCCATTTGGTGGTTAATTTCTAATGATATGTTTAAATTTCAAGTCATTATTTTTATTTGTTTTAAATTCAATTGTATACAAGACAAACTTAAAACTGCTCTAAAATCCATTTAAATTGGATATTATTTTACAGAATTCTCCTACAACCGGTTCTAGCATTCCAAAACCACCACCACTTCCACCAAAATCCTATAAACCTGTAAGTAGTCCTATGTAATTCAACAATTTCTAGGTCTTAAACTACCGTTTATTTTAGGCTCCCCCTAAATCAGGATCAGGAATTCCACCTCCACCGCCTGCTCCACCAAAATCGAACTTACCTCAGGTGAATATGAGATACTTGAGTTTTGAATTCTTAAATAATTTCTTTATGCTTTTTGTCTAGAATGTACCACAAGGTGGATCTGGTAAACCTTCTCCCTCTACCCCGGCAGTCATTACCCCAGTAGTGGTTAGTTCCATTATGAGAATATCACCAGTGAGTAGAAGTTATACAAATTTAGAGTTTTGTTATTAAGTTTCTTAAAAATTCTTTAGAAACGCAACTCCACCACCAACGGAAATTCACCAACTACACAAAATCATAATACAAGTCTGGCAAAAACCACCAATAATCCCGGAGGGAATATCACAGTACAAGTAAACATATAAAAACAAAACTTGTAAAAGATTAGAAATTCACAAAAAAATATATTCATGTCTCACAGGCCAATTTATCCAAACTGCCTCCTCTTAACCCCATGCAAGCCAGCAAAAATTCCACCGGAGGGGGCTTTAAAAACGGCATCAATATGGCCAAAGGAAATGCCTTTAATAATACAATTAGAGTAAGTTATTGGAAAGTTTATTATATTCAGGATCATTTAATTAATCTAGTTAAGATGTCCCCATTTTGTTGACTTAGGGTTCCCCCAGAAATGCTACCCAAAGTTGGGGTGTAATTGGTAACGCGTCGGGTAGAAACGCCACTGACAATGCTAAGTTTAATGGAACTGTCAATGCTTTTCCCCAAGTTTTTCCTGGAAAGCAGGTAAATACGATAATATATGATTTCAAATCCACAATTTCGTTATAGAATTTCACTTTAAGTTTGAATGGAATATATGTTTTAAACGGTTCACTATTAGCCAATCATACTACTCCAATTCCAATTGAAATTTGAAAAATATCAATTTAATTTTGAAAGATATCAATGAAAATTTGAAAATTATATTTGAAATTTGAAAGACATCAATTGAAATTTGAAGATTCTATTTGAAATACATCAATTGAAATTTAAAAAAATTCAATTGAAATTTGAAAGACATCAATTGAAATTTGAGACATCAATTGAAATGTAAAACAAACCAATTGAAATCTGAAACACATCAATTGAAATTTAGAAAACATCAATTGAAATTTGAAAGACATCAATTGAAATGTAAAACAAACCAATTGAAATTTGAAACACATCAATTGAAATTTAAAAAACATCAATTGAAATTTGAAAGACATCAATTGAAATTTAAGACTTCAATAGAAATTTAAGACATCAATTGAAATATGAAATTTATAAATTATTAAGCGATTTTATATATTAGATTTATACAATTCAATTGGTGTATTTTAAATTTGAATTGATGTGTTTTAAATTTCAATTAATGTATTTTAAATTTCAATTGACGTGTTTTAAATTTCAATTAATGTATTTTGAATTTCAGTTGATGTGTTTCAAATTTCAGTTCATGTATTTGAAATTTCAATTGATGTTTTTTAAAATGCAATTGATGTATTTCAAATTTCAATTGATGCCTTTTAAATTTCAATAGATGTATTTTAAATTTCAATTGATGTATTTCAAATTTCAAATAGAATTTTTCAAATTTTAATTGATGTATTTCAAATTTCAAATAGAATTTTTAAATTTCAATTGGTTTTTTTCAAATTTCAATTTAAGTTAGTTTGGATTTTATTTAAATTCAAACTGACAGAAGTTTTTGAATTCTGCTTATTATTGTTTTTATGTTTACAGAACAATACCAGAAATGCCACAGGAATTGGCTTCCAACCTGGAGTCGGCCGAGTATCACAAACACAAGTAAGTTAATAGTAAATACCTCTCAAAAGTTAGTTTAAAAATCCAAGCTTCCGTCGGCTTAAGAATGATGTCTCAATACGGTTTCTAAAAAATCGGCTTGAAGGACCAGCAACACTTCCATGGAGTAACAACAAATTTGTCATAATTCTCCAGTGAGATTTTCTTTATGTCTTAAATCTAAAACTCATTTAATACTCAAGGATTAAACCTAACGAAGTATTTCAAGGATATATTAGGTCAGATAGAAGTGACCCAGTGGCACGTCATAGCTACATTGGTGTAGATGACGGGTGACCTGGGACTTAATAGGCGGATGTCACCGGATGTGGCTAAAAAATATGTAGATTAGTAATTGTTATACCATAGAGTAATGGATAAGAGCTTCCATCAGCTGCTTTGAGTTATCTTGCGATCCCCGAGGTACTTGGAAATTTCATAGATATGTATGTATGGTTGGACATAAAATGAACAGAAATAAAACAGAATATGAATTTTCGTTCGATGCATGAAATATATTTTGGTACTCACGATCCCACATGCAAAATCGTAAAAAAACAAAATTAGCACGAATGTTTGTAACTAAAGTACAACATTTCCAATTGAAATTTAAAAATTCTATTTGAAATTTGAAATACATCAACTGAAATTTGAAAATTCTATTGGAAATTTGAAATACATCAATTGAAATTTAAAAAACATCAATTGAAATTTAAACGACATCAATTGAAATGTAAAATACATCAACTGGAATTTAATACACATCAATTCAAATTTAAAATACACCAATTGAAATTTAAAAATCTAATACGATAAATAAAATCGGTTAATAATTTTTAAATTTCAAGTGACGAATTTTATATTTCAATTGATCTTTTAAATTTTAATTAATATATTTCAAATTTCAATTGATGTGTTTTACATTTCAATTGATGTGTTTCAAATTTGAATTGATGTATTTTAAATTTCAATTGATGTCTTTCAAATTTCAATTGATGTCTTTGAAATTTCAATTGATGTTTTTTAAATTTCAGCTGATGTGTTTCAAATTTCACACAGAATTTTTAAATTTCAATTGATGTATTTCAAGTGTAAGTTTCAAATTTCAATGGATAGTTTTCAAATTTTAATTGGAAATGGTGTATTTAAAACGGTATGGAATTAGTTACAAAGCAACAGGGTTAAAAGAAAGCCACTGATATCGCAGTCACCGTCAGTGGTGTGAACGATATCGTGAGCAAGTTTTATACATGAGAACATTGACTAAAACACACGGTGACACTACTCTGAATGAAAAACCTTCGTCACAGAAATGAAAATGATCGTCGCCCCATCTAATTTTGTACTCGAAAGTTAGTTAACGTACAGTTTCATTCAAATGTGTTTGATAAATGAAAATGTTTCGTCACTGTGATGAACATTGTGTTTGTTATTGGAATGAATGTATTTTATTGCAGCAATGAAAATCATGTATGTATAACATTTTTCGTTGCAACCAAAATGTCGCATATACTAGGGGTTCCATTGCATCAATGTAAAAACATCAACGAATATGTTTCATCCATGCGACGATTTGTTGTTATTTCAGTGAATCAAGTAATTAGCTATGAAAAATGTATTCAATGGATAACGATTCCAACTCTGTGCAAAACTGTAGGCACTAATCAATGGGTCTAAAAATTAGAAATCGTCCAGGTCAGGCATTTTGAGAAGCTCCCCTATGTCTTTCAACTGCGGTACATCTGGAGAAGAACTAGTGCCTGGTACGGAGATGCTACGATAGTTTCAATTCCGAATTTATATTTTGTTCTACTGGGCACATTCTCAAGATCTAAAGGAATAAGACGGGATGTCCCAAATCTCGCCAGCTTGTTCTCTTTTTCGATCTTACCACACCTAGAAGCTTAACTGCTTGGGAATAGCTCTTAAAGTAGCAGATACAGATGAAACAGATTTTATAGAAGCCTGGCTCATGGCAGAAGTTGGTATGCCACACGATGAAAACCTTTCATCTCAGCGAGAGTTCAACATTTTACCACGAGCTCAACTCGACTACCATGACTTCCCATTTGAAAACTATCCTTGTGCTAGGTTTAAACCAGAGTTCGCATTGTAATGCTCGCAGCTCGAGGGACTGGAGCCCAAGTTCAACGTGTTGGCTCACGGCTCGCAAATTTCAACTAGTCGGCTAACGGCCTCCGAGTCGACGAAATTTTGGTGATTGGATCTTGGAGCAATTTCCATCTCCCTCCTCTGCCACCAATTTGTAACCATATTTGTATTTCAGTAATTTTTCCCACTTTAGCAGTTTTGTTTAAGAGAAACTACTTTATCCAAACCCACTAGGAAGCCTCAAAAGTTCGTTTATTTTCGGAATCCAACCTACCGTTTCCAAGATATTTGTAATTTTTAGCTAATTCATGGGCTGATACAAAGTCTGGTCTAAAGCCAGTTCTTTAGAATGGACTAGAAAACCCTAATATTTCAATCTATTTGGCGACTTATCTGCCTAAATACACTATACAAATACACTATAGACAATCCTTTTTGTCTGTGATATGAGTGGAGAAATTTCCCTCAGAGAGCGAGGTCGGTATCATGTAGCCTGTTTGTTACGTATGTAGCTTGTAGCAGATCGCTTAAAACATTGCGTGACCATAGGCAAAGGTGATAAATCTCGAAGAATGTCTTAGGCGGATTGCTGTCTTTAACGCCATTTAGTCGATGACGTTGACACAATTTATTCACCGAGGGACACCTGCGGATACTCGCGCTTGCCCTTCTCTAGGCTTTTGTAAACAGACCCAGATTAAATGATTTTCCAGTATCCAGTAATATCGCGCTAAAATTATTCAATAAACATCGATTCCATTGGGTATAGGTCTCATAGCTCCCCGATTTAGGAATATGGGACCACTGTGGGTGTACCGACATAGTGTTATATTTGTAAATAATCATCCTGACTAGAATCACATACTAAGAACTGGGAACCTTGTCGACGGTTGTTGATCTAGGGCTCGTCGAATATAAAGCAAAAAATATATAAATCTTTTCCCATTACATTCCATGAAGGGGCAGGAGAGAGAGAGATTCTCACAATTAGTGAGCTGTGCGCTTTCTAGTTTTACACTCACCGACTGGGACCTACAGTTTGAAACCGGTTACGAACGGGTATACTGAGAATCTTTTTATCGCCACTGTCGTGGAAAGAAATGTTAGAGGATTAGAGCAGGGGTCGAACCCACGTCCCCACACGGAAAGAAAAAGCTTCATAAAATTTATGAATTCCTTCATTAATTTAATGAAACATTTCCCCATTTTCCAACATACGACACATTTCATTGAATTGATGAACAACATTTCATCAATCTTTCAAACATATTTCATCAATAGTTAATGTTGATTCAACGACAACGTTACATTAAGTTGATGTAAATTTTTATCAGTTTGCTGTGCACTTTTCGTCAATTATATGTAAGGTTGTCATCAATTTGAAGTAAGTTTGTCATCAATTTGATGTAAATTGGTCATCAAATTGATGTAAATTGTTTGTTAATCTGTAGCCAAATTCTTTGGACTATTTTTCATTGAAAAAAATCTACAACAACGAGGTATAAGACAACATAGAAAATGCTCATAGCGTGGATATTATTTTCTGTCCATTCCACTTTTTGGTATGATTTAGTTTCAATTTTCTACTAGTTTTTTTCTTTTTCTCTTTATCATTTCAATACTATGTCTTTAGTTTGAATCGATCCCACTAATTATTTCTAAATTCCACTGATGAGGATTGATGTAAAAAAGATCATCAATTCAATGAAGTTGAAAAAGGTGACTAAATGCACAATCTTCAAATTGAAGATCCTTTTCAATGAGTTGATGAAAAATTTCATCAATTCAATGAAGAACAATTGATGAACATTTAGCATCAATTCGATGTAAAGATTTTCTTTCAGTGCATGTATAAGAGTTGCGTATACAAAATATTGTACCACCTACGGTCACCCATATACAATATATAGGGTTATTTTACAAATATTCGCTGAAAAAAACGGACCCTGTAACATTATTCAAGAACCATGTATATATTTGGAACATTCATATACTTACATATGTGCAAGCATTGCTTACTTGAGTTGTTGATCTACTGCCTTTTTGCTTCTTTGTTGTCTGTCACAGTTGTCTGTTTTCAGTAGTGTGCAACAAACAGAAACATATTTGGGTCACAAAATCGTATATCGTATCGTATCATATATTATATCATATTAATCATTATGTCTCCAACATATTGAATATTGAATAGCAAACACAATGTGGTGGGACAGAAATATGACCGGCTTGAAGGACCATTTTATTGTCGTCAAATCAAAGCTAATTGGTCTGGTTGACTGATCTACTTAAAAATGCATTGAACAGCCGAGGATGTCTGCCTCTCGTTGAGCAACATTTTCTCGGAATGTGTATCTCAGATTTCACTATGCAACAAAATTATGGCCATTGTCCAGAGCCAAATCGAAGTCTTAGGAGATAATATTAAAACCCCCAACGCCTATGCGTCATTGTGGCCTCCCTTTTTCCCAATAAGCGAACCACAGACTTGTCATCCATGAGCATGAACATCTGCTATCGTTGATGTTTATTATCGGTTTACCGCCCTTATTGATACCAAATAAGAAAGTAATCGAAGTTGTTCGCATCACTATCATGTTTACAAAATTTGTTGGTAATATTTTTTCAAATTCAGCAGCCAGATAAGAAGTTATCGAGCAAGCTCATGCTCATGAATGACAAGTCTGTGGTTCGTTTTAGACAGATGAAGATTCCCGTTTGACACTGCAATATTGCATGAAGTATGCGAAATGGGAATTTCTCAGTTGAAGCAATTTTGACTTAGAGTCCGTTCAGTAAAATTATATGAGCGTTTTTTGTACCTAATTTGAATATCCTTTTTGTATTTCTTCAAGAAAGGTAAAACAATTAAACTGGTCAGTTTGAGTTTCCAAATGTTTCACAATTATGTTGCCAAGATAATTTCACTTAGGACTATCGTAGACAAAAGTCTATATCCACTTTTTTTTTGATTTTTTTGGTCCTTTTTTAAGGCGATGCTAGTGTACTGATTGAAATTTAATATCAACTGGCCTGTTTGAAGTTTGAAATGTTCTGTCCTGTCAAACAAATATCACGATATCTTCGAACTTTGTTAGAAATATTTGAAGACTGTGGCATTACTGGCCTTAAGTGGAATTTATAAGCGAATTTCAGTGGATGTATTTGCAGAGAAAAAGTGTAGCACATTATTTGCGGGTTTTCTACAAACTGAATTCAAATTTAAACCATTTTTAATAACTCTCTTTGTATTTCTTTAGCCTTCACCGATCGGTAAGTTTCCGTGGGAAGGAGTAAAGAGCGGCAACCCTCAGCAAGTATGTTATTCCATACAAGTAGTTAATTTTAAATTTAATATATACTTTTCTTTCTCATAACTAACTGAATAATTGATTTGCATCTTGATCAAAAGACGCATTGGGATAATTCTGTTCAGGTATGAATTCTTTCGAGCTGCACCAAAATCACATGTAATTTGGAATGTTCTCTCTGTTATTTCCCCCAGAACTATGATGTAAATAATGGTGATGGACCTCGCAAACCTCGCAGTGATATGGCTGTTGACTTGGCTAAAAAGATTATAAAAGTACGTATGCAATAGGTAAAGCAATTCTCAATACAGTTGTGAAAAACTTTAATATTATGCTTTAGAGTGTAGCAGCCAAACAAAATAATGGTGCCCAGTCGGCCAGCTATGGCTTGAACAGCGGTTTGAACGGTCAAAGTTGGGATGCCAATCGTAATGAGTATGTGTGGAAATCATCGGTGAATACTAAACCACCATCGCCTCCGTCGAAAATGATGAGAAATCAAATAATTATTATTACAATTTTAATATCGGTTGTATTGATTGCTGCCGGTGTAATTGTGTATTTCTGTAATAGGAAGTAATCGAAAGTGATGTAGTGGAAAAATATAACAAAATCTTAGTATTTAGAAACATGTAAAATTATTTGAATTTATTTTAATAATTTCATAAACCGAATGATGATAAACTTGATATTTTAGGAGCCATTTAAGCTTTATTTAAAAAAAAGTTATGGTCCTATTTTTGAACTTGGAATTCCATAAATTTCTCCACCCCACTTTTAATAACACAACGAAGTTCAATACCTTTGTTTATGTCAGAATGACGGTGACTTACCCCGCTGCGACACGAAGACCCATTCATTGTATTTTGCACAACAAATTATATTCGCACTCTCAGCACCGCACTCACACTGTGTTGGCAACCGAACATTACACCACCAACATTAATCACGTCAAACAGCACATTACACCACCAACATTAATCACGTCAAACAGCACCGAAGGTCGTCGAAAGTTTGGTGACTGACTACACTTGCAAACTAGGCACTGAATCTTTTTTAAAGAAACTCTTTCCAAATCTTTTCACATGTGAGGAGAAGCGTGTGAACTGTACATGTGGAAAAATAGAAGTTTTAGCGTTTTGCGGGGGATATGCCTGTTTTTATTGCTTAATATATTGTTAGGAAGTATAATTTTTAGCTTTATTTTATTTGATGTTAATAAAACGAGGTTCTGCATAAATTGCTAATATGACAATAGTTACACATATTTATTTACACATAAGGGGTTTTTCAACAGAGACGCTACAAAAGTAAATCGGAAGGGGGCAGCAAACGACGCCATATTTTTTCCCGCTCATTTCTCTTCAGTAAGGTTTGCCATTTCATCATGGAAAGATATACGAGCCAACAACGAGTCGAAATTATTAAAATTGACTAACGAAATTTGGAGTCTTTAAGAGGCCAACTTTAAGAGGCCTCAACAATCAGCGATGAGGCTCAGTTCTGGCTGAATGGCTTCGCCAATAAGCAAAATATGCGTTATTGGTCAGACAGCAATCCACACGTAATCCATGAGTCATCATTGCATCCCGAAAAAATTACGGTTTGGTGCGGTTTATGGGCCGGCGGCGTCATTGGGCCGTACTTTTCCCGTGATGATCAAGACCGGCACATTACTGTGAATGCGAATCGCTACTGTTCAATGGTAAACGAATATTTTTGGCCCCAATTGGATAATATGGACTTGGAGGACATGTGGTTCCAACAGGACGGCGCCACAAGCCACGCAGCGAATGCCATAATCAATTTATTAGAAACCAAGTTTGGTGAACGTGTTATCTCACGAAATAGCCCAGTCGATTGGCCGCTTCGGTCGTGCGATTTGACGCCGTTAGATTATTTCCTGTGGGGCTACGTCAAGTCTATGATCTATAGCAACAAGCCAGCGACGATTGATGAACTTCGTACGAATATCGAACGTGAAATTGCAGCAGTAGCGGCCGATTTATGCTTGAAAACCGTCGAAAATTGGGTTCAGCGTCTGGACTTCTGCAAGCGTGCCCGTGGTGGCCATTCACAGGAATAATAAATTTCATTGGTATCTAAAACCGGTTTTGTTTTATTTAAAAAAAAACTTTTGTAGCGCTCTTATTGAGAAACCCGTTACTTAACACTCAATACAGACGCACTCGAAATGAGTCGCTAGCCCCTTTTCATATCATTCAAATCTCTATACATTCCGTCATTCAGAAGTTTGCCGAACCATCTCGTAATAGCGCCATCTACACCCATTTTCCTTCAGTATGTTCCTCAGCGAATTCATCCCCATTCGTGGTGAGTTGGTATATGGTAGCGTTCAACTAACACCAAAGATGATAGAAAACCAAAGATGATAGAAAACCATAGACCAAGGGGGTTGTCGAACATGCAGCATAAAGTAAGAAAGAGAAATAGCGATAGATGACTGCAAGTGTGTAGGGTTGTTCAATGCGTTTTTCACACATACGCCTTTGCCCAGCTAGCATTTTCAATCGTGCACGACTCTTTCACGATCGCAGCCGACGATTAAAGTAATCGTGCGCGATGTCGTATTCCAATCGCGCTCGTTCAGAGCAACTGAAGTAACTGTGTCAAGACGGCGACTCTTACTTTCCAATCGTCGACGATGAGCAAAATCCAATCGTCGACGATGAACAAAATCTTTTTCTTTTTCTGCTGAGCAGATATTGGACAACCCGTTAGAATTTCAGAGAGACATAATTAAATTCTCCTTGCAAAACACGAGTTCGGTGGAGTATGCGGGAAGAAGTAAGACAGCAATAAGAAAACTACATGTAAGACTGTGACACAAAGTAAACACAAAAACAAGTCGTGAGCACAAAGTCTTAAAAGCAGAGAAAAATATAATTCTGCTCCGACAATCGTGGTGACGATTGGAAATCCAGTCGCGAAACAATCGTGATCGTGAAACAAACATTCAAATGCTAGCTGGGTGTGCATTGAACCAAAAATACTAAACTCATCAACGGTGAGCATTTTTGTGAGAATTAAATCGAGGAAAAAATTAAAAACAAGTGAAATAAAGCAAAATGTAATGAAGTGTTAAGAGTAAAATTATTTATATAGATTGCAAATAAAACACAATGGGTAGCGATCGTTTAGCCATTACCCACAGGGTATGGGGAAAATAATGGGTAGCTTCTCACGACAATGGGGAATTACGCATCACGAAATGGGGAAAATAAGGCTCCACGAAGTACCACCCAAGGAAATAATGCCCAGGAAATAGCACCCAATGAAATAAACCAAAAAAAAAGAGAAATAACATCCAAGGCAAAATGGAAACAAAGGCGAAAAAATTTCCTTCCAAAAAGGTCCATTTGAAAAACCCGATTGGAAAACGAAATAACTTTCAAACCAAAATGAAATACTTCAAAAAAACCCACCCAAAAAGTGTGAAAAAACATTGGAAATTATAGTTTGGGGGTTATTTCATTGGGGTGTATTTCGTGGAGCCGAAAATAATGGGTAGTTATCTACGGCGATGGGTAATGGGTTGCCCAGAGTAACCCATCCCCATTTGTTATTAAAAGTATGAAAAAATTAGAAAAAATTACTTTATCTCGGAAATGAAGCGTTTCTAAGGGGGTTTCTTAAACTGGTTCAATTTGAATGGAAGATTTGTTTTCAAAAAATCGCCAAACTAAGAAAATCGCTAAAATAAAAAAGTGGCTATAACTCGGAAATGGGGTACGACCAATCGGAAAAATAATAAAACTTTTAACTAACTTTTAATCGCTAAAGCTAAAATTTTTGGAATATAAAATCGCTAAAACACCTTCATGTCTATATCTCGGAAACGGAGGGAGCGTTCAATCGAAACAATAACCAATTTTTTAGGGTTTCTGAGGGTTTTTCTTAAAATGGTCAAATTCGAATGGAAGAATTTTTTGTTAAAAAAATCGAAAAACCAAGAAAATCGCTATAATAAAAAAGTGGCTATAACTCGGAAATGGGGTGCGACCAATCGGGAAAATAATAAAACTTTTAACTCCATAGGAGCTTTAATCAATGGATGTCTTCAATATGGCATCACTTTTTTTTTAAAATCGCTCAAGTTAAAATTTTTGGAATAAAAAATCGCTAAGACGCCCTCATGCCTTTATCTCGGAAACGGAGGGAGGGAGCGTCCAATCGAAAAAATATCAATTTTTTCGTTTTTCTAAGAGCTTTTCATAAACGGGTCCAATTCGTATTGAAGACTTTTTTTTAAAAAAATCGCAAAAATAAGAAAATCGCTGAAATAAAACAGGGGCTATAATTTGAAAATGGTTCGTCCAATCGCAAAAAAAAACTTTTTTTTTGTTTCCATACGAGGGTTTAACCAATGGATGGCTTCAATATGGCATCACTTTTTTTTAAAAACCTAAAACGCCCTCATGTCTATATCTCGGAAACGGAGCGTCCAATCGAAAAAAATAACAAAATTTTTCGGGTTTCTAAGAGTTTTGACATTTTCGAATTGACATATAATTAGATAAAGGTTAGAAAGTTACGAAATGGGTCGCTTTACGCTTGAAGAAAATTAGGAAATATTAAAAAATTTCTTGCAATGTCCTGAGTCTTCAACTCAAATTGGAAGTAATCTACGAAATCCAGTTTGTGGATCAATATGTGAAGCGAGTTTGTGGATCAATATGTGCAGCGACCACATAACTCGTGTACATGCTCGTCCAGTGCGTTCGGTTGAAAATGTTGCAGAGGTAGCTGAAAGTGTGATCGAACAGCCATCAACATCAACTCTCTCCCGTTTGGAGCAATTTAACATTTCTCACACTTATATTCGCAAAATTTTGCAAAGAGAACTATATAAGAACTAAAGCCTCGTGAACATGCGATGCGTTTTCGGTTCGCTGAATGGGCTGAAGATCGTTTGGCTGAAGATGAGCAGTTTTACCGAAAAATCATATTTTTCGATGAAGGTAATTTTTACATCGGGGGCTACGTTAACAAACAGCATTGCCCTCTGCTAACCACGCCAGAGGATTCAGATAACTGGTCCGTAATATTTATGAGACAAATAGGTTAATTGACTATTGCCTGGTTGAATGGGAAAACCGAACGATAGCTATAGTGGATAATATTTTCATGTGTAAGGCATGTAAGTGGAAGTTAAAGCCGCGCCCATTTTGGGAATAGATGAACTTTATAAATATATTTGCCCAATGCCACTGACAGATGCGATTGTCATAAAGTAGCGTACCATATATTGATTTTTATCTTGTTAAATTCGAAACTACGTAGATCTTCTTTAGTTATAAAAACATATATTCTCGACATTTTCTATTTAAAAATATACATTAGTATTTATTCTACATTAACCGCAGCTTTGAAATCTTTAGATACATTTCCTGTCCAACCGACTCAATTTATTTCCATAGTTCAATTGATTTCCAAACTCAGTGGATAGTAATTGCAAGAAATTTGAACGGATAATAACATCAAGTTTAACAAAAGACATTCTAATGCGACTAAAGTGGGCTTTTATAATATCCTGTTACTGGGTAACAAATTCTCTTGGTCAATATACCAGCGGTACCAGCGTGTTAACGGTTCCCAAATTTGCAGGAAGACCGGCCTACAGTTCGGCTGTGTTGGTAAGAATATGAGAGATCAGACCAATTATACAGCGGGGAATAGAAAAATATTTAAAAAACACATGGCCAAAAACACAAAGAGATCACTGGTATTTATTCCTTCTAATAGAGAAAGA
This sequence comes from Phaonia tiefii, assembly GCA_963931995.1. Classification (NCBI taxonomy): domain Eukaryota; kingdom Metazoa; phylum Arthropoda; class Insecta; order Diptera; family Muscidae; genus Phaonia; species Phaonia tiefii. The sequence goes on from OZ008368.1 coordinate 50,335,984, forward strand.
GAGCAGAGACATGTTTGATCATGTGTTGTGACAGTCAGGTGCGATGCCAGAAAGAAGTCTTTGATGACGGTGTAACAAACAAAAAATTCACTAACCGGAAAAAAATGATCTGTTAGCCTAAAAGGAATTAGAACTATAAAAATAACTCCTATCAAGGACAACTAAAATTTAAACATATGGTAGGGCCCAACCAAAACACTACAATAAGAATAGTTGAGTTCTATAAAAAAATTACAGCAGACAGTTGTCCGAGGCCTTCGGCCACGGACTGTCCCTGCAGGCTGTGTCAGAGACACGGCCATTAAGTTTAACGTAGAATACGCCATCCGATAAGACAGAAAACATATATAACAATAAATTCATTTGCTTATATTATTTATCATTTATTGTTATATATGTTTTCTGTCTTATCGGATGGCGTATTCTACGTTAAACTTAATGGCCGTGTCTCTGACACAGCCTGTAGGGACAGTCCGTGGCCGAAGGCCTCGGACAACTGTCTGCTGTAATTTTTATATTTACCAACGGCATTTGATTCAAGTCCGTTTAAAAAAAAAATATTATGTTCAATTTTTTTAAACTTAATTTAATTTATGTATTTTAATTAATATTTTTATTGAAATAAGTTCTGAGAATGTTGAGAGGGCCGCAATAATATTAAAAAAGGTTTACCTTATCGAGTCTTCGCATTAGCATTCGAGCGTTGTGTGAAAGCTTTACGCTTTACAATTCAAAATTAATGTTACAACAGCTTTATTGAAGCTTTCGCAAAAAAGCTTTATTACGTTAGCTTACTGTTTGTTTCACTTTTTACTAGATACATGTTGCCAAGCAACATTAGCTTGCTGTTCGTTTCACTTTTTACTAGATACATGTTCCTAAGCAATGTTGAGCAACCAAAAACACTCCACCAAACACCACACATATGTTTGAGTGTATGTGTTTAAACAATTTTCATTTGAGAAATTAAAATACTAGAAATATATCAACCAATATGAAATGTATATCAAACGAAAGATAACATCTTCATTTACCTACAAAAAAAATTTTAAAAAAATTCATCTAGCCGTTTCCTCAAATTCAATGAAATAAAGATTACAACAATAAAAATCTGACATGACTCCTCATACCGTAAGGTAAGACGTATTCTACGTCAATATAATTTTCAAAACTTCGGCAACACTGTGTGTAAGTAGAAAAGCAACGTGTAAGTACTAGTGATGAACCGGTTCTTTACGGGAACCGACAGGACCGGGGCTTACAAGAACCGAAAGACCGGTCCAAATGAATCGAAAATGGTTCTTTAAGGACCGAAAATGGGTTCAAAAAAACCCAAAACGGTTCTAAAAAGACCGAAGACCGATTCTACAGAAACTGAAAAACGTGTTCAAAAGAACTGTAAAACTGAGTAAGAGGACTCGCCTCCAAAGGAACCAAAATGCGTATTTTTTCTAATCAAATTTTATATTCTTATAACAAGATATTTCACTTAAGCCTCTTTGGGACAGCAATTTGCTGAGAACGGCAACCGTTCCAAAATACCCGGCTCTTCTCGGAACCGGACTCGATAGAAAATGAGAATTTTTATCAAATGTTATATTCTTAAAATAAGATATTTCACTTAAGCCTCTTTGGGACAGCAATTTTCTGAGAACGGGAACCGTTCCAAATACCCGGTTCTTCTCGGAACCGGACACGACAAAATTTCAAAATACGAGGAATCGCACGTCACTGGTAAGTAGTGTCAGTATATCAGTCTACACGATACAAGAGTTCTGCTAGTGACAAGTGTGAATACACACTGCGGTGTCTTAATGGGCTAGACGCTGCTGAAGATGATGCTTCACAAAAATCAAAACAATCGTCCAGCGAATGCGAGTTCACATCCCACCCTAACCGGAATGAACATGATCTGTTAGCGACAACTTTAAAAAAAAATGCAATTCCTATTACAATCCGAGGAAACAAAAATTCAGTGAGCGGTTTCTAATCTGCACCGGAATTCTATAAGTTTTTAACGATAAAAATCGGTAGTTAAATTGCCAAAATTCATAAAACGTCAATACAAAAATTTCAGAATTTTGTCAATGTACGAGGCGGATCAATAAGTCCGTAGCTTTTCGAACTTCCCTCGTAGTTATATGAAATGCAACACTGCTCCCATCACGTACCACCTGTCAATAGACTGCTGCCAGATTTTGCGCAAGTTCCGTCATTTACTATGAGCTTAACAGCTGTTCAAAAGATACAACGAAAAATGGAGAAAGGTGAATTTCGACTGCTCTTTAAACAAACCAAGGAAAATATTGATAAATACTATGGGGACGATGCACCATCGATTTCAATGGTAAAAAAGTGGTTTACTGACTTTCGTTGTGGTCGCACAAGTACAAATGACGCTGAACGTTCTGGACGGCCAATTGATGTCAATACACCCGAAAATGTCGAAAAAATCCACGATATCGTGTTGGCCGATCGAAGAGTAAAAGTGCATGAGATTGTTGATGCCATAGACATTTCATATAGCAGTGTGGTTTCGATCAGTTGGGTTTAAGAAAGCTATCTGCAAGATGGGTGCCGCGTTTGCTCTCAATTGACCATAAACGCACGGATGCACACGTGTGTAGTCTCATTGGCAAATTTCCATGAATTGGGCTACGAATTGGTACCTCATCCGCCATATTTAGCCCCCAGTTACTATTTCCTATTTCTAAACCTAAAGAAATGGCTCGGTGGAAAGAAATTTAGCTCCAACAATAAAATTATTGATCATACAAATGCCTATTTTATGGACCTCGAAAAATTATAATTTTTGGAAGGGATACAAAAATTGGAGAAGCGTTGAGCTAAGTGTATTGAGCTAAAAGGAGATTATGTTGAAAAAGAAATTTTTTTTGCAAAACTAAACTGTGTTTCTTTCAAAAACTCACGGACTTATTGATCCGCCGTAACTACCGATTTTTATCGTTAATATGTTACAAAATTCCTGCACTGACGCTGAAATCTACCATTTACCAACCTCTTTCCAATCAGCCGAATCCTGATCTGAACAGATAATTAAGGCAAAGGGTCTAGACTAACCGGAGTACGAATAGCAATACAGCTTTGACAAATAAGAACAAATAAGAAAAGTTTCATCAAAAGTGGCCTAAAGTATAAATTCATTGCCATAACGTAAATATACACTACGGCAACGACAAAATCATCGGATGTAGAAAACAGTTCATTGCTACAATGAATAAATACGTTAGAGCAATGGATTTTGCAGATTAGCTGAGTTAAGATGAAAATTGTCGTCGATTTGATAGTTTTTTTCATTGTACTAAAAAATATCCACTTAATTCTGCAAAATACCAATTGACATTTGAATATTGCATTTGAAATTTAAAGTTCATCAATTGGAGTTTAAAATTTCTGTTTGACATTTGAAATACATTAATTAAATTTTAAAAGACATCAATTGCAGTTTAGTAATTGTTAGGTAAAATTTAAAAATTGTTTACCCAATTTATGTCTTCGATTTTGAAATTTCAATTGAAGCCTTTTAAATTTCCATTGATGTTTTTCAAATTTCTATTGATGTTTTTTAAATCTCAATTGATGTTTTTAAAATTACAATTGATATATTTTAAATTTCAAACAGAATTTTTAAATTTCAATTGATTTTTTTAAATTTCAATTGGAAATGGTATAGAATCTTACAAGGTTGTAGTCAATCTTACAACTTAAACGGAATTGAAACAAAGATGGACAACAATGCAAGCCAATGTAAAACACAAAGGAAAAGACTCTCGATCGAAAATCATAATATTAATACAAGTATTTATGTTTAAAACTAGGACGTCATTGTATAAATAACTTTTTCTTTTTACAGAACAGACCTGTTAGCTCATCATATTATTACCCTGGCTCTATTTATAGTCCCAATGCAGCACGCTATACTATTTGGCAGGTCAGTGAAGGTAGTTTAAGATATTTCTTATAGCCCCAGTAACATCTTTCATTACCTTAGGTCACTCCCGGAGTCAACACATATAATTCGTTGCAAGTGAGTTATCGGAGGTTTGGTACCCGATTATTTTACCGTATACATTTGTCGTTTAATACATTTCAGATCCCCCGAGTAGCTGCGGCTCCGCTATTGCCTTCCCATCGTGTGTTAGTAAGTACCGCGATATTTTTCACACACCCAGTAACCTATTTGATTGTTTTAGGTTACACCCGGAGTCAACAAATACAATTCGTTACATGTGAGTTAAAGCGGGTTTGGTAACCGATTATTTTAGCGTATACATTTGTTCTTTAATACATTTCAGATCCCCCGAGTAGCTGCGGCTCCGCTATTGCCATCCCATCGTGTGTTGGTAAGTACCGCGATATTTTTCATACCCCCAGTAACCTATTTGATTGTTTTAGGTTACACCCGGAGTCAACAAATACAATTCGTTACATGTGAGTTAAAGCGGGGTTGGTAACCGATTATTTTAGCGTATACATTTGTTCTTTAATAAATTTCAGATCCCCCGAATTGCTGCAGCTCCGCTATTGCCATCCCATCGGGGATTGGTAAGTAAGAGTTTTAAAAGAATTTGGTTCGGATTTCGGTTCGGTTTCTTTAAGATTTAGAGTATCCGATCATAACCTAACTTAAACTTTCCTAACCTAACATAACCTAACTAAACCTAGCATAACCTAACCTTATTATTATTTTCTTTGTGCGTAGAGATAGTGCACATTTTTCTAGTAGCCCACGAAATCACCTCCAGGCCACCGAGGTACCGGTCCCGAATTTCATCGGGTTGGGTGGATTTTGTTCTTTCTATAAACCCACCTTCTTGTTTGTATCCTACATCCCCGATCCTCATAAGAAAGAATGGGTTCTGCTAGTTTCAGCCGTTATTCTTGGTTATGCATGTCATGAACTCTTCACACAACTTCGCTTTATCCTCCGAAATCAGCATTTCATAAACAATGCTTTTCGAAGACAATATAGTATCCAAACAATCGTAAAGCGTGTTTCTTCTATCCTCCCATTTTGGTCAATGGAAGAGATTATGTTCTGCCCTGTCCTCCTCAGCGCCGCATTCTTTGCAGTGTTTGTCCTCTCTTAGGTGTAATTTGTGCAGGTATTTATCAAAATTACCATGATCCGTCAGCATTTGTGTAATTTGGTAATTCATGTTTCCTGTCGACCCAGGTTCGGATGTCTGAAATTAACCTGTATGTTAAACGGCCTTCATGGGCACTATTTCAAACATCTTGCCACATTTGTATAATCTTTTCCCTGCTCAGTTTTCGTATCTCTGTTGGGGTCGACTCTCCGCTTTTATTGCTTCTATATGTATATGTATGATATCCCGTTCAGTTATCTGCAGCGACCCAGCACGTACCAGAGCTGCATCCGTAGAAACAGTTCGGTATGCTGATATTACCGTCAATGCACTTATTCTCTGAGGCTTTAGTAGATGCGCCATATTACATTTTTAGCCTATCTTAACCTAACCTAGTCTGATCTACTGTCGCATTTAGACCGCAGTTTATCACTATCAGGTTAGGGATAACCTTGTTCCCTAATCTTTGCCGTTTACACCACCCAATTTGAGATTAAATTAACATTTCAGGTGGCAACTCTAGGCATAATCCAATTTAGAGCAACTTCGTGCCGGGACAATATTCTTGAAGACGGCGGCATAACAGAAAAATTTAATTGGTGGCTCCTGGTTATATCAGTTTTGTACAAATTTCTATAAGTTTTAAATTACTGAATCTTTAAAATTGGGTCAGTCGGTCAAATCGGGCCAGTTGGTCAATTCGGCACACATTTTAAACCATGGTACAAAGAAATGGTAGAAGCACTAGCCCAGCTGATTTGAACTTTTTTCTGGACTGAGTGTGAGTAAGTTTTTCTCTTATGTCAAAGTTTGTTTACATTTGTTTGTCAGCAAACCCCGTTCGCCAGCAACTGCTGTTTTTGAAATATTTCTCTGCAAAAATTACATAGAAATGTTTTAATTTTCACACTTACACACTTTCAATATATCAAATAACACCCAAACATTTTCTAAATGGCACTTTTTGCAAATTTGTGTACATTTTCATCATTTTTCTATCAGCTGACTTGACACAACACAGACACTGAGAAAAAACAAAATGCCTGTTGTTTTTGGCTTGTTGTATTTGTTGTCGTACTGCATCCACCATTACATTTCTACCATGTTATGAGAACCAATAACATCGACGACGCGAGAGATTCAAAAAATTGTTTGTGCCGACAACGCGTCGTATAATTTTCGATCATCTTCCGTCTGTCAAACAGTTGATTTTTTGTGCATGGTTTTATTATGGTTGCATATTTTTAGGAACTAACCGTGTTGCATCAAAATGCACACCAGTTTATAATGAGATTAAAAATTAAACTTCAGTTTCTACAGATTAAAATTGTATGTGTAATTTCCTGGCTTAGCACGGGATTTTGGTTTGGTGCAAATGCGGTATTAGCCTAACTTAATCTGACCTACTGTCGCATTTCGACCGCAGTTTATCGCGGTCAGGTTAGCGGTCGCTAATCTGTGCCGTTTACACCACCCAATTTGAGATTAGGTTAACATTTCTGGTGGCAACTTTGTGCATAAACCAATTTAGAGCAACTCCGTGCCGAGACAATTTTCTTGAAGACGGCGGCACAACAGAAAAATTAGATTGGTGGCTCTTAATTTTGTACAAATTTGTATAAGTTTTAAATTACTGAATCTTTAAAATTGGGTCAGTCGGTCAAATCGGGCCAGTTGGTCTATTCGGCACACATTTTAAACCGATGAGAACCAATTACGCGTCGGTTAATTTTCGATCGGCTTCCGTCTGTTAAACAGTTGATTTTTTGTGTATGTTTTTAGTATGGTTGCATTTTTTGGTAACAAGCGGAGGTGCATCAAATTGTACACCAGTCTAAAATAAGGTTATAAATTAAACTTCAGTTTTTGCAGATTAAAATTGTATGAGAAATCTTCTGGGCTTGCGTGGTTAACGGAGTTAACTTTCGAAATGCGCTAATCTGGGTCGGTATAAATGCCGTATAACCCAACTTAATATAACCTAAATCCTAATCAAAACACTCGGTACATAATTTTTTAGAAGAATAGACCAATAACTACCAACAATTCCACAAAAATCCAAAGACCTTATAGCGGCCCACAGTTTTTGGCACTTCATGGGCCTTTAACTTTAACTCTTCTCCCAAGCTTTTCCTTGTACCTTTACAACTTCTCCATTTATTTAAATTTTTATTTTCTATTCTAGTCATCAATTACTGCGGTCCAAACATTAAATACCATGCATGTAAGTTAATCGTTGCATCATAACGGATTAGATAACAACTTTATAATCTAATAATAGGTCCCTCGACCCGCCTCAGCGCCACCATTATCATCAAGCTTGGGACAGGTAAGTGTCATAGAACACATAGTTTGAAACCATCATTCCATACTACACACATCTATCGTATTCGATCAACTTTCAAACGACTATAAAATAATAATGAGATTCTAAAATTTCTTTATAGCCCACCTACATTAGTCCAAGACCAAACACAGTACCTGCACAAATCTTAACGTCAATTCCGGCTTCAAGTCCACGGGAAAAGATACTACAAACAACAAATGTAAATAGCGGATTAGACCGTTTCGACACCATTTCCAATTGAAATTTAAAAAATATCAATATAATTTTGAAAAATATCACGTGAAATTTGAAAATTATATTTGAAATTTTAAATATTCTCTTTGAAATTTGAAAATTTAATTATTTTAAATTTCAATTGACGTCTTTTAAATTTCAATTGATGTATTTCAAATTTCAAATAGAATATTTAAATTTGAATTGATGTCTTTTAAATTTCAATTCGAAATGGTGTAGTCTTTTCTTTAACCTTTACTAAATTATAAATTATTTTGTTTTCAGAGACCTAGTAATATGTTAGTACTACCTGCATCAAGAAAAAGGTATTCCGTAAGTATTTGCTAATTGCTTGACTAATTGGTAGAAACTGACATTTCATATTTCAGAATCCTAACGACAATAATAATGCTCAAATTCATGCTTCCTCCTTGAAATTTCCTAAACACCAAATTTCCCTGGTGAGTATGAAAGTGAAGATATTGAGAATTGTTTAAATAATACTACCCTATTTTGGTTAAGCTTCCCGACACTAGATTAGGAAGCCACCATTCGGTAGTGCTTTTAAGTCGAGGCGGTTTGACACCACCAACTCTCAATACAGTCGAAGGAATTCAGGTAAGTATTTAGCGGAGCTGTAAATGAATCATTGTTTTCGATTTCAATTCATTACGAATTAGTTAAATTTTGAATTGATTCTTTTCACCAAAAAAATAGAATTGAATGAAATTTGAATCAATTCAAATGAATTTCGCAAACATGAATTGCAGTTCATTTCCAATTCGAATGAATTTGGCAAAAATTAATTGCAATTCATTTCCATTTCAAATGAATTGTCAAAATTAGTTGCAATTAGTACTATGTATTTTTTTAAAACTCCAATAACTTCAAAACTCCAATATATACCAAATATTGGTTACAGGCTCCACCTAGAAAACTTCATATTAAACAAGAAATTTTCCAACATATGTTGGTCTAGACACAAACCAAAGCAAAAGTACCCAATATTAATGATAATACTGGGTTGTATCAAAGTTGTTAAAAAAAATTTTTTTAATCGCATCGTGCGATAAGGAACTTCGCTCCAAAACTTTTACGACAATTGAAAAATGTTTGCGACAAACAGATTTTTCATTTAACGCAAACGCAAAGTTGAAAATATTTTTAGTACTTGCAGTTTTCCGAAATATTGTTGAACCCAGACACTATCACTGTTTTGTTGCTGTGACAGTTTCCGAAAGAAATTTAAGATGGCCAGAGCAGAACTCGTATCCATGTTTTCATATACAATCATTTCACCACAGGTTTACTTTGTAAAGGGTGAATGCCTTAAGTCTTTTAACGGTCAACTAACCGTTGTACTTTTGTTTAATATTAGAACATTACAATTTTTCGATTAGCTAATCCGGCTTATGGTGTCCGTCGGTGGTACAATGGTAGTCTGCGCGACTACCTGCTCTGGCCACCTTATATTTCTTTCGACGCCGGCCACCTCGTTTAGTGCTGGCAACACTTTCGTTTATTTAGTCAATTAAAATGTTTCTCCCCAATCGCTTCATGGGATGTAATGGAAACCCATTTTTTATGTCCGGCTTGAAGGGCTATCGTAACATTGTCAAATCAAAGCTGATTGGTCTGGTTGACAGATCTAACAAAATTGCATAGCCGAGCATATTTGCCTGTCATTTAAGAAACCTTTCTCGGTTAGCTCTAATTTCAATAAACGCTGAAAAAAACGGCCTTTGTAACATATTCTCCCAAAACATATTCTGCACGAACCATGTATATGCTTGGAACACATTTCAAACATTCATATGTTTCAAAGTCCCAAACTCTCTTGTATTTGAATGCAACAATTAGAATGCTTACTGGCAAACATGTATGCTATTACGTGGAAACTTATGCGTGCTTCATCCCAAACATCCATATACCCACGTGGAAGCATTAGCGTGTTTCCTCTCAAACCCCCATATACTTACGTGGAAACATGTGGGTATTTCATCCCGAACATAACAGAAACAAATTAGGTTTTGATTTCAATATATATATATATTACTAGCTGACTCGGCAAACGTTGCGTTGCCTTCAAATTTTATTTTGGAATGACAGTGGCGCCATCTGTCGAAAATTGGTCGTACCAACTCAGAAACCTTCGTGGGCTCATACACAACAACTTTGCTAAAGATCATCACATGATCAAACGCATAGTTTACGATTCTATAAAGGACATACAGACAAACATACATTTATATATATTTAGATTTATTATAAATAATTTTACCACTATAAATCCACATTTTATTAAAAAATGTAAAAGATTTGAAACGTCCCTTTCTTCATTTAGTTGGATTGAACGCATATTTTTTCATGAAATGAGAATCTGCTGCTCTTTTACTTCTCATTTCTTTCTTGTCTCTGACGTTTTTGTTTTGAGAAGGTTTCAACATCGCCAAACTCTACACCATTTTAAATCACTATTCTCACTATGCGTTGGTACACAAAACATTACACTTATGTGTATACAAAGCTCTTTCGTGCAAGCCAAGCGCGGTGTAAATACTTGTCTTTTTTATTAACAGCCTGTTGCTCTATCTATAACTTAAGCTTTCGTTCGTATTCTACTAGAGGGAAGAAAGTTGATTTGAGTTCCACAATCTTGTCGTTTCAAGCGGAATGAAAACATAACATTTTTCAAAACTTTTCAGTACAAATTTTGGTTTCTCTACTTTGAATGTGCTATCAGTTGGGACCAACATAGAGTCAGGTGAATGAAAATTTCCACTGAGAGAAATCCAATTTTAGACCAATGTGAGTGACTAATTTTCGTTCGAGATAGAGAAACAGGCTGTAAATTTCACAAATCCGATCGATATTCGTAGGAAAGGCTCGTGTAGGCAAAAAACAGCTTCACGTTGTTGCTATTTTCAGTTTCTTTTCTCCAAATCATTTGTCACTTTGATAGCAGAGATCTGTACGAAAGCCATACACAAAAGCCATAGCAACGTCACAAACCATTTAACCCACCGAGTTTTATATTTAATTTTTTACTGATCACAAATATTTTCTACTAGGCGCCGACCAAGCACATTTGATATCCTCTTTCCGATGAACCATTGGCGACTGAATGCATGACACTAGAACGATATACATCAGCCAAAATAAAAGACACTTCATCTGCAATTTAAACGCACACTCAGGAATTTTTATGAATCCCTAACTGAAAAATAATCCATAAATGCAGTTGCACACATACAACTTTGAGTGTGTATAATCTCTCCTTGTACCTCTTTCATTCTCTTGCGCTCAATAGAGATAAAATAGTGCAAGAAACACAACTGTATTTGTATCCCAAACGCAGCTATACTTAGGTCACAAACACATATATTACAACATATTAATCATTGTGTCTCCAACATGTAATATTAAATAGCAAACACTATGTGTTTGGACACAAGTATACTACTATGCCAAAGACAGATTTTCAGCGAGTATGCAACTAAATTATTGTCATTGTCGGAGGTGGACCAGTCGTTAGGAAAATTAAAGTCTTGGATGATCATTTAAAAGTCCCCAAAGAGCATACGCAAATTGTAGCATTAATCTTTCACAACTGACAGATGAAGTTTCCTATTGACAGTGCAATATGGCATGATATATGAAGCCAATGGGAATTTTTGAGTTGAGTACATTTTGACGTAGAATGCCCAGTAAAATTATATGAACCTTTTTTTACTACCGACTTTTAATGTTTCAACCCTTATTCTTGTGTGTCCGTTTCCTCTTTGTACAAGAAATGTCAATGTCAAAAGTGGACAGTTTGTGTCTCGAAATGTCACACAATTATGTTGCCAAGATATTTGCATTTGAAGCTATCGTAGACAAAAGGCCGATATTTCCAATTTTTAAGATTTTCAGGGGTTCTCTTTAAGGCAGCGTTAGTGATTGAAAGTTATTGTAAACTATTCAGTTTCAGGGTTGAAAGTTTCAGGGCTGAAATTTTCTATCCTATCATGCAACTGTCACGATATCTACAAAATGTAAGAATCTTTTTCGTCCTTTCTTAGAAATACTTGAAGATTGTTGCATTACAGGTCTGAAATGGAATTCATTAGCGAACTTCACTGTATCTCATTGAAGGGAAAAGTGTTCCAGACTATTTGCGTGTCTTATACAACCCGAATTCAAATTTGAACGAATTTTTGATTACTTTCCTCGAATTTCTTTAGCCTACGCCGATTGGAACGTTGCCATGGGATGTACTAAAGACCGGTAACCCTCAGCAAGTATGTTATTCCATTCAAGTATTTAATTCTAAATTTAACGTCTAATTTTCTTTCTCATGACGAACTGAATAATCGATTTGCTGCCTTGTGAAAAGACTCCTGCCAATAACATGTTGCCTTGGGATTATTCTGCGAAGGTATGAATTCTTTCGAGTTGCACAATAATCATATATAATTTTTAATGTTCCCCCTGTCGTTTCCCCAGAACTTTGATGTAAATAATGGCGACGCACCTCGCAAACCTCGCGGTGACTTGGTCAAAAAGATTATAAAAGTAAGTGCTCTCGCATCCAATAGGTAAAGCAATTCTCAATACATTTTTGAAAATTTTTAATATTATGCTTTAGAGTGTAGCATCCAAACAAAATAATGATGTTGTCAAAAAAGCCAGCTATGGCTTGGACAATGATTTGAATGTTCAAAGTTGGGATGCCAATCGTAATGAGAATGTGCGGAAATCATCGGTGAATACTAAACCACCATTGCCTCAGTCGAAAATTATGAGAAATCAAATAATTGTTATTACGATTTTAATATCGCTTGTATTGATTGGGGCCGGCATAACTGTGTATTTCTGTAGTAGGAAGTAATCGTATGTAATGTGAATAAAATATTGTTACGATAAAATTTCATTGCATTTTTGGCTTAATTAACATTTGAACCCACAGTCAAACTAACATTAGAATGTCAACAAACATTTTGAGGTGTTGAAACACTTTGCAGAAGAGTAAACCTTAACATGTACTAGTAAGTGGTTACTGTAAGTTGAAAGTTACCATATACTTACGTACATATCTCACCACTCATGGTTGATGAATTCGCTAGACATCTGGAATATGCGAGAACTGTCGTCGTTACAACGATATTGTGCTGGAAGCGACTGCCAAGATTTATAACTGAAATAAATACACAATTTGGCGTCTTTGAGAGAGTCTGACGCGTAAAAGTATGCAACGCGTGCAAGTATAAATAGTGAAGGAATAGTGTTATTGACTAAATTGATATTTGGATGTGTTGAATATGGTACTGTACACAACAAAGTAATATTGCCGATAACATAATTTAAGAGAGTTTTTATATATTAGCGGGAAATAAAGCAGCGTTAGAAATTATAATTAGAAAGTTCGTAACAATATATTAGAAAAATATGCCAAAGTCTAAAAATTAATAATACATATAAAATTAATTGAATTTATTTTAAGAATTTCATAACCCGGAAGATGGTCACTTGGGTCTTTTAGCAGCCATTTCAAGTTTATTTAAAAAAATAGATTTATGTTCTCATTAATGAGCTGAGAATTCCCTGACCTAACTGTCTATAACTGAATAAGGCTGATTTTTTTTGTCAGAATGACGGTAAAATATCCCGCTAGGTGTCGAAATACGCGTTCGTTCGGTATGAATAGTCCTACTCGTACCAGCAAGTAACGAAGAAGAACAACGCCATGTTGCCGGTCGCCGATTATACCGATGAATCAGCACCGTAGACACCACTATCTGTGGTAACTAGACTGTCCAAAGCCGAAATACGGGTGAAACCTGTTAACCGGTTTCTTGCTCTTAATCGTGTGCCGGTTCTTTAAAAAACGTAATTTTCGAACAAACCGGAAACCGGTTATTTGACGTCTGTTAACCGGGTTTTACTTAATTTGTGTTCATATCCTTAAACAAATTAATAAAAATTATATGATTTTCGAAATCAGGATGTAGCTTGCTGAATTTACCACTAAGTATAAACTTTTTTTCAATCAAATTATTTATTTAATTAGTGACGCCATCACTATGCTCGGTGACTGTCGCCGACAGAAATGTGAGGTGGTTAGAGCAGGGAATGAACCAACGTTCTCATGCACATTGCACCACATTAAATGAACATTAGCCACATTTTAAATGAACAGCAGTAAAAAAATAATTATAAAAGTCGTAACATTATTTTCAATCGTAACTGTATCCCACTTAAATACAGACAAGATGAACCCAGTAAAAACATTGCATGCTAATAACCATTATTTTCATCATTACTGTTGGAAAGAATGTAGTGAATATTCGACACGATTGAAGTTTTCAGTGTTTTCAAAGGACAGAGACGCATGAAATTTGCCCACATTTGTATAGAATTTTAACTTCATAATGGAGCGATACTTACATGTCCTATTCGAGAACACGAAAGTGTATCGAAGACATTGCGTTTGGAGGAACATTTTCAGCACTAGTGCCAAGCAATGTATAAGTTATCATAATATGCTGCAGTTCCCACGCCAAACTCAGCTTTTATTACGTCGTCATAAGCGGATGGTCATTATTGCAAGTGTTGGGAATATTACCCTATACACGAGGCGCATAGTCAGCGTGTTACTGCAATTGACCAGCACTACCACCGTCGCACTGTTCAGGTGTTCACGAATATGATCCTCTACACGAGGCGCTGAGTCCGCATATTACTGCAACCACACCGTCATCACCAACACAGCGTCGACAATCATACTACCTTTGCCAGCGCAACGTCGGCAGAGAGCAACAGGCGACAACATAATTATATTATTAGTTTTAAGTTAGTTCATCTTTATCAAGAGACTCAACAGCACGAAGTTGCTAAATAAAGTTATTCGTAAAAGTAACATAAAAGTTTTTAATTGGCGCCCAACGTGGGGCACGAAAGTGCTAAAGTGAAAAAAGTAAAAACTTGAATGCTCAAGTTTAATCAAGCAAACAAACTGAAACAAATAAATCAAATCAACCCCCTAAGTGAAATAATAATATTATAACATCGAAACTCAAATTTAAGAGTGAGCTCTTAATCCAAATAAACTAAACAAGTAAATTGGAAGAAAACCTGTGAACTAACGTCACCAAAAACAACTTTACCAAAAAAAGTGCTAGCTTTGGAAAAATTAAAACCTTGGAACTAAAAACTTCGAACCAATAAACAAACAAATAAACAAAACTTTAAGCAATATTAAGATATTATAACTTTAAAACTCTAATTTAAAAGAACCCTCTTAGGGTAAATAAACTCAACAAAAAAAAAGCTGTGAAATTAAAGTCACCAAAAGCAACGAGGGCTTTGGGCAGCGTGAAGGTCTATTGCATAGAGGCCACGAAGTACGACCACTGATCTGACAAAGTTAACAACTGAGGAACGATTCTAAAGAAGCAGTTGCGGAACCGGCGAACCATTGAATAAGCAGTTTCTATACTAAAATAAGAATTGAAATGTAAGTAAAGTGTTCATTCTTTAATCTTTTGTGAAACAAAGTGGATTCTTTTAAATGATAATAAAACGAGTGTTGATGACAGAGTTAAGTGTTATTTTTAATAATCTAAGTATATCAGACCAAGATACAATGAACGCCGAACAGGTCAAGCAATGGGTGTTGCCGAATTAGTCAATAAGGAGATTCAGAGCTTGCTTGCAAACGGTATTATAAGACCATCCAGATCTCCATACAACAACCCCGTCTGGGTGGTTGACAAAAAAGGGTTGGACGAATCTGGATGCCAAAAAAAGCGTTTAGTAATCGATTTCCGAAAGTTGAACGAGAAGACGATCAGCGACAAGTACCCTATTCCGGACGTAGCTGAAATATTGTCCAATTTAGGTGGTAGTCAATATTTCACTACCCTCGACCTTAAATCTGGATTTCACCAGATAGAGTTAGCCGAACGCGATAGGGAAAAAACCGCATTCTCGATAAAGAACGGCAAGTACGAGTTCTGTCGCCTACCTTTCGGGCTGAAAAATGCCCCTAGTATTTTCCAACGAGCCATAGACGACGTTTTACGGGAACACTTAGGGAAATGCTGTTTTGTTTACATAGACGACGTTATTATTTTCTCGAAGTCTGAGGAACAGCATGTAACGGATGTTGAGTCAGTGCTCAAAAGTTTGCTTGAAGCCAATATGAAGGTCTCAGTGGAAAAATCTAAATTTTTCACTCAAGAAACAGAGTACCTTGGATTTGTGGTTTCTAGAAATGGAATTAAAACATGTGCAGACAAAGTAAGCACAATGAAGAACTTCCCACAACCTACTACACTACGCGGAGTGAGATCATTTCTTGGCTTAGCAGGATATTACAGATGTTTTATAAAAGATTTTGCTAAAATAGCAAAGCCTCTTTCGAATATTCTTAGGGGAGAAAATGGCCGTGTATCTGCATCGCAATCGAAGAAAATCGAGATTGTATTGGATGATGAACAGATCCGGGCGTTTAACGCTTTAAAGAACATCTTGGTCTCAGAGGACGTAATGTTAACCTACCCGGATTTTAGGAAACCATTCGACTTAACTACTGATGCGTCGTCACATGCCATCGGCGCTGTCTTATCGCAAGATGGGAAGCCCATTACCATGATATCACGGACACTTACTAGCACTGAGGAGCACTATCCGACAAATGAGCGCGAGCTTCTTGCAATTGTCTGGGCTTTAAAGTCCCTTCGGAATTACCTTTACGGTGTGAAGAGTCTTAATATCTTTACGGATCATCAACCACTAACATTCGCGGTTTCGGACAGAAATCCGAACGCGAAAATTAGAAATTGGAAAGCTTTCATTGATGAATGTAACGCTAAGGTTTTTTATAAACCTGGAAAGGAGAATGTTGTCGCGGACGCTTTGTCTAGACAACATATTAACAACCTTAGTGACGATTCTAGCACTATAACTGAAAACACTGTTCATAGTGAGGAATCATTATCAAACGTAATAGAGTCGGTAGACAAGCCAGTTAACTGTTTTCGGAACCAGATAATAATTGAGCAGGGAGAAATTCCGGAAAAGAAATGTTTTATACTATTTGGGACGAAAATTCGACATCTTATAACATTTAAGGACGATAATGATCTTATGACATTGTTGCAACAGGCAGTAAATACTGATGTAGTTAATGCGATACATTGTGACTTGCCAACATTGGCTCGTTTTCAACACCGTCTGGTTCAACTTTTCCCCGGGGTTAAACTTCGATTTACGAAAAGACTGGTAACAGATATTACTGATCTGAATGACCAGAAGGAAATTATTGCCGCAGAACATAGCCGAGCTCATCGGGCCCTCAGGAAAATGTTAAACATATTCTTGAGGATTATTTTTTTCCGAAAATGGAAAAAAAAGCTAAGGAAATAGCAGCGAACTGCCAAATTTGTTCAAGGTCAAAGTATGACCGACATCCCAGGAAACATCTGATAGCACAAACACCAATCCCAACATTTTGTGGAGAAATTCTTCACATTGACATTTTCTCCACGGACTCAAAACTGTTTCTTACTTGTGTCGACAAGTTTTCAAAATTTGCAGTGGTTCAGTCATTAAGGTCTAGAACGATAGTTGACGTAAAACCACTGCTCCTTCAAATGTTAAATTTATTTTCGGGAACAACAACTATCTATTGCGATAATGAGAAATCGTTTAATTCGCACAGTGTTAAGTCTACACTGAAGAATATTTTTAATATTGATATTGTAAATGCCCTACCACTGCATAGTACCTCAAATGGCCAGGTGGAAAGATTCCACAGCACTCTGACAGAAATCTCTCATTGTATGAAACTTGATAGGTCTTTGGATGATACAGAGGAATTGATTCTTCTAGCTACTATTGAATATAACAAGTCTGTTCATACAGTGACTGGAAGAAAACCCATCGACGTGTTTCGGTCAGTAAACGATAACGGGGAAATTGTTTCTCGACTTCAGGGGGCACAGCAGAGGGAACTGGAACTACACAATTCGAACCGTCAGAATCGGACATACAATGTAGGAGATAAAGTTTCAGTTAAGACCAATAGGCGTCTGGGCAATAAGCTGACACCACTTTACATCGAACAAAATGTTGAACAGGATTTGGGAACAACAGTACTTATAAAGGGGAGAAGGGTCCATAAGGACAATCTGAGGTCCTAGTTTATGATTTTACCGTTGTGACCTCTCCAACTTCTCTTTTGGTTTTAGGTTACTTTTATTATTTATGGGCCTACTGGCGATCTCAACCGCCAGAGTGTTGAACTATTCCGACGCAGACTACATTCCGGTATATGATGGGAACTTAATCATTTGGGAGAAATACGGCTACTTGAAACACGTGACAAACTTAACACTTTATTCTGTCCTTAGAGACGAAGCGGCAAATGCATCTTACCTTTTACCTGAAACACATATAAGGAAAATACTCATCGCGGACCTTGATCAGATTGACAGACTTCTACAGTTGGTAAACGTTCACCACAGACAGAAGCGCGCATTCGACACGCTAGGAACAATACTGAAGTATATCACGGGAACTCCAGATCACGAAGACTTTCAAAGATTGGAAAATACAGAACAGCTACTTATAAATGAACAGGACAGACAAATTAATATAAATACAGAAGTTCAATTGCAGATAAGAGATTTAACGAAAACGGTGAATAAAATCTTAGCAATTGAGAAAAAGGCTAAAATCGATACCGGACACCTCTTTGATGTATTGCTAGCAAGGAATAGGGCGATAATTGCTGACCTTGATAATATAATGCTCTCTATCACACTCGCAAAGATTGGCTTGCTAAATCCAGTTATCCTGGATAGTAAAGAAATTGATTTGTTTCCGACGAATGAACACTTTACCATATCCGATATTGTAAGAATTGCTAATACTAAGATAATACAGGCAAACAATGTAATATATTTTCTCATAAAATATCCTATACCTAAGTCAGTATGTAAGAAACTTATAATTTTTCCTGTTGCTCACGATGACAAAATATTACATCTTCAAGAGTCCACTATAGCTGAGTGCCGAAATCATACAATTGCAGTTAGAAATTGCACTGAAACAGTACCCTCATTTTGCATGGCTTCATTTTCTACATCGTGTGCCCTACAACTTATTTCCGGCAATAACGCGAGTTGTAGCACGACCTTTAACAACCTTCCAGCCGTTACCGAAATCGATGATGGCTTTATTGTGATCAATGACCAAACCGTCGTAATAGAAGAAAAAGATGAGCCTCCACTAACTGTTAGCGGCACATACTTAGTGCTTTTTGACGATCAGGTGAAAATCAACGAAACAACTTTCAGCAACAGGAATGCGACGGTAGCTTTAAGTCCAGGAATACCACGGGCCGGAAAGGTCAATTTGAAAGAACATCTGGAAATTCTAAGTATCCCCTATCTCCACCACACCAACATAAAAAACTTGCACCACATTAGTCACCTGCAACAAAAGGTTGAACAGAACAACACTATTATTCTATCCACCTTGCTTTCATTATGCGGGATATTTGTTCTCCTTTACATTATCAACTACATTTTGAAAAAACCCACGTCGGCTTCTATGTCAAGGTCTATTCAGATGGCAATAAATCAAGTCACTAATGGGTCCGAGGTCGTCCCCAACTTAGGAGGGGAGGAGTTATCATAATATGCTGCAGTTCCCACGCCAAACTCAGCTTTTATTACGTCGTCATAAGCGGATGGTCATTATTGCAAGTGTTGGGAATATTACCCTATACACGAGGCGCATAGTCAGCGTGTTACTGCAATTGACCAGCACTACCACCGTCGCACTGTTCAGGTGTTCACGAATATGATCCTCTACACGAGGCGCTGAGTCCGCATATTACTGCAACCACACCGTCATCACCAACACAGCGTCGACAATCATACTACCTTGGCCAGCGCAACGTCGGCAGAGAGCAACAGGCGACAACATAATTATATTATTAGTTTTAAGTTAGTTCATCTTTATCAAGAGACTCAACAGCACGAAGTTGCTAAATAAAGTTATTCGTAAAAGTAACATAAAAGTTTTTAATTTATACACCAGTACTTTCCAGCTGGCTGACAGGGTAGCAGCTGCAATGAAAATATGCATTCCTTGAAACTGAAAATTGTACTGCAAGGAACGTACTAAAATAAGTAATTCCATTGTTATGATCCCATTATTTTTGGAACGAAGTTCCTTATCGCATGTTACGGAATGGGGGCTAAATGAAAAAAATTAAACAACTTTTTTTTAACACTATTATGCTATAACCAACTATATTGGGTACTTTTGCTTTGGTTTGTGTCTAGACTAACATATGTTGGGAAATTTATTGTTTAATGGGAAGTTTTCTAGGTGGAACCTAGATTACAAAGCTGCTTTCGATAGCCCCATACGGGGAAAACTGTACGATTTATTTCTGAACTTGCGATTCCGGCAAAACTGATGCCCCTCTGTAGAATGACGCTGACCAACACTAAATCAGCAGTGAAAGTGGGGAAAGACCTCACTGAACCATTCTGTACCAAGCGAGGACTTAGACAAGGCGACATACTTTCGTGCAATCTCTTCAACATCTTAATGGAGATAATAATGAGAAAGGCTGCAGTAAATACGAACAAGACCATTAACACGAAAAGCCATATGTTGCTGGCGTATGCTGACATAGACATAGACATCATTGGGCGAAATTTGCGAGAGGTTGCTGCAGTATTTTCAAGAATCGAAAAGGAATCAGCGAAGGTGGGTTTTGCTGTTAATGAGGGCAAGACAAAATTGATGGTGTCAACGACTAGAGAAACCTCTCGATTTGGTCCGCACGTGAACGTTGACAACCGATTTAATTTTGAAGTGGTAGATGAATTTGTTTACCTTGGATCCGCCGTGAACAAGGACAACAGCATCAGCCTGGAGATAATTAGGAGAATTGTGCTTGCAACTAGTTGTTATTTTGGGCTCAGCAAGCAGTTTAGGAACTAAGCCCTCTCTCGACGGACAAAAGTCCAGCTATATCAGAATCTCATTTTACCTGTCTTGACATATGGCTCCGAAAGTTGGGTCATATCGCAGGCGGATGAAAAACACCTGGGAGTATTCGAGAGAAAAATACTCCGTTAAAATATATGGTCCTGTTAGGGAAAACGGCGAGTACCGACGTCACTGGAACGCAGAGCTAAATAATCTATATTCTGACGTGGTCATAGCTAGGCGAATCAAATTATGCCAATTGCGTTGGCTAGGCCATGTTATCAGATTGAATGAAGATGAGCCAGCGCGAAAGGTTTTCGATAACGTAACCGATGGAAGCAGGAAAAGAGGACGACCAAGACTCCGCTGGAAAGAGCAGGCAGAAGAATCCCTCCGTATTCTTGGTGTTACCAACTGGCGAGAAAAGGCGAAGGATAGAGCCAGTTGGAAGAATGTGTTGAAATTTGTTTGTTTAATTAATATGTGTAAGACGTCTGTCTGACCGCATGAGGTTGTAAAATAGTAAATAAAAGTAAGTAAGTTTCTAGGTGTAGCCTGTAACCAAAATATAGTATAAATTGTAGTTTTAAACCCGATAAAAGTGAAAGAAGTTTAAAAAAAGAAAATTTTCTTAAATTAGTGCCTTTTCTTAAAAAGAGTAGGTTTTCTCAAAAAAAAAAAAATTCATATTCTTTTTTTCATTCTTAAAAAAATACCTTATCTACCTTTGCGTAAAAAAGTAAATTTTCATACAAAAAGTACCTTTCTTAAAAAAAGTACTCTATTTTAAATAAGTACCTTTTTTAAAAAAGGACATTATCTTACAACAAATTGCCTTTTCTTAAAGAACTACCTTTGCTTTTTGGGAAACAAAATAACTTTTCTTGAGATAAGTACCTAAAATGTACCTATACTTGAAAAAATACCTTCAAAAAAATACTTTTCTTCAAAAAAAATACATTCTCTTAAAAAAATCCCTTTCTTACAAAAATTCCTTTTCTTAAAAATAAAAGAATAACTTTTCTTTTGGTTTCTTGAGATCAATAGCCTTTCTGAAAATAAAAATAACCTTTTTCTAAACAGAGTACCACTTCTTTAAAAAG
Source organism: Phaonia tiefii (assembly GCA_963931995.1). Lineage (NCBI taxonomy): Eukaryota > Metazoa > Arthropoda > Insecta > Diptera > Muscidae > Phaonia > Phaonia tiefii. The sequence goes on from OZ008368.1 coordinate 50,357,757, forward strand.
TACCTGCTCTTAAACAAAGTACGGTTTTGTAGAAAGCATCCATACTCTTATAGCTTTTTCTTACAAAAAGTACTTCTCCTTAAAATTAGTACCTTTCCTTCAAAAAACATTGGGTTTTAATAAAAGAAGTACATCTCTTTATAAAAGGACCTTTTCGGAAAAATATGGTACATATTCTTACAAAAAGGAGCTAAAAATATACTTTCTTTAAAAAACAAAATATACATATTATAAAACAAAAATCAATGAGTGTTCGAATTCACGGGCGATGTGTTAACACCTCTTTGTTGCACGGTACCTGTTCGATTTCTATGAACAAATTAGTAAATGTCAGATTGGAAAATAAGAAAAAGAATAGCTTTTGTGCTGAAGGCTCTTTTTGCTATTGCACTTTCTTTTTTCTTACATCTGCTTTAACATTAGATGTAATAGTGTTAAAATAATTAAAGCAATATTTAGCTCACTGAAATAATTGTTTTTGTTTTGTCATAAACAGAGCGACGCCAAAAAGTATTGAATAGTATAGAGAACTTATTGCGCTCTTTTTCCGCTCTCATGTAGAGAGTCTGAGTAAAAGAGCATTAATGAGTCTTTTTCTCTTTATAAAATATTTCAATATAAATGTACCATTTTGACAATGTTATTACGTTAAACAATACAAAAAGCTTAAATGCTTCAAAGGCATTAATATTTCACATCAAAATTATGAATGTGGACCAAGTTATGACAAAAAGAGAGTAATACGTTTTGAATTATTCGCCAGATGTCGCCAGTGCTTTTGAGTCATACAATTCGTTCCATGAGTTCTCTAGACTATTCAATACTCTTTGGCGGCGACGCCTGCATGTTTGTTCACTGCCGCTACATCAATACCATCATACTTATTTAGAGACTATTGTTGTACAACAACCACGTATGTGATGCTAATGCTGTGTGTTGTTTGCTTGTGTTCATTTTGATAGATTGCCCTACCCCTGCCATAGATGTTAACACATCAAAAAAAATTCTTAATAAAAGTTTATCATTTTACAAAAAAGCATCTATTCTTAAAGATCCATTTAAATTATCGTAGTTTTCTCGGGCGCCTTAGGCGTGTTGGCACTAACTAGTACATAATATAGCTTTTTCCTTGGCTCATTTCAGGAAAATATGTTCATCTACGACCATCCCCGAAAATGCAAGGGGGCGAAAAGGCAGCTGTTTGAAAATTTTCGGATTGGTGGTCGGAGGTTAATAGGGTAAAATTGCTAAGTTCGGAACCAGTGGTCGGATTTTTTTGTTTTTGGGCTTGTTGGAAAGGCCTTTAAGATACCTTTCGGAATCATTAAAAAATTTAAAAAAAGTGAAATCGCCGAGATACGGATGTATAGATATATAAATGCTTAAAATGGTATACATTACCAGATTATTCACATATTACGTTCTTAATATCTGCGAAAGAAATTAGATAAAATATTTCGGCCTTTTTGAATGGTGAACCCCATAACTAGGGTGGATAATATTTACAGGTGTAAGCCATGAAAGTGGAAATTAATTATATTAACTTTATAAATATATTCGGTTATCATAAACTAACGTATCATATGTTGATAGTACAGCGTCATTAGTAATAAATTTATATTTTATACGCTTTCGATTTATAAATATACACTAAGATTTATTCTGTACTAACCGCAACTTTGAAACCTTTAGCTATAATTTCTGTCCAACTGACTCAATTTCTTTCCATAATAAACTCAATTGTTTCCCAACTCAGTGGATAGTAATTGCTAGAAATTTGAACGGATATTGAGATAATTTCCACGGCTTACACGACGACGTTATAATGCGACTAAAGTGGCTTTTAATAATTTCCTGTTTTTGTATAACAACTTCTTTTGGTCAATATCGGAGTTCCAGGGTGTCAACGGTTCCCATATATGGAGGCAATGGATATGGTGGTACTAGCATAATTCAGCCTGGTTATAGTTCGGCTGTGTTGGTAAGAATATGAATGATCAGTGCAAGCATCTAGGGGAGAATCGGAGAACATTTCAAAAACACATCGTCAAAAATACAAAAACAAGGGATATCCCCTCTAATAGAGAAAAAGAGAGACATGTTGAATCAAATATTGTGACAGTCAGTTGCAATAGAGAGACATGTTTAATCAAATATTGTGACAGTCAGTTGCAGTGCCCGAAACAAGTCGTTGGTGTAAAACAAAAGGCTGAACTACAAAAAAGTATTATTCCCATTAGAAACCGAGGAAAAACAAAATCAGTGGCAGGCTGCTAATATGACCCAGAAATCTACCATACACCGACCGGTTACTAATCAGCCGAAACTACACAGATAAAAATATGACCCCTTAAAATCGATAAGATTGCCTTATTGAGCAATATTCAAAAATTAAATTGTTCGAGTGTTTGGTTGTATTTTTAATTAATGTTATTCTTTGATATTTCGCTACCCTTTGGGTAGCATCGTCTGGAAGATAAACACAATTATTAATTAGAAACGACAAGAATTGATATTGGGATAATTCATAATTGTGTTTATCTTCCTGACGATGCTACCCAAAGGGTAGCGAAATATCGAAGAATAAAATTAGTTAAAATTACGACCAAACGCTCGAACAATTTAATTTTTGAATATAATACGAAAGGTCGGAGAAATCATCACTTACTTACTAGGAATTACCAGGAATTCTTCTTAAAATAGCCAAACAATATGAATTACAACTCTGTGAAATAGATTAACACTCACCTCAGGGCACAATGCGAGTATGCAAGAGGAAAAGAAGAACACCCCAATGTGCCACAATTTGTCCGGACAATTTGTCCGTAACGGACATTCGTTACGAACTCGTAAGGAATTCGTTTTCGTATGAAATTCCTCTCGAAAACGCGAATCGTTTATTGTACTTTCTCGGATCCGTCTCGAACTCGTAACGAACTTCATTTGCGACTCCGTTTCGCATTCGTTTTTTGGAAATAAAACGAATTCGAGACGGTTTCGCTTTTATCATTTTTTGCGCATTCGAAACAGATTCGATCTGAGTTACCATTTGCATTAATAGGAATTTCTGTCTATTTACTTCTATTTATTGGATTTAAATTTTAATTTATTTGGTATATTTGATTCATTTAGAAATACGATCATGAGCGTAGTGGAAAACTTCTTAGCGACGTCCTCCACTGTTGATATTGGATGGTCCTTATATTACTCTTACCTTTGGAAATCGGAATTTCCCTGATACGCTTTTTTCTCTTTTACGGACTCGTAACGGGTTCGAAACGAATTCGAGAACTCACATTTCGCTTTTTTATGATTTTACGGACTCGTGACGAGTTTGAAACAGATCCGCATCCGTTTTTGTGCACATTGGGATGGTCGAAAAAAAGCCGTCCGTTCTGGTGTTGGATTATAGACGTTTCAGTGTGTGTTGACACTAAACCATTGTATGGGAACCGTTTTTGGTATTCGAAAACAGCGACACACATTCAATAACTTCACTGCACTTACTCAACGTGTTTTAAATAGAAAACGGAAGTTCCGCTACTTTCTTGGCTGAGAGCAAATCAGAGTAAAAACAAACACAACCGCACTGAAATGTTTGACTTATGCATTAAACACATAGACGACAGCAAGCTGCACGACGACTGACTTCAAATGTCGTTGGCGACATTTGTCGTTGTGTAGCCACCTTTTTAAATATTTTGAAAACGGCAGCTACAGCGTAAACAGCTGATATTGTGATGCCAATATGACGTTTATTAGACAAACAAACAAACGATTTACATATGTTCTACAAAATAATTTATTGAAAAGAGTATTTGTTTTTGTAATTTCTTTACACGAAGTACATGCATATGTTTTATTTTCATTATAGTTTGTTTATTAATGAGTGGATTAGAATACATTCCGAAGAGGCAGGAAATATTTAAAAGGCGAAGCCATATTTTGGCATACCCCCACACGAAGACCGACTACACAAGAAATCTTTATATAGCGAAATAATATTTTAGCATACCAAGAAGCAATGAAAATACATTCCGTTTTTCACTGAATATGTGTGGTTTTTTTTACAAAACGTGAAAAATTGAACGCGAGTTTGGTTTTGTGCACCTTGAACGCGCATAGTACAACAATAATTTTTTCTGGGCAGAAAATTTTTCAATTCAGAATTATTTGTTTCAACTACGCTATCCACCAAAAAAAATTCGAAAGCCGGCTGATAAAACATTTAATAAATCCCAAAATGTTTGACACAAATTTTCAGTTTTTAGTTAAACGCCTTTAATCTCCAAATTATTACAACTACTTTAGTGCATTACCAACACTGTATCTGATATTGTCGCCTTTCAAAATAGAAATTAGTTTATATTGGCGACAACTGCAACGGTCGTTGTGCCGTCGTGCTGCTGTGACGCCGTCAATGTAATCATTTTCATATAAACGTGTGTGTTTTAATTTTGACAGGTTGTCGCTCGTAGCTTGCTGTCGTCTATGTGTTTAATGCATTAAGTGACAAATGACTTGTAAGCCAAAAGTAATCGAGAACCAAATACTCGAAAATAGTGTACTCGTTAAAGCAGACAGCGAGTGAAGTACATAATTGAGCAAATTACAGTTGAACAAAGAGAACAGAAAAAAATAAATGTATTTATGTAAATATATGTATTTATGTAATATATATAGATCAGTATATCTGGCAGTAAATTCAAAGAAAACAAACGAGTTAATGTTAATTTCAAAAACCATTTATTTTGCACCGTTTTTGTTTGAAAAGAATATTAAAACCTATAATTCCTAACTTAAGCCTTAGGTTTTTATGTCTATAAAAAAAATGCAATTCTTATCTTTCAAAATCATTAATATTTTACATTGATAATTTAATTTAAATAAAAAATTCAATTAATAGAAATGTTTTTAAAATGCTCGTATTAAGCACTTACATAATTCCATTCTATTGCAAAGCAAATTCTACTATTATTTTCTATTGTAAAGCAAAAAATATCAACAATTATAACTGTAAACCATGTGTGTGTGTGCATACACCGAACAAATCATAACTACTCGAAACCTTGCTCACTTTTCGAATACTTGCTCGCTTCTCGAAAACCTGCGCCCTTCTCGAGACAATCTCTCATCTCTCTGAGTTCTCTCTTGCTTTGTTTAATATATTCGCTCGAATCAAGAACTTCAGTGTAGAGTCGTTGGTGAAAACTCGTGTTCGTCATTAAACGAACCGTTTTGGGTGCTATCACTGACGTTATCGTTTTGTTTGTAAATAATTCTCGCTTCAGTATACCCGTTTAACGAGTGCAGTACCATACACAGTGTTACAAATGTAATTATGCAATACTTTAGTTGACACTTAGGGATCTTCGATCGATACTAATTCGCATATGTAAATTGCATAATTGAGTTTGTATATACATATACGAAGATGATGCAAGCACAGTAGTTAGGCATCTGATGATGAACTTGTCACGGAGTTCGAAACTAGTCATGCCAGTGAGTGTGGGCTCAACTGAATTGTCTATTATATCCAACAAAAACCAACCATTTTTCAATTAAAAAAAAATATTCCTGACCTTGTAAGCTTGTAGTATGGATTTCTCATACATTAACTAATAACTAGCAATATCGCTCATAAAATCAAATTCAAATATATGAATTTTCATTTCCATCTCTTTCAATTCATAGAGAAAATCTTATTGCAACGTTTGACTGGTAGCCTTATAGTTTATATGTAGAAAATCATATTGTTAGTATTAAACAACATGGGAATCTCCCCAAAATTCTAAAATAAAATGGTGCTCATATTTTTCAAACTACTATGTGGCATAAAGAAAGGAATTAACTAGATATCGCACATGCCTTGGGAAATTTCTTGTTCAATGGGATATTTTCTAGATGGAGCTGGATGCAATAGTTACAACGTTTGATCCCAAACAAAATATACCTTGCTAGATGTATTTAGAACAGGTGCTAACAATAGCTGTGAAAGGCAACATCAACAAGGATTTTGTTTTTGTTTTGTTGTCCGTTGCTCTGAAATTCAACACAAACGAACACCAACAATAACAGTAAACAAAAATACACAATCAAAATAACAAAATTTTAATTTGAAAGTGGGGAACAAAACGATATAACAAAATTAAGTTAGTTGTTCGAATAACACATCCTGGAAAATGATACTTTTTTGTATGTATCAAATTTCCCACAGTGTTGAATAAAGGTCAATGAAAGTTATGAGAAACTTCAGTGAGAGTTACAAAACGACAACACAGCACCTAGTGGTAGTACTTAACAACGCCTGTGCGATATCTACTTAATTCCTTTATCTATGATAGGTATGTAAGGCAACATCAACAGGGATTTTGTTTTTGTTTTGTGGTCCGCTGCTCTCTAATCCAACACAAACGAACACCAACAATAACAGTAAACAAAAAGATGCAATCAAAATTACAAAATTTTAATTTGAAAGTGGGGAGCACAACGACATGAAAAAAACTAAATTAGTTGTTTGAATAGCACAACCTGGAAAATGATTCTATTTTTGTATTGAAAAAATGTCCCACACTGTTGAATAAACGTCAGTGAAAGTTATGAGAAACGTCAATGAAAGTTACAAAACGATAACACAGCACCTAGTGGCAGTACTTGACAACGCCTGTGGGATATCAACTTATTTCCTTTATCTATGCCATAGATAAAGGAATTAACTAGATATCGCACATGCCTTGGGAAATTTCTTGTTCAATGGGATATTTTCTAGATGGAGCTGAGTGCAATAATTAAAACATTTGATCCCAAACAAAATAAACCTTGCGAGATGTATTTAGAACAGGTGATAGCAGTAGGTGGTGTAGGCAACTTCAACAGGCATTTTGTTTGGTTTAGTGGGCCGATGCTGTACAAGTCAACACAAACGAATACCAACAATAACAGTACACCAAAAAAGCTCATAACCAAAATGCATTTGAATTAGAAAGTGGGGAACACAACGACATGGAAAAAATTAAATTAGTTGTTTGAATAGCACAACCTGAAAAATGATTCTATTTTTGTATTGAAAAAATGTCCCACACTGTTGAATAAACGTCAGTGAATGTTATGAGAAACGTCAGTGAAAGTTACAAAACGACAACACAGCACCTAGTGACAGTACTTGACAATGCCTGTGGGATATCTACTTATTTCCTTTATCTATGATCTATGCTATGTGGCATCCATATAAAATGTTGTTCTATTAAGATATCAACATACTCCTCTAGAGGGAGCCACATTAAAATATTTTAGGTGGCTTTCATATACTTTTCCAGAGATTCACTTAAAAAAAATACGGTTTCCTTTTGATACTCGTTTTATGTAAAGTAGATAACTTCTTATTGTTAGCCAATAATATGATATGCCCTTATAATATAAGAGATTTTATATATTTTCTATGGGATTTCCACATTGATTCAAAGATATTTATATTCAAAATAAGAAGATTTCTTCTTATTAATATGTGGGTTAAAAAACAAAGTGATCGTCTCTATGATTTTAAGGTGACAATCTTCTTGGATGAAAACCATAGAGACTTCTTGTTGTATTTCTTCCATTTTATGTGGTCAATTTTTCTCTATGTAGATCTGCAGTAATCACCAAGCAAAAGCAATAGACAACCCAAAGTTTGAATAGTAACACAGCTTCGACATAAAAGGTGTCTCAGTAAGAATGCACTTTTTCATTTTAAAATAAAAACACGTATTTTTGAGATAGTTGCGATTTTTTTTATAGGATTGTAGAGAAGACATGTTTCGATTAAGTATGGAATAAAATATCCGTCAAATGGCCACCACGGCCTTGATGACAGGCCATTAGTCTTTTCATTAAATTTTCCATGACTTTTTCACAGAGATATGACTGCATCTCACCGATGACTTGTTGGATCTCGGATTTGAGCTCACAAATTGTTTCTGGTTTATTCGCATAAACCCGAGATTTCAAAAGACCCCAAAGTAAGAAAACACACAACGTTAAATCGCCTGATTTTGGTGGCCAGTTGGCGTCAGAATTTCTTGAAATAATTTGTTCTGCAAATCGATTGTTTCATGTGCGGTGTGACAGATGGGGCCGTCTTGTTGAAGCTACATGTCCTCCAGATCCATGCCGTCCAGTTGCGACCACAAGAACTCCGTTATCATGTTCCTGTAATGAATGACGTTCACAGTCACTGCAATTTCGGTCTCATCTTCAAAAAAGTAATGTCCAATCACGCCGCCTGACCAAAATCCGCACCAGGCAGTTGCGCGTTGTGGGTGCATTTGTTTCTCATGGATTGCATGAGGATTTTCTGAGCTCCAAATTCGACAATTTTTATGTATTCAGATGGAAATGCGCTTCATCTGAGAAGATGAATTTTTCTAAAAAGTTGGCATCGAATTCACTTTGCTCCATTACATATTGAATGAATTACCAGCGCTTTCCATGGTCTACTGGTTTGAGCTACTGCGTAAGGTGCATTTTGTTCCCATGAAGGTTGAGGTCTTTTGTCAAAATTCGCAGCGAATTGATGTTTACGAGTTTTCTGCAACACTATCGTTTACATCAGCAATGTTTCAAGGGACCGACCGATACGTTGACGCTCAGGAGTCTTACTGTCCATAACCGATCCAGTTTCTTCAAAATTTGTTGACCACTTTGCCAATGGTTGACACATTAGGTGCACTTTCTCGACTGAAAATTCTTCAAAGTTTGCGAGCGGTCTCAGCATAACTGTCCCAATTTTTGGAATAAGTTTTCGCAATTATAACGCGTTGTCCTTTCATAAAGCGCTCCATTTTTAATAATCGGAATAAACATATGTGACAGCTGTCAAATTTCAGAGTTGCCGGTTGCACAACAAAAAAATTACACAAAATTTAAAAAGTGCAATCTTACTGAGACACCCCTTCATAAGAATACAACTACTCTCTACAAAAATAAAGCGTCAACAAAAGTAGGATAACGTATAAATTCATCGCCATAACATAAATATTCACTACGGCAACGAATAAGTCATCGTATGTACAAAATAGTTAATTGAAACAATGCATTTTGCACGTTAGCTCACGTTTGATGTAAATAGTCGTCGAGGTGATAATTTGTTTCATTGTAAAAAAAATACTACTAGAAACTTTCAGGGTTGTAGTCGAACTGAAGTCTGAAAAGAAATACAATAAATAAGAAATAGAGACAAACATGGCCGACAAAGTAGGTCCATGAGCAAAACAAATAAATCAGAAAGATTTTTAAAAGACCCGCGATCCAAATTCACGAAATTAATACAAATATTTATATTTAAAACTAGGAAGTCAATCCAGAAATTCTTGCATTTTTTTTACAGAACAGACCTGTTGGCTCAATATATTATACCCCTGGCTCTATTTATAGTCCCAATGCACCAGGCTATACTACTTGGCAGGTAAGTGGAAGTATCTTAAGATATTTGTCATAATCCCAGTAACATCTTTCCTTACTTCAGGTGACACCCGGAGTCAACACTTACAATTCGTTGCATGTGAGTTAACGTGGGTTTGGTAACCGATTATTTTAACGTATACATTTGGCCTTTAATAAATTTCAGATTCCCCGAGCGGCTTCAGCCCCGCTATTGCCTTCACATCGGGTATTGGTAAGTAATTCGATATTTTGTATACCCCCAGCAACCTATTTGATGGTGTGACCTAACACCCGGTGTCAACACGTACAATACGTTGCATGTGAGTTAAAGGGGGTTTGGTAACCGATTATTTTAACGTATATATTTGTCTTTTAATACATTTTAGATTCCCCCAGCAGCTTCGTCCCTGCTATTACCTTCCCATCGGGGTTTGGTAAGTTCTAATAATCCTAAAATGATAAAACAGGATTTCTCAGTGAATTTTCGACTTGATTTTTTTAAAACATTTTGTTCGGAATTTTGAACCGAAAGTTACCTGAATTTCTGAACCAAACTATTGATTTCTTTCACATTTAGAGAATTCCAACCTGACCTAACTTAGCCTATCCTAAACTAACCCAACCCAACATAACCTAATCAAACACAACCTTAGCTAACTTAACCGAACCCAACCCAACCTAACCTAATCTAACCTAACCTAACTTAACCTAATTTAACCTAACCCAACCAAAACACTCGGTAGACGATTTTCTAGAAGAATAGACCAATAACTACAAATAACTCCACAAAAATCCGATGACCTTAAAGGGCTCCATGGTCTTCAACAGTTCAAGGGAACTTTGCTAGAGTTAACGTTCCTGTCAAGCTGTTCCTTATAACCTTACAACTTGTCAAATTATTTACATTTTTATTTTCTATTCCAGTCATCGATTCCTGTGGTCCAAAAATTAAATACCATGCATGTAAGTTAATCGTTGCGACATAACGGATTAGATAACATCTTTATGTTCTAATAACAGGTCCCTCGAGCCGCCTCAGCGCCACCATTATCATCAATCTTGGTACAGGTAAGTGTCATAGAATCAGGGTTCGTATTTCGTGGGTAATGGGTTACCCTGGGTAATGAGTATTATTACCGTGGGTAATGGGTATTATTACCGTGGGTAATGGGTATTATTACCGTGGGTAATGGGTAACCCATTATTATTGCCGTGGGGAATAGGTTTACCCATTTCGTTTTCCCATTACGATGAGGAATAACCCATCACGATTACCCACAGAGTAATGGGGAAAATAATGGGCAGCTACCCCCATTAATGTGGAATTACCCATCACGATTACCCATTACCCTCAGGGAAATGGGGTAAATAAAGGGTAGCTCAACACTACGATGGGTAATGGGTTAACCCGGGGTAACCCATTACCATTTTTTGATCGAAAATAGGAAAAAAAATTCCATATTTCGGAAACGGAGCGTTCAATCGAAAAAATAACCAATTTTTGCCAGTTTCTAAGGGTTTTTCATAAAGTGGTCCAATTCGTATGGAAGAAATTTTTTCGAAAACTTGCCGAAAAAGAAAATCTCTATAATTAAAAAGTGGCTATAACTCGGAAACAGTGCGACCAATCGAAAAAATATTAAAAATTTTAGCTCCATAAGAGGCTTCAACCAATGCGTGTGGCATAATTTTTTTTAAATCGCTAAAACTAAAATTATATTTTTAGCGATTTTTTTAAATTGATGCCATATTGAAGACATCCATTGGTTAAAGCCTCCGACGAAAGTAAAATATGTATTATTATTGGAGGCACCGTTTCCGAGTTATAGCAATTTTTTAATTTTTGCGATTTTTTTATTTTTGAAAACCCCTTAGAAACTTGGGAAATTCCGTATCTCTTCGATTGGACACTCCGTTTCCTAGATATAGACATGAGGGCGTTTTAGCGATTTTTATAATCGAAAAATTTTAGTTTTAGCGATTTAATTTTTTTTTATAAGTGTTGCTGTTTCCATTGGTTAAAGCCTCCGTTGGAAGTAAAATTGCTATTATTTTTTCGATTAGAGGCACCGTTAGCGAGTTATAACCACTTTTTGCATAACTTTTTGCATAACTTTTTGCATAGCGAGTTATAACCACTCTGCATAGAATACAAAACAATAATTTTGATTCATCAATGCCCTCTACATACATATGTATATATCAAGTGTCAACTGACCATAAAGTAATAATGAGATTCTAAAATTTAATTATAGCCCACGTATGTTAGTCCAACATCAAACACAATACCTGCACAAACCTCCAATTCAATTCCGGCTTCAATTCCACGGGAACAGATATTAAAAACAGTAAATGTACGTGGAGAATATTAATAACTGATTCGAATGTTTATTGCCTCTTCTTTAATTTAAAAGTGATATTTTCGTTTTCAGAGACCAAACAAGATGTTATTACTACCGTCATCAAGAAAAATGCAGCTCGTAAGTATTTGCAAACTCTTTGGCTAATTGCTGGAAACTAACATTTCACCCTTCAGAATCCTAACAACAATATCGATTCTCAAACTTCTGCATCATCAAACGAATACCAACTTTCCTTGGTAAGTACGAAAATAATTATATTGAGAATTTTTAAATTGTACTCCCTTTTTTTGTTAAGCGTCCCGACACTAGATCAGTAAGCCAACCCTCGGGAAGGCCTTTAAGGCAGGCCGGTTATGCTTCGCCAGTTGTTAATCCAGTGGAAAGACCTCAGGTAAGTACTTAGTACCCGAAAGTACAAATTTCCTTACAGCCAAACAAAATCTCAAATAAATGAACTTCGTTTTGGGACTGTAATTGCAGCAAGCAAACATTTGTTGAATGAAACCTACAATTTGCTTTACGATATGTAAATATGATCGTATACGATAACCGATGTATAGCAACTGCACTGAAAGAATTTTCTTCACATTATTACTGAAACATTCTTCATTAAAAATTCTTCATTATCCTCTGAAGTTTTTCATAGACTTCATAGATCCTATGAATATAATGTTATGAATTTTACGAAATTTACGGAACGGTTTCATAGAAAATTTGCATTAAAAATTTGGATTTGACACAAGCATGCACAAGCAGAAGCATTGTAATTGTTGTTGGAGATGTCGCTGTACAGCATGAAACTAAATCAAAAGGGTTAAGAAAATATTTAGGAAGATTATTAGTTTAGTGTTACAACAGAGTTGGAGCCGGTAACATGGAAATTATTATATTTCTAGCGTGGTGTTTTGCTATGTTTTTCGTCTTCCTTACTCTTTGCTGCATAGAGTAATATACATAGAGTCTGCAACAACGGTTTTTCTTGGACCGGAAACCAAGAAAAGTCACTGGAAAAGTTGGAGCAAGTGTTATACAGACTTGGCAACCCATGCAAAATGAGAACAATCTTTATTTTTATAAACTTGTATTTTAATTGCAATCTCTATAAATAATTTTACTCTAACACTTCAATACATTTTCCTTTATTTCACTTGTTATCCCATTTGTCCTCGATTTAATTTTCACAAAAATACTCTCAGTTGATGACTTTTGTACTTTTGTTGCAATGCACAAAGGCAAATGTGTGGAAAACGCATTGAGCAACCCTACATACTACCAGTCATCTATCGCTATTTCTCTTTCTTACTTTATCCTGCATGTTTTCCTAACTCTAAGGTTGATCAGCTGTTGCATAGAACTCCCCTGCTTTGCTGTTGTTTGCATGGCATACGCGGCAACAACAAATATTTTCGTATTTCTCTTTGCGCGATAAAAACTAATAATCGTTACAAAAACGATAAACAATCGTTATTATTCCCCATGATCCTCACCCCCTCTCTCTATGATTCGTAGAATCTGTGAAATATATTCATAAATTCCATGATGGATTTTCATAGGTCGTATGCAATTTATTCAAAGTTATTATGACAGATATTCATAGATTTTAGGAAGCTTTCATAGATTTAGCTTCATATAATCCATGAAATATTTCATAGGCGGTATGAAATATTTTCATAGAATCTATGAAACATTTTCATAGAATTTATGTAGCAATTTCATATATTTTACGAAGTTTTCATAAAAAAATTCATAAATTTAACTTAATGGAATCTATGAGAATCTTTCATAGATTCTATGAAATGTTTCTTTGGCTGAAAAATAATGAAAAAATTCAAAGAATCTATGAAGAAATTCATAGGTGTTATGAAGATAATTCTCTCAGTGTGTAAGATCAAAACAAATGTTTCTGATAAAAAAAATGTGTCCATTAACTGCTTTTTCGTGTACCGCAAACGGGCTATAGTAACTCCAAACTCAAAAAGGCTGTTACAAGAAACGACTCCATCCATAAGTCTAAGTAACAAAGAACATATTTTTGGCCACCAAAAGTATTTTTTCTCCAAATGAGCTCTAAACGTCTGTGTTTTTTTTTGCGTGTAGTTACAGATCAAGCCGCTTCTGAAAATAAATATTAACTGAGATACTCAAAAGCTTTAAAATTATCGCGACCTCAACTCAGGGTAGAAATATTTTTTTGGATAGATAGATAATTTTAGTATTGAGCGCTTAGCCATGTCAGTTTTTAATTTGAATCCTTTCCTTCCATTTTTAGAGTCTTGACGGCAATTATGAAGACATTCCTGCGACTGATGATAATAACTGGCATGCCGAATATGATGGGACCTATTGGGATTCGGCAACAAATCAAAATACTCCGCACATTTCAACAAAAATTCTAAGTTTTTTCATGGCCACTCTTATGATTCTATATTTCTGTTAAATTAAATAATAGAGGTTGAAGTAATACATGTTATTCGAAAGAAATATGCAAATTTTCTAAAGGGAAAATATTATAAAATAATTAAATATTATGAGGAGAAAATAAGTACAGACTTAAAAGAGAATCGATCCATTTATTGAAAATCAAATCTTAAATTAATTATCAGCCCATCCTGTGATCTCTACAGGATCTTCATAATGAATCAACAATGCAAAACCATTAGCGGCTAAATTCAAATGCTGGCGGGTTAAGAGAAAGGGGAATGTTTAGATTTTGTTCATTTTACGCTTCGAAACATCTCGCGTAGCATTAGTGTCTCGTGCCATGGCATATTTCTGGGCATACACTGAAATCAGCAGGTCGTCCTGCGGGTGAAAAGCCCGCTTTAAGATCCGAAAGTGATATCGAAAAAGACACTTCGCCACTTAGTTTGTGGCAGCAAATTATTCGTGTCTTTTCCACTTCGGATCCAACTTCGAATGTCTGTCGGATGTTTTTCGTGTTTCATAATTCAACTGTTCCTATGAGAAACTAAATCAGGGGGTTTCGATAAAACAGCTGGTCGAGCTTCTACCTGCAAATTTGATACAGGACAGAATGTGAAAGAGAGTGAGCCCATCCTGTGATCTTTACAGGATATTTATAATGAATCAACCATAGAGTAAATATGGGTAGAGAAAATCTTTCACTCACAAAATTTCTGACATTTGTCCTCGTGTGATGTATACGTTTGATGTTGCAAAGAATTGCTTTACTAATACCAGATAGAGGCAATGGTTCAAAACAACGAACAAAATAACAACAACGGCATTTCGTTTTGTGTGTTAAAATTAATGTGTTAAATACAACACAAATGTATGCTAACAATAACAGTCAATAAAAAAGTTTAAAACACATTTAAAATTCACCGTTTTTCACCAAAATGGCATGAAAAATTAAAGCAAGAAGTTATTGTAATTCCACCTGGTGTGTATCACTTTTCGTCAAACATCTCTCTATCACACCGACCGCATCACGAAGAGTGTGAAAGGAAACGTCAGATGAGACAAATGTCTTTTCGTTGTTTTGTTCGTTGTTTTGAACCATTGCCTCTATCTGGTATTAGTAAAGCAATTCTTTTCAACATCAAACGTATACATCACACGAGGACAAATGTCAGAAATTTTGTGAGTGAAAGATTTTCTCTACCCATATTTACTCTATGAAAAAAATCGTATCAAGGCTTTCGTTAGCACAGTGACTTTCTGCGGGAATTTCTCTTTATATCATTCTCTTTGAACTCTCTTTGAACTAATATCATATTTCTATTTTTTTTTTGTTTTGACTTCAAAATAGTGTATTTTTTTCTTTTTCCCATTTTATTCATATAAGTTCAGCTGTTTTTCCTTTTGTACTTCTGCACACGCGTACGCTTCACATGAATAATTTTCTACTAAACCGAAAAATTAGAGAGCGTTTGCACGTTTATACACAAAAAACGATCGAAAATGAAACATCCGTGTTTTCGGCTTTTCCGGATGCGTATTTCCGTTCGATGCAAACAACATAAACAGAATTTAGCTGTCATTAGTATCAATCAAACACTATTTAAACTTAGTTTTCTGCATGGTCATAGAGATTGACTTCGTTGGTCTCTCATTCTACATCATTTCCCTACATGCTGAAAAATTTGTCGTTTTTTGTTGTTTGGATGCAAATATACTATACTTGTTTGCAAACACATTGTGTTTTCTATTCAATATTACATATTTGAGCCACAATTATTAATATGTTATAATATATGTGTTTGCGACCCAAATATATATGTATTTGTGAGACAAATATAGCTGTGTTTGCTGCACTGTTTATGCTCTCTCGAGAGCAAGATAATAATAGAGGGACAACGAGGGAGTCTATCTTGTAAGTGTGTATCATCGGTATTTTTGCTTTCTTCTCTCAGTCAGTGATTCATAAATATTCCTGAATGTGCGTGTAAATTGCAGATGATGTTGCATGCATTCCGTTGTCAATGGATCATTGGACAGAGGATATCAAAGGCGCTTGATCAGTGAAAAATTAATAAAAAAGGTCGGAGCGTTTAATGGTTTGTGATGTTGCTTTGGTTTTTGTGTATGTGTTTCGTATATATGAATGTGTGCTACCAAAGTGAAAAAACAATTTTGAAGAAAGAAACTGGAAAGGGCAACAACGTGAAGCCCTTTGTCTATCTGAGCCTTTACTGAGACAACTGGAAAGGCGGACCATTTGTGCCTTCGGAAAACTAAAACGTGAGAGACAACAAAGAAAGCAGAAGCAAAAAGAGCAACTGATTCTCATTTCACGAAAAAGAGACAAATAATGCATTCAATGCAAGTAATTTTTACAGTTTAAAATCTTTTAAGTTGTTGTATTCATTATTTATAAATGTGGATTTATATTGATAAAATTAATTATAATAAATCATACAAATATATTGAATTCAGAGAATAATTCGTTTCTAAATATTATTCTGATTGGGCGGAAATACGCTCATGTTTCCACGTAAGTATATGGCCGTCGGTGGTGCAATGGTTAGTGTGCGCGCCTTTAGTACATGAGATCCTGGGTTCGATCCCTGCTCTGACCTCCTTAAATTTCTTTAGACGGCGGTCACCTAGTATAGTGACGGCGACACTATCGAGTATTTAGCCTTGAAAAGGCTTCTCAAAATACCTTTCGGAACCGGTGTAAAACTGTAGGTCCCAATCAGTGAGTATAAATCTCGAAAGCGCACCGCTTACTGGTTGTGAGAAGCTCTCCCCGATTCCTTCATGGGATGTAATGGGAAATTAGGTATTTATTTTTTTTATATGGAGGTTTGGGGAAAACACGCGAATGCTTCCACGTAAGTATATGGATGTTTGGGATGAAGAACGCATATGTGTCCACGGAAAAGCATACATGTTGGCCAGTAAATATGCTACTGTTTGCAGTTAAATACAAGTGTGTTTAGGACTTGGAAACATATAAATGTTTGAAGTGTGTTCCAAACATACACATGGTTCCTGCAGAATATGTTTGCGAGAATATGTTACAGATGACGTTTTTTCCGAGTGCAGTACCTTTTCCATCAGCTGTGCCATAGAAACCCCGTGCAGTATCCAAATATTTGCCTACAAACTCATTTGTGCAAACGTTTGTTACCTAATATTTTGGCGGTCAGGAGCTTCATGACAAAACAATTTGTCAAAATTGTCACGCATTTTACGCAAAATATTTTCCCGTCTGATCCATGAAAAAAAATACTCATGGTAGAGGTGTTGTTGTTGGCAAAACAACATACATTTTATTTTTGTTTCTCACTTGCGTTATGTCAAATCCAACACTAGCGTGAGTTAGCCCACCATTGTATCCCATATATTTCGATGGTGGGCTAACTTCACAGTAGTATATAGTAGTGTGAAGTTGGCCCACCTTCAAATTCTATTGTATTTAAATCACACCAAGCATATAAATTTCATTACACTGGTCATTAATAAAGTGTAATAATGTTCAAAATACACATTGAAGATATCGAAAGGATACAAGGTCCTTTAAATGCAATTATCCTGCCCTATATATGCCATTACCCATTAAATTGTATGATAATTTTATCGAACAGGTTCCCGTTTTTAGTATTAACAATAAGACATTTTTAGAAAAATTTCAAGGACATTGAAAAAGGACTAGGTTCTTAAAATCGAAGAATACCAATATCAGACATATATATGAAACTTCTCAGAAAATTAAAAAAAGTTTGAAAAATTTTCACACTTTAATATTGTGATATGTTGTTGAAAATACCAAGTAGAAATTTTATAAAAAATTTCAAGGACATTGAAACAGGTCTAGGTCCTTAAAATCGAAGAAAACTAATATCCACCATATATATGAAACTTCTCAGAAAATTAAAAAAAGTTTGGAAAATTTTCACATATTAATATTCTGATATGTTGTTGCAAATACCAAGTAGGAATTTTATGAAAAATTTCAAGGACATTGAAACAGGTCTAGGTCCTTAAAATCGAAGAAAACCTATATCCTCCATATATACATTTCATATATCATGTTCCAACAACAACGAACAGGTTCGACGTATATTCGGTCTCCCTTTGCTGGGTGTAAAATATATAACTGAACTCTTCTTACCCACATGCGATGATAACCAGTGTTGGTAAATGCATGAAACAAGAAAATTGTTGCCTACCTTCTACAGATTTCCGCAATATTAAACAATTTAGAATATGTCATATAAGGACCTAGATCTGTTTCAATATCCTTGAAATTTTTTATAAAATTTCTACTTGGTATTTGCAACAACATATCAGAATATTAAAGTGTGAAAATTTTCCAAACATTTTTTAATTTTCTGAGAAGTTTCAGATATATGGAGGATATTGGTTTTCTTCGATTTTAAGGACCTAGTCCTATTTAAATGTCCTTGACGTTTTTATATGAAATTTCTGCGTCGTACTTTCAACAGCGTACGTGAATATTAGGTTTGAAAATTTTCCAATTTTTTTTTAATTTTTTGAGAAATTTTCATATACATATACAGCGGCAATTCGTTTTCACCGATTTTAATTAGCTTGTCTTATTTCATAGTCCTTGAGTGTTTATTTCTAAATTTTCTAGTAGATAATAGTAAAACCATATAAAGAAATTAAAATTTTTTTATCTTTTTTAACCTTTGTGAACTTTTTCTGAAACATACATTAAAAATGTTAAATTTCATCCATTTTAAAGATCTCTTCACATAGCAATGTCCTGAATTTTAGATTACACATAACATCCTGAATAGCGTATCTAGAATTGACGTTAGAACTTTTCCAATCGATTTGGTATATTTTAACGTTGTACAGAGAAGTGGGCCAGCCATGGTGGGCCAACTTCACTTCGGTAATCCAACACATACGTACGCCAACAATAAATGTAAACAAACACATCCAAAAGCAAAAAAAGTACATGTGAACATGACAGTTCGAAAGTGATTTGCAATGTAAACAAAGCAAATCAGCTGTGCTTATGCGTTTACCATATATGAATTCATCTTGGTCTGATCTGAGCTTTACCTGGCGTTTACACGGGACAGTGTTGCTCCGACAGTAGCAATATATTCACACTATTTTACTACCACACTTACACTTCTGCCATTTGCCTCGCGACTGTCTCTAATTTTTCGACGACAGTAACTTCGGCAAGCGATTTGACGTAATTGGTCAGATCGGTGACATTTCGTGGTAATTTGTGAAAAACAAAGCAAAACATCGCATACATATCGCTCATTTGCTCGTATAACGTCATAACACAAAAAACCCCATTTTTGACTTAATGATGCAGGAATGTGTATTTTAACATGATCTTTGATCTATCAAATTATGGTATTGCTATCTTCTTTACTCATTACATGGCAGCAAAAAATGCCGTTATTTCGTTTGGCACCTTACTCGCTTTATTATTTGCGAGAGCGGCTTATCTTAGTTGCGCATTGATCGTTTGAGTGAAAGAACGTTTTCGTGATAAGGAATAGTGAGTGACACATTATTAGTAGTGACGTTCTTTTTGGAAAAGTATGAACATTTTTATCGTTGGTAATTTTCATGAATATTGTGTTATTGTGAGTTATGCCAGTGTAGTTGAAATAATTTCTTCAAACCAAGCTCGTCATAACGCAACATGTGTCGTTATTGATAAAAAAAACTATTGCGAAAATTGAAATTTTTTTTGTTATGCCGTTATGGTTTATAACATGAGTTGTTGTAACAAGTAAGTTTTAAAAATTAAAAAACAATGTGTCGTTCTAGTCGAAAATATAGTTTGCTGTACAAGATTTGTGCTGTGTATAATTCATAATGATACATTATTGTTGATTAAATTTTCTATGTATAAAATGTAGTTAAATATTTTCAGATCATCTATAAATGTCTTCCGCTAGAAACTCTTCATATTCATCATCTACGAACTCATCTTCGTTTTCAGAAGATTTCGACAATTCTGAAGATGACAAAAATTACTTACCCGATAGCGCTAATAACAGCGAAAGTGATGACGAAAAATGTGAAGAAAACACTACATCTGAAACGACTATATCTGATATCGCTAACATAAGTAATGATGACTTAGGCTCAAGTACTTCAAAAAAGAAATCAAACACTGAAAATTCATTCTTAAATACATCGGAATTAACTATATTAACAAGTCCAGTTAAGAAGAGTAGAAAGAGAAAATTAAACCGAAATAGTTGGAAGCAAGCTGTAATGAAGAAGAACAGAAACAGTGGAAAAGAGTATGAAACACACACAAAAAGCAAAACTATTAGGGCTGAAAGACAAATGAAATCGATGTGTCCCGAAAGCTGCAAATTTGAGTGTTCAACTAAATTCACCGAAGATGCAAGGAAGCATTTGTTTTCTTCTTTCTGGGCACTAGCCGACATCGAATATCAGCGACAATTTATTGCTAATTGTGTAAAAATAGTTGAGCCACAATACCGCTACATTCGTATTGGAGGTACGAGAGCACAAAGGCAAAAGAATGCTGCATAATATTTCAGACATGGTGGTGAGGAAGTGCGTGTTTGCAAATTGTTCTTTCAAAACACGTTAGATATAACAAACCGTACAATTCGTACGGTGTTAGAGAAACGATATAAGGTTGCCGGTAATGTTCTAGAGACCGATCAGAGAGGAAAACATGGCAAGCAAAAATCGCTCGATCCAAAAATAAAATCTGGTAATAAAGAATTTGTGGACTCAATACCGCAAATTGAAAGCCATTATACTCGTGCAAATACTTCGAAAACACTCATTGATGGGAGCAAATCGATTGCCTCTCTTCATAAGGACTATGTGGATATGCGTAAATCAAAAAACGAAGCGTTTGCCAACTATATGTATTTTTCCGAGTTTTTACTAAGGATTTCAATATTTCTTTTTTTGTGCCTAAAAAAGATCTTTGCGAAACATGCACAACTTATAATAACATGGATGAAACTGAAAAAAAAATAATCAAGAAATGTATGACCTTCATCAGAATGAAAAGAATTTGTCAAGAGAAGAAGAAAAAATAACAGTTGTCCGAGGCCTTCGGCCACGGACTGTCCCTGCAAGCTGTGTCAGAGACACGGCCATTAAGTTTAACGTAGAATACGCCATCCGATAAGACAGAAAACATATATAACAATAAATGATAAATAACATAAGCAAATGAATTTATTTATTTGATAGTTACTTTTGATAATATACATAAGCTTATGGTAGGAAAAATAGGATAAATATGTTTTTAAATTAAAAGAGTAACGATAAATGATAAATAACAGACGCAAATCAATTTGATTTATAGTTTTTATAATTATATATCCATGTTACATTCAAATTCACATTTAACATTTTGTTTCACTTAAATACATAAGTAAATATACGAAATTTCAATATTTCATCAATCAAAACAACAGCCGAAGGTTTGTGTCCACACTGAAACAGCAGCATAGTTTGTGTTCACGCTACAAACTCATACACTCAACCAAACACCGCACATATGTTTGAGTGTATGTGTTTAAACAATTTTCATTTGAGAAATTTAAATATTAGGAAGATATCAACCAATATGAAATGTATATCAAACGAGAGATAACATCTTCATTTACCTACAAAAAAATTTTTAAAAAAAAGTTATCTCGCCGTTTCCTCATAATCAATGAAATAAAGATTACAACAATAACAATCTGACATGACTCCCTATACCGTAAGGTAAGACGTATTCTACGCCAAAAGAATGGACAAGGTTGAAAGAAAACGTTTTTGTTGCTGTGTATGATTTGCAAGCCGTTATGCCTTTACCTAAGGGTGACGTATCAGCTTTTTATTATAAATCAAAACTTAACGTATATAATTTCACGATTTATGACATCAAAACTAATAAATGTGACTGCTTTGTTTGGGACGAATCAAACGGAAACCGAGGAGTGTATGAATTGGGCACGTGCGTACTTAAATACCTCGAAAATTTGTCGAAAATACATGACGCTGAAATTATATTTTACTCTGACAATTGCGCTGGCCAACAAAAAAATAAATTTATGATTGGTTTATACCTGTACGCCGTCCGTTATTTGGGAATAAAATCAATAACACATAAGTTTTTAATAAAAGGTCACACACAAAATGAAGGAGATTCAGCCCATTCCTTAATAGAAAGGGAGGACGGAGTCCTACATTTCGATTATACGATCAGCAAAAAAGAAGGGTGATCCATTTCATGTTAACGAATTCTGTTTTGATGATTTTTGGGATTTAAAAACACTAGCAACTGAGATTGGACCTTTAAATATGTCACAGTTAAAATTGTCAGATGTTAGGGTGCTTGAAGTAAGACGCGAATCACCGACGTCAGTTTTTTACAAGACTTCGTACACTGAAAGTGATTTCCAAAACGCTACTGTTATAAAAAGACTAAAAAAGAAAGATGATATTGTCACCTGAAGCAAAGCTTTCTTGAAAAAACCAGAACTTTCAAAAAAGAAGAAAGACGATTTGATTGATTTACTTAATAAGAAACTTATTCCACCGTTTTCCAGACCATTCTATGAGAGTTTATAATTTTTTTTATGAAGTATTGCTTTTAATTAAAAAAGAAGAAATTTAAGTTCCATTTTATCACATTTTGAATTGTTTTCGGCGTAGAATACGTCTTACCTTACGGTATAGGGAGTCATGTCAGATTGTTATTGTTGTAATCTTTATTTCATTGATTACGAGGAAACGGCGAGATAACTTTTTTTAAAAATTTTTTTGTAGGTAAATGAAGATGTTATCTTTCGTTTGTTATACATTTCGTATTGGTTGATATCTTCCTAATATTTAAATTTCTCAAATGAAAATTGTTTAAACACATACACTCAAACATATGTGTGGTGTTTGGTTGAGTGTTTGAGTTTGTAGCGTGAACACAAACTATCGGTGCGTTTACACGTGACAGTTTGCGACAAGACAGTTGAGAATATGTATTAACTGTCAAAAACAAAAATTGTTTGTGTGACGTACGCGTCCAGCCAGTTATAAACACAGTACAGTTTTTAGCAACCGCCCACAGTGTCGTTTGGTTAAATTTCGTGATCCGATTTTTTGTTTTTACAATGGAACTGATGTACTCTGCAAAATTAGACATGTATTCATGTTTATATGTTTGTATTGTCAAACAATGTATCAATAAAAATTAGCAAAATTTTCAAATACAAATATATTTCCCAATTTGTAAAATCGTTTGCGATGTTTTGCTTTTTTCTCAAATTACTACGAAACGTCACCGATAGGGCTGATGGCTGAACTAGTAGAGGTTGACGCAGTAGGATTTGTTGTAATTGTGTGAACCAACAACAGGCATTTAGTTTTTGTTTCATGACTGTAACCGTCAAATTAAACACAGATCCATATGAACAAACACAGTAAACAAAAAAGAACAACAACAAAATACACTGAATTTCTATTCTATTGCGCCAACCTTTACTAGTTCAGCCATGATCTGGCCGCTTATGTCAAATCTCTTGCCGAAGTTACTGTCATTGAAAAATCAAAGACAGTGGCGAGGCAAGTGAGAGAAGTGTAAGTATGGTAGTAAAAATGTATGAATGTATTTCTACTGTCGGAGCAAAACTGGCCCGTGTAAACGCCAGGTATGCCGCTGTTTCAGTGTGGACACAAACCTTCGGCTGTTGTTTTGATTGATGAAATATTGAAATTTCGTATATTTACTTATGTATTTAAGTGAAACAAAATGTTAATTGCGAATTTGAATGTAACATGGATATATAATTATAAAAAATATAAATCAAATTGATTTGCGTCTGTTATTTATCATTTATCCTTACTCTTTTAATAAATTTTAAAATAATTTGTAATTAAATTTTATGTATTCACATATGCATTAATGAGACAACAATGTCATCACCAAGTAAGTGACCTCTAAAAGGCATTCCTTAGCCTCGTTGGCGAATTTGTCGGAAACCTTCCATTACAACATCTGTGGCAAGCTTGCCGGCAACTTTGATCTGTTTTAAAGGATAAAGAGTTTTCTAATCGATCCTTCAAACCACATAAATTATGTAGTATAACTTACCGCTGATTTAACTAAATTTTTACCAATACTTATACCGATACTTTTAAAAATGTTTTCTTTCTTTTTTTTTGCAACAATTTGTCCAGCGAAAATGGTTGGGATTACGACAAAAAAAAGGAAAATTTTTAAGAAATTCATAATTTTAGTTGTCACTTTTCTTAAGATGCACAAGTTGAATGTCAAACTGTTGAGAAAATACTACAATGAAGCTGTGACTTTATGTAGTGGTAGGCCTAAATATCATAGACATTGTTAGCTGATTGCTCATTTACCACAATTAAAAATGTTTATGATTCGAATACAACAAATAGTTTTACAATCATTGAGTAGTGTCATATAGAGCTGCCATTCTTCTCATCTGACATTTCTTTTCACACTATTCGTGGTGCGGTCGGTGCGAAAGAGAGTTATTTCACGTAAATTGACTTGCACCAGGTGGAATTACAGAAATTGTTGCCTTAAATTTTTTGTGACGTTTTGTTGAAAAACTTTGACTTTTTTGATATATTTTATTGTTAGTATGTATTTGTAGTGTATTTACACACACCGTTACTGATTTATTGTTGGTTGGTTTGAGCCATTGCCTCTATCTGGTATTATTAAAACAATGCTTTCCAACATCCAACCGCCATCTGCAACACACCAAACGCCATCAATTTACTGAGAGAGTTGGCTACTCAATACGCCATTACTCTTTGTTTACAATTGATTGAAGTGTCACAGGTTTTCTTCAAAACGGCATGAACAATTTAAGTCAAAAATTTTTGTAATTTCATTATGTCAGATGACAAATGTCAGACGAGAAGAATGGCAGCTCTATATGACATTACTCTATGCTAGCGAGTAGTTGCGGTTAAGTAGATTTCAAAATTATAACATTTTGAGATTGATTAGAAATTTGTCAACATTTTTGCATGTCTCGCAATATCACCGGTATAAAATGCAAAGCCGGTTTTCGTTGATCAAATCGCAGCTGTTCTCGAATGTTCTAGAGTTCGAAGCAAATTCATCGAATGTTGGTGGTGAGTAAAAGTTAGTTAATCCCACGAAGTTCATAATCATTTATCGTGGACAATATTTTGTTTTAGCATTTTTTAATAGCAAACAATGTTCAAGATTGTTGTTTAAAAAAAATAATTTTTGGCAAGCAACGGTTTATTTCTCAATATAATTTCCTTTTAGCTGGATACATTTCGTCCATCGTTTCTTCAACTTTGTATTCTTTCTAAATATTAAGTTTTCTCAAGGACTTAAAAATTGGTGTTTGTTACCGTGATGACCTCTTCATTAGAAACAAATCCCTTGTCCTCGAGCCATTTCTTCAGGTTTGGAAATAGAAAGTAGTCACTGTGGACTAAATCTGGAGAATATGGCGGATGAGGTAGCAAGTCGTAGCCCACGATGAAAGAGTACTATTTTCTTCGCCAAATTTTTGCTTCAAATCAATGTCGAATGGGTAAAATAGCTGCAGATAATATTAGCCGGTAATCGTTATAACCTTCGATGTAAATGACAACGCATGCGATGCTAAAAACGCATGCGATGCCACCTTGTTTGGTGGCAATCGGTGGTGCATTGGTTAGTGTGTGCGACTTTTGTACATGAGAACGTGGATTCGATCCCTGCCTTGACCACCTTACATTTCTTTCGACGACGGTCACCTTTGCTTAGTGATGGCGATACTATACAGTACATATCCATGAAAAAGCGTATACTGTTCGGAACCGGTGTAAAACTGTAGGTCCCAATCTGTGAGTGCAAAACTATAAAGCGCATAGCTCACTGAGTGTGAGAAGCTTTCCGCTATAATTTTTTCACGGAGAATCCTCGTACATTTATCTCTTGGAAGCCAAGTAGAGACGCATTCATTGTGTTCCGCAATTTCGGGATGCGGACAATCATTTCAGGAGAGAGTACATCCCTTCACGGTATGTAAAGGGAAATTATTTATACTTTTCAATATTATTGTTCCAGCACAAGGCCATTCTAGGTTTTATAAATATATAGGTTTTTTAAAAAAGGAGTTTTGAAAATGTTCCCTATGATTCCTGGCAAACCGTATAGCTATTTCAGATCTAGCCACAGGTCTTCATCAGCGGTTGTTTGGAATGATGCTATTGAAATATTCATCAAACTAAATGCACACGAAATCTCATTTGAATTGAGAATTATTTATTTATTTTGATGACCTTGTTGGCAACAGAGCCACCCTGCCAGCCCTTTTCTACATGTTATCCACTGCTTCCACAGTTTCTAGGTCTCTGGTGTGTTGTAATGGGTCCATGGTTCTGAAACGGCGCAAAAACTCCTTCGGATTGCTGTTGATCGAGTTTGCACGTTTGCGCTTTTGATCGAGTATGAGTAATCGCAGCAGTCAAAGCGCGGTTTCGTACGATTTTCACTGGACATTCTTGTGCAAACCTTCGCTGCAACCAGGTAATAATCCTAATCAATATTGGCACCTCGAATAACATGTAAGGTCTCCATGCCCACTCTGCAGACCTTTACTTAATTTTGCCTACACCATCGGGTAATTAGTCATGAAATATCTTCTCAAAAAAACTTTAGGAATCAATCTAAAAATTAGTACAGCAAGTGCAGCAGGGTGGGTCAACCGATCCAAAGTCGGTAATAGCTAGGGTCCAACTTTCCCTCAAAATGGTTGATTCAAAATTTTATGAAAGTTGAATAAGATATGACATTTTCTTTTATTTTTTTTCCTGACATCCAACTTGAAGATGTCCCGTGGATAATTTGTCCCATATACAATAGTGGAGTGGCATTAGGCAAAATTCTGTATAATTACAATTTTATTTAGGATTTATTGAGACTACCAACCAATTATGCGCCCAACATTTGTATGGGAGGTACCAAAAGGGGCGTGTCAAAATCACCCTATCTCAGTATGTGACTGGCATTCGACGAAGCGTAGCGGAATTTAATTCAGATCGATAGTGTTTTATGAGGGTTATTGAGTTTAAACTCCAGCCGTCTTCCCAGCATTTTTAATGGGAGGTACCGGGATGGGTATGACAAATAAGCCAATTATACTTATACATAGTTAATAGCTACACATTTACAGAATATTTAACTACACCTAAGTTGAAGTCACATATATCGGAAAAAGTTTTAGAAGAAGCAAGTTTTAGAACTGATCTAGTCGATTTGTTCGGGAGATACTACACCATTTCTAATTGAAATTTGAAAGACATCAATTGAAATTTGAAAGACATCAACTAAAAATTTGAAACACATAATTTAAAATTTAAAACACATAAATTGAAATTTTATTTTATAACTATTAGCTATAATTATAATGATAACAATTTCCTCATATTTTTTTTTAACTTTTGTTAAATACAAGAAATATCCTATATACAGGGCGATTTAGGAAGTTCCGGACAAATTTCTCCAGCGTATTCATTGGCTCACTTTATGAAGAAAAGATCTTTCCGACCACTGGCTCAGAAGTTAGCAACTTTACCCTACTACCCTCCGCCCGGCAATCCGAAAATTTTGAACCCGCTGCCATTTCGCACTCTTGCATTTTCGGACATGGTCCTAGTGGACTTTTCTTCATGAAATGAGCCAAGGAATACGCTGGAGAAATTTGTCCGGAACTTCGAGAATCACCCTGTATATTCATATATTTAAAGTAATAATTTGTTCATTCGAAAGCACCGACCAATATAACAACTCAATTCTAGAGTTGGGCAGTTTAGTTTATTCAAGTGAACGCTCTTTTTAGTTCAGCTCAGTAGAATGAACTAGTTCGTTCATTTAGTTCACTAGTTCAATAAAGTTCATTGTAATTGTATCATTTCGGATCAGCAGTTAATATGAGCTGTAAACTAAAGCATCGATTTTAGTTCAATTTGTCGTTTTAGTTTAATATATGTGAGCAGGAACTGACGATTTCTCAAGTGTTTTGGATATTGTGTTTGGAACTTTTATAATAAATCGGGCATTATTTGATATAACCTTACGCGGAGTTCA
This sequence comes from Phaonia tiefii, assembly GCA_963931995.1. Classification (NCBI taxonomy): domain Eukaryota; kingdom Metazoa; phylum Arthropoda; class Insecta; order Diptera; family Muscidae; genus Phaonia; species Phaonia tiefii. The sequence continues at coordinate 50,386,083 of OZ008368.1, forward strand.
AAATTGTGATGGATGCGTATTTTTTACATTTTGAAAAGAAAGTGCTCGACGGCGGTAAATATCGCCTTAAATATCGCCGGTTCAGGGTGTTTCTATGGCACAGCTGATCGAAAATGTACTACGAAACTGATGTAGAATGATATACCAAAGAACACATGGAGATTATAGACCATAGAGTAATGCCGTACAGAGTAGCCAACTCTCTCAGAAAATTAATGAAATTTGGTGTGTTGCAGATGGGCGGTTGGATGTTGGAAAGCATTGCTTTAATAATACCAGATAGAGGCAATGCCTCAAACCAACCATCAATAAATCAGCCACAGCATTTCGTTTTGTGCGTTAAAATTTTTGGCAAAAAAATAGATTACAAACGTTTACTAACAAATAAATTACGTTTAACAAATAAATTACGTTTAACTGTCACAGTTGTTCATCAAAATGTCATGGAAAATTTAAGTAAACAATATTTGTAATTCCACCTGGTGCAAGTCAATTTACGTCAAATAACTCTCCATCATCGACCGCACCACGAATAGTGTGAAAGGAAATGTCAGATGAGGAGAATGGCAGGTCTATACGACATTACTGTATGTTATAGACCATGCAGCAAACTAACAAAAACTAGACAGTCATAATTTCTCTTCACTCAAATGCCAACAAACAAATCGAGTGAAACCCTAGTCATTCTCTGCTCTCTCTCTCTTACACTCTTCATTGCATATTTCAATACACGAGCAGCTTGTTGATAGCATAGAGTAAATATGGGTAGAGAAAATCTTTCACTCACCAAATTTCTGACATTTGTCCTCGTGTGATGTATACGTTTGATGTTGAAACGAATTGCTTTACTAATACCAGATAGAGGCAATGGTTCAAAACAACGAACAAAATAATAACAACGGCATTTCGTTTTGTGTGTTAAAATTAATGTGTTAAATACAACACAAATGTATGCTAACAATAACAGCCAACAAAAAAGTTTAAATCACATTTAAATTTCACAGTTTTTCACCAAAATGGCATGAAAAATTAAAGCAAGAAGTTATTGTAATTCCACCTGGTGTATGTCACTTTTCGTCAAACATCTCTCTATCACACCGACCGCATCACGAAGAGTGTGAAAGGAAACGTCAGATGAGACAAATGGCGGCTCTACTATAAATTTACTCTATGGTTGATAGTGTTATTGTACATAACTATACATATTCTAACCATGTTGAAGTAAAATTACATAAACTTTGCAAAAAGTATGAAATAATCAAGATATGAAGCGAGAGAATAATGCGTTTGAGTGAATTTCTGGTACTTTATGGTGCTCTTTTACCAGGGTTGTCAAATTGCGCACATCTTCTGGTCGTCTAATTCTAAATCGTCTTTGAAACTAAGTTTAAATATTAAGATTGTTGTTTTATTCCCTGCTAAACTAATTCTTCGACGACTTTGTATGGAGTACCGCTTAAAATCGCTTAATAGCGCTTAACTCCCCATATAAAGTCGTCGAAAAATTAGTTTAGCAGGGCATAAAAAAACAGGCTTAGTGTTTGATTGATACTAATGACAGGTAAATTATGTATAATGTTGTTAGCATCGAACGAAAATAAGTATTCCCTTCTGTTTGTGTCCGTACTATGTCCAACTAAAGAGTAAATTACAAAAACAACTCGATGAAATTGCCTAATTCCTCGTCGTCATCAAGAGAACGCGATGAAAGGGATAGTGGCTCTTATCTTTTTCTCCATGGCTGGTTACACTTCGATTCCACAATGATGGTAACATTAGGCACCAGCTTTGCAAGTTGGGCGAGACGAAGAGAATAGTAAACTAGTAAATGAAAGAGAACTGCACAACTGAAATAAAAAAACGGCTGAAACAAGTGAACTACTGAAACAAGAGAGCGGAATATTGTGAACTAGTTCATATAGTTTACAAGAGTGAATCGTTCATTTGAGCTAGTTCGTTCGTGAACTACATAACTCTATTAATAATGTATAAAATTTCATAAAAAATTTGAGCCTGTTAAGATTGATTTTTTGAATTTCAATAAATTTCATTTGATGAATATGTAGTTCTAAACAAAATAATTGTGATTTCCTAATGTGAGTTGAAATGATAGGGTAGTTGATATTTGGGATCCTACAAATTTACTGTAGAGTCTCAGGACTATGGATTGGGAGGGTAAGAGTTAAGGCTACCTAATGTTACCATGAAACCCACAACCCGTAACACTTGTGAATGTCAGTATTCCTTCTGTAACTAGTGTGAAATTCGAATTCAAGTACATTATTTGCATTTGCTGCAAATTCTAATTTTTAAGGGAATATTTAAACTTTGATGTAATGAAAGAGTTGTACTTTAGGTGAGACCCGAACCCCCCAACTGACTGCTAATCTAGCATTAATAAGACTCCTGTAGTCTTACGTTGGAGTAAAAGATATTTCGAGATGCCAAATTCTTTTTCTCAAAATGGGGATTCATAAGGCTGCCGTTGTAGTCTTACGTTAGAGTACAAGCTATTTCCAGATTCAAAATCGCTTTCATCAGAATGGGGAGTTGGTTCATTACAAATGTTGTCCAATAAAATGGCTGACGTTCTGTCATTTGGTATGTATTCTTTGTCCTCGCTAAGCAAATTTTTCTACCTTTTGTGTGGGGCGCTAAGCGATGTTAAGCGGCTTCAGTTGAAATCGCTTAACTTCTCAAACGAAGTGGTCGAAATATTACTTTAGGGGGATTAACAAAACAAAATACTACCTGTTTTGGTACTTTGTCGAAGAGTTTGTATGAAGAGTCGCTTAATATCGCTTAGCCCTCCGTATAAGTTTGTCGACCAGTTAATATAGAGAGTTGTGAGCAGTTCCCCACAATCCCATCATGGGATGTAATGAGACCTCATTTTTTTAATATGGAAAATTGCTTCAAATCGCTACTTGGACACAATATCTGGTCGTAATGGTTAGTTTAGCGGGGATAAATAAGTTACCAAAATGAATGACAGGAAGAAACACAACTGTTAGGAAATTCAACATCTCTGCGTTCTTTTCTCACCACAAATAAAAAATACAACCTTTAAGGGATGTTGGCAACTGTTATCAAATGTAACCTCACTCAAGGGTAACTACTTTTTAATATCGAAATGAAATGCGAAAATTGTATATGCATATTCAGGAGGAACTTTCCGCTCGAAATACATTAAATAAATACTTGGTTGTCAGCTTTAAAAGTTGGCGTTTCAAAATTATAATTTAGAGAAATAACAAAATTATCACTAGGGAATTATGGGTTTAATTAGATTTTTTTTAATGTTACTGCTATCCTTGATATTGTTGTCGAACTCTTTCAGCGGCAGCACCTTCGGCAGCACCCTGGGCAGCCTTGCCCGCAATTTTGGTCTAGTTACAAAGAATAAATCACTTGAAATCAATCCAAATCCAATCAAATTAATGTTTAATTAAACTCACCGCTGCTTTGCCTACCGCCTTACCAGCACCGCCGCCACCTTTACCTTTAGCCTCAATTTGTCCAGCGAAAATGGCTAAAATGACGGCCACAAATAGCAAAATATTTAAGAACTTCATGACTATAAATTTGTCTTTCGAAGGGTCAAGTTAATTGCGAAGAATATAAGTCGACACTGTCGTGCTGTTGTAAAAAACAGTCGACTTTATATTGGCCCAGAGTAGGAATCTGCGGTTTCAGTGAATGACTTATGGGATAATTATTTAGTATTTGTAAATTGTCGTATGACTAATATACGATAATAGGAATAAATAGGATACTGCGGTTTAAAATAAGAAATATTTTATTTATTTATGTATTTATCTCACAGCTACAATCCCAAATCGGATACAGCCGGTAATATATTTTCAACAAAGTTATAAAATTTATATTATACAGGGTGGTTCAGTCACGACTGGACAAATTTCACCAGCGTATTCCTTGGCTCATTTCATGAAAATATGTCTATCTACGACCATCCCCGAAAATACAAGGAGGCGAAATGGCAGCAATTTCAAAAATTTTCGGATTGGTGGTCGGAGGGTACTGGGGTAAAATTGCTAAGTTCTGAACCATTGGTTGAATTTTTTTGTTTTTGGGTTTGTTGGAACGGCCTTTAACAGACCTTTCAGAATCATTAAAAAACGTGAAATCGCCTAGATATGGAGCTTTCAAAAAAAAAATTGGAAAAAGACATAAGAACGTGAACATAACTTCAATTTTCTCATCCAGATGGCAGATAACTTATGGTTATGGTCTCTTAAAAAAATAGCCCTACCTCTTACCTTTCCAAAATTATCTAAACGAAGCCAAGAGGTCTTACCGTTCCAAAGTTATGGCTATTTGACTGAAATGCAATTTTTTTTGGAAGCGAAATAACAGCACAGATTATTTGTCCGACCACTGGTTCAGAACTCAGCAATTTTACCCTAGTACCCTCCGTACCTTTTCAAACCGCTGCCATTTCGCCCCCTTGCATTTTCGGGGATGGTCGTAGATGGGCATATTTTCATGAAATGAGCCAAGGAATACGCTGTTGAAATTTGTCCAGTCGTGACTGAACCACCCTGTATACATAGTAGACATAACATACAATACTTAATATAATTATAACACATTGGACATAAGAAAAAGAGTAGAGAAAATTTTTAATAATGAGAAGAAAATTTGTAAAACTAAAAATTAAAAAAGAATATAAAAATAAAAATATTAACATAAAATAAGTAAAATGCAATAATATGGTTAAAAATTTATTATAATTAGCTTGTATGTTAGTTAAGTATAATAATAAAAAAATTAAATCAAACTTAGACCCCTTTCACACTCGGCAAGTTACTTGCGCAAGTCTCTTGCCCAAGTCTTGGTTTGTTGATGACAGAGGTAAGGTCGCGATAGGGGAATAAATTTTGAGTACAGACTTGCTTGTATTCGGAAAGTTGAAAAACTGACTTGCGCAAGTAACTTGCCGAGTGTGAAAGGGGTCTTAAATCATTTTCCAAACTTTCAAGATACGTCAGTTTCAAATAGGGAAATTTATGTCGATTTATGCTACAGACAATAAGGACTCCAATAGATAGCACAGAATTACAAACATTTAATTAGTAAAATGTAAAACATTTCACCGAAAATTGTTTGATGTATCATTGAATTTGTCATTAGGTAACATTTTTAATATATCAGGATGGAAATTATTTTTCTGGCTGTAAATTATATAAACTATTTCCACACAAAAATTTTTCTGGCTGTAACTTAAAACATATTTCATATGACAAGAAAATTTCTTCAATTGTTTCATTTTTTCATTTTTTGTTGTTGTTTTTTCAAATGACAAGAAAAAAAAATATGAAGCCTGTGTTAGATAACACGGGCGCATAGGTCAGACGTAGAATACGTTAGTCATTTTGCAATTAAAATATATGAATTAAATATAATTTTTGATAAATGATTTAAATCTATCAAATTTATCTTTAACTTTTATGTTAAAAGTTTAGGATAGTTTTTAACAAAATTTGGGTACACTTTATATCAATTCGATGCACTTTTGAAAACAAGTGTAAATACTGCATGTGGCAACACTGGTTCTGTAATGTTCACAAAGACGATTTACAATTAGAGGACCAGAAGATGTGCGCAACTTGGCAACCCTGGTAAAAGAGAACCAAAAAGTACTAGGAGTTCACTCAAACGCATTTCTCTCTCGCGTCATATCTTGCTTATTTCAAACTTTTTGCATAGTTTATGTAATTTTACTTCAACATGGTTGGAATTTGTATAGTTATATACAATAACACTATCAAAAAGCTGCTCTTGTATTGAAATATTCAATGAAGAGAGAGAGTAGAGAAGTACTAGGGTTTCACTCGTTTTGTTTGTTGGCATTTGAGTGAAGAGAAATTTTGACTGTCTACTTGTACATACATCGTTTTTGATGTTCACATAAAATATGCATTGTTATTACACTTCTTCTCTTTCTCACACTGGTTCTGTGATGAACACACAGATAATCGTACTGCTCTTACACATGATGTTATAATACATAAAATACAAAGCATATGAAAATTAATACAAAATTTGAAGGAGTTAAATTTTGATTTACTTATAGAATCAAAAAAATTATATGTAGCAATATGATTATTTAAATACAAATCAAAAGAAGACATATTAAATATGTTACGACCATACTTGAATTTTCTTCAATGCATGCATAAAGTATTAAAAACTTATAATGAAAGTGACAAACATTTTCTCAAAATTTTGTGCTACAGATCAACACCCCTACCTTACCGTATAACGTGTTCTACGTTAAAAATATTCTTTATCAATTCTTTTCGTTTGTAATTAAATATTGTGTTTGTATTTCTGACGATGCCACCCAAAAGGTAGCGAAAAATATAGAAGAATATAATTAATTAGCAATACGAAAAAAAGCTCGAACAATTTAATTTTTGAAAATAAAAAATATCTTATAATAAAAAGGCTGACTTCCTAAACGTATATTTACAATGTACCAATACAGTATTAAAACCGTGTTGATACATTGTGTAGTTACTGTTTTAATACGTTGTGGTGCGTTTTGTTGTATTCGCTTTGCATCTACTTTTATTTGGATACCTTTGTTGCTTTTCCTTGCGTATTAACTACAACAGTGTTGCAAAAGGGAACAAAATGCATTGTCAACATTTTCAGGATTGCGTTTACGAACAAGCTGCAATGTATTACTACAAAGCAACATGCGTTTAGGAAGTCAGCCAAACAGTAATGTGGCAAAAGAAGCAGGAGTAGGAACGAACGATAGGGTGAACAATACAGGAACATCTGGAACATGAGGAGCAGGAACAGAAGTAGAAAAAACAGTGGGATGAGCAGGAACAAGAGAAATGGTAAACAGTCTCCACAATATGAGTGGAAGGATACACAGGATCTTTAGGATAAAATCATAAGAGACAACATAGGCAGTAACATCTGGAACAGGAACGTCGCAGCAATATGTGTGGAATTACATGTTGCTTAATTATATTCAAAGAATCTGCAGCGGGTAAGGAATTATAGATCTCATTGTAAATGGGGCAAATGCGGCGAGAAGGTTTGTGATAATCGTAATTATAACGGACAATCGGTAGTTTTATAGGATAGAATTATTGGGTTTGTCTACAGGGAACATTAAAATGTATTTGACTCACGAGAAAATTCGAATAAATACAGAAATAAATACACCTAATTCTGTTTTTACACGGTAGATTGGTTCCAGGAAAAACCGTGTAAAAAAAGACATTGATCGTATGTAAAAATAGGTGATTGGTTCCTTATCTCTAAAACGTATTAAAATTAGTGAAAAAATACCGTTTTATTAAATCACATACATAATGTGTATTTACACAAGCACAGTTATTAAAGAAAAAAAAAGATATGCACTCTAAGCTTAAAAGTAATGTAAATTAAATGTATGACAAGTTATTCAATTTTTGGGGTAAACATAATATTAAAATGATAATCATAAATACAGCAACATAAATTTAATTGCTGTCATCATCAGTTACTCGAACTCGCTTGCTTCGAATGCGTATAAAATCACTATCATCGCTGGAATAATTTTGAACTGGACTTTCTCTTGCTCGTTCGACATCTATATTTTTAACAGTGAACTCTGTTATGAGTCGTTGTTCGCCAATTGTTGCTACCTCTTTGTATAATTCTTTGTAACGAGCCACACAATAATTCAGCTCACGTTGGAATTGTGCAGCTCTTTCGACTTTGGGATCGTTTGTGACGAAATGGTATCCTAATTTACTTGCAAGTTGAAGTCCTTCTTGAATTAAATTTACAGTAAGCTTAACAGGTTCTTCACTATCACTGCTTTCTATAGAATCAGCATTCTCTGAGGTAAAATGTAATATTTCGTCTTCGCTAAGAACTTCATCAACCAGCAGTTCATCAATGTCATCGAATACCAAGTCATCAAAACCCTCCCCACCAACTGTATGTGTCAAAGTAATGATATTAGGATATTCGTTTGTATTTGGACCCACATGATTTTTACTTTTAACACATTCTGGCCAAATTGCTCTCCAACATGCGTTAAATGTTGAGGGTCGTAAATCTGATAGTGCTAAAGCAGCATGTGTTACGCAATCTTTAATAGAAAACTTTTTCCAGGCATCAATCACTGTAAGAGTTTTATCCTTCTCCAAAGTGTCCAAAATGTATCGGAATGTTCGTTTGATGTAGTAAGTTTTAAATGTTGCGATAATTCCTCGGTCCAGTGGTTGGATTAGGGATGTGGTATTCGGTGGCAGGAACAAAACTTGCATATTTTCGTGTTCCAACTGAGGATGCCCGGCTGCATTGTCTACTAACAGAAGAACTTTAAACTCTAAGCCTTTTTCGTTCATATATTTTCTAGTTTCTGGCACAAAATATTTAATGAACCATTCTGTGAAAACTGTAGTTGTCACCCATGCTTTTTTATTGGCCATCCAATTGACCGGCAATGTATCAAAGTCGACACCTTTCATTGCTCGAGGCTTAAGTGCCCGATTAATAAGCAGGGGTTTTAACATCCGATCTCCAGAAGCGTTACTGCAAAATACAAATGTGACTCGATCTTTTTCAACTTTAAAACCACCAGCACTCTTTTGCGATTTGGCCACATGTGTTCTTCTTGGCATATTTTTTCCAAAAAAGACCAGTTTCGTCTGCATTAAAAACCTGATCTGGACTGTATGCACCATCGGCAATAATTTTTTTAAGTTTTAGTGAAAATTCTTGGGCAGCTTTCTGATCCCCAGAAGCAATCGCGCCCTTGATTTTTATGTTATGAAGCGCATGCCTTTGGAGAAATCCTGTCAACCATCCAGTGCTTGCAGAAAATAAGTAGGTCTTCTCAGGAGTTGATTGTGTACACGTAGACGGTTGTTCGTCTTTTATCATTTTGTAAAACCTTAGTGCTTGTTGTTTGATATTGTTTCCGTCTACGGGAATCCGTTTTTGTGCATTGTCCTCAAGCCATATTATGAGTGCTTTTTCCAGTTTTTCTTTAGTAGCATCTCTAGTGTATGATGAAGACTTAACAGATAGTTTCGTTCCAGAAATCACCGATTGCCTAATTGAAATTTCATTTTTTTTATAGTTCTTACTGTGGCTTCGTTTAAACCGAACATTTTGCCAAGAAATGTTGAGCCTTCTCCATTTCGAAGGCGATCTAAAATTTCAATTTTGGTTTCCAGAGAAATGGCTTTACGTTTTAGTTTTGTATTTATAGTTTTTGACATTTTCTTTTAGAGATACATAAAATATTTAACAAAATTAAAAATAAATAACTGAATGAATATAAAATATTTTTTGGCTTACCTTTTATCTTAATGCGTTAAAATTAAATTTAATGTAACGTTGGAAAAACAAATTTGCCTATAAACAATTTCTATACGAAACACGTCCGATGGCATTGATAGTCCACAAAATAGTAACACATTTCAATTGCTCTGACAAGTAAATTTGCTTGTATGCACAAAAAGGGAATTCCCCTAAATTTGGGCTATTTACAATTGCTCTGACCAGTAAATTTGCTTGTATGTATGTATGTATACCCAAAAAAAAAAAAACGAAAGAGAAACAAGTATGTATGTATTGTTATCGTATGGTTTTGACATTTGAAGTAAAGTTCTAGCTGTTTGTGACCTGTGTGTATTTTTATTTATTTGTGTTGTGTTAGTTTGAATCGTGCTAAATGGAATAAAATCGTGTAAAAAAATTTAAAAATTTTTATTTTCAAACCGTGTTAAATCAAAACCGTGTAAAAACAGAATTAGGTGTATAGCATTTAACATATGCATAAGTACCTGCGTTTTTCAAGTGTAGGACGATCAGTAAGCATCAGTCGATTTTCATAAGGTAACAAATCTTCGATGTTCCAAGCGAGACCAAGTAAAGCAAAAAGTAAAAATTGTCTTTGAATCGATTCAATGCGGTCTATGTAACAGGCATTATACGGACACCACACAATACCAGCATATTCCAATCCGGGCCTAACGAGAGAGACAAAAAGACGTTTAGTGACGTAAGAATCAGCAAATCCTATCGCCCATCTTTTTATAAAAGATAACAGTGATCTGGCTTTGCCTACACATACAGGAATCAATATGAAGATCAAGACGCAATTTCTAATCACGAAGTACTCCTAAATCCATGAAGGGAGATACAGTTATCAAATTCTAAGAGCCAATAATGTAATCAAAATTCAACGCTGTACTACGGCAAAACGTAAGCTTTTTACAGTTTCCCTGATTTAGCGACATACCATTTACCAAACACCAATTAGTGAGACTATCCAACTAATTTTGAAGATAGGTGGAATCCTCAGTATCGCCTATAGGCATATATATCTTAACATCATCTGCAAACATCAAAATGTTAGAGTATTTAACTATAGACGGTAGATAATTTAAATAAAGAATGAAAAGTAGGGGACTGCCTTGAGGAACACCAGAATATAATATATTTTTAAACCGCACTTTTTGGGTACGACCACTAAGGTAAAGAGATACCCAGTGCAATAATTTAGGTGGAACACCAATAATATCAAGTTTGTATAGAAACAAATTATGAGCAACTGTGTCAAAAGCTTTACTAAAATCTGTGTAAATTACATCCTTCTGACATTTATCATGAAAAGCTGCAAAAACATGAGACGTTAGTCGTAGACGACCTGCCATTAACAAAACCGCGCTGATATGGCGAAACAACAACCACCAACAAAATGAAGTAGTCGATTCGTAACCAATTTTTCAAATAGCTTTGGTATTGCACCCAATTTTGCAATTCCTCTGTAATTTCCAAAATTGGATTGACTTCCAGACTTAAACAGTGGGCTTGTGAAACTTGATTTCCAATAAGAGGAAATTTACCCGATGTCAACGTTTCATTAAATATATTTGTCATGAGCACACATTTTAAGAATTGATGTGGGAACACCATCAGGTCCAGGAGAATTGGAATGTTTTAAAGTTTGCAATCAATAAAGAACTTCATCCTCAGTCAAGATAATATCCGGAATGCCATTAAACGCATTAATATTATAGGGGTAATTTAGTAAAGCAGCAGAAGGAGAATATATTTTACGGGAGAAGTTAGCAAACATATCAGAAAAAACGGCATCATATGATGACTCTGAACCATTAGGTGTCATACTACACGGATAACCAACTACTATCCGGTTCGAATTCACAAAGGTGAAAAAAGGTTTCGGGTTCTTCAGTACAACTCTTCTCATTTTAGAGATATAAGAAGAGTAACATTTAAATGTTAAATGTATTCCTAGTAACTATGTATTTCGCTAAATAAATTAATGAACCACAACTAACAGATCTACTTTTCATTCTGTACGTAAACCCCTTAATTCTTTTGTTAACCAAACAGTCCCAGGTTCCAAACTTAATGGATAAGGTATTGAAGCAGAGAACCCAGTGTTCACGATATTATAAAAATTTTCAATTTTGCACACAAGACCACCATCATAATTCCAATTAGCATTATGTAGAAAGGATCTAAGTAATACAAAATTTGGTCTGGCGAAATTAAAATTCGGGCTCTTTCCGTCGGACTAACACAGAATTTTTTACCTGTACATCAAGAGCGAATTTAAATATTAAAATCACCTACACAAACTATGTCCGAATTTTAATCCATTAAGTTAACAGCTGATTCTGTCAATCGAAGGTGATCCATATAAATGTCAACACTAGAACTGGGAGCAATGTAGGAGCAAGTCACAAAAACAGATCTTACACCAATGCGAAGACGTACGCAAATGAATTCAGACTCACAGTCCCCACAGAATGTGACCAATTCAGCAGAAATGGTGAACCGCCGCCCGATTTCGTTCCAACTCTATCCTGATAATCTTTTTAAAAAATCTCAGAATCATTGACACCAGCTTTCAACAAGGTTTCCGATAAGCATATAACACCATAACCATAATCAATTCTATTTAAATAAATATCTTTCAGTTTAGAATTAAGACCTCTTAAATTTTGATATAGGAATATAATTGAAGCACCTAGTTTTTTGAGACATTGACGGAGGGTGTCAATCTAGTATACCCATCGGAACGATTCCGATCTCCTTGAACAAACTCTCGAACCAAAACACCATCAGGACAAAGTGATTTCTTCACAATCTCTCATAAAATTTACCTGGAACCGATAATATAAATGAAGAAATATCCCTTGGTTGAGAGTAATTAAATTTAAAAATAGCAATATCATTACCAACAATAGAATAATTAGATCTGATAAAATCACCAATATCATCAAGAGTAGTATCAGATGCCAATATAGATATGAATACTACTCTACCACAACTAAGTTATGAAAACTAATTTGCCCAGGATTTTGATCTTGAGGAATGGTGTCAATAGAATTACCTTGTAGAATTGCCGTTGATAGTTAGAATGTGGGTAGTAAATCGTATGCCTAAAAGTATACCCGAACATTTTAAACGATAAGAAAATGTAATCTCCATATTGATTACAACCTCCGCAATGTCTTGAAGTTTGTCATTTGTGGCGTTCGATGTCTCCTGAATAATTCTAGAATTCTCGCTAAATTTCTTTTCAAGTTTGTCGCCTATTATTCTAGAATTTTTGTCCAATTTGGCCAACTTTTCCATCATGGCAGCAAGCATTGTAGAAGCATCTACATTACCAGTTGCATCTTTTGCACATACCTCCATTTCGTCTTTGCATTCGAACTGATATGTGTCAATGTCTATGTTTCGGCGCTTGAATTCTTCTATTAATCGCCTCTGCAGCTCTACCTTATTACCAGTTGTCGGTTGATCCAATTTACTCAACTCCTTTTTTAGTTGTTCAACTTTGAGTTCTTCAAACTTCATCGTTGTCCTTAATTCGTAATTTCATTTCTGACACCAATGTTACGAATTTCCTTATTCGTCCTATTTGCGTTGTTTTATTCCCAATAATAAAACAAGTTTCGTTTTAAATTACGATAATTACAACAGTTTAACTTCCATATATTTTCATTTCACTTGTAAATTTACCATCAATTCGCGTTGCTAACTTTACGGGGTTTAATTACAAACTTAACTCTCCGTTCCAAAAACCTCAGGTATTTCTACGAACTCACCATACTCAAATGTAGTTATCTCTAGCGAATTCAATAACTTTCTAGTCGTTGCTCATAGTTATCTTTCTACTAATGTATGAATTCACCTCTGGAATAATAATAATGTGGAATCATCTCGATTAGTGGAGAATTATCTTAACTAAGGTGAATTCATGCTACTGGTTTAGAGAGCTTGTATGTTGTTACAATGCATAATTTCAGGCGCAGCATTAAACGCCCTATTATTTACATAATGTTATGGTAATTTCGCATTTAAAAAATAATGTTGCTCTTGTATGAGGTGACATTTAAAAAATGTTGCCATCGCCCTTTTAAAGTTGTCCATTTTTTAGGATGAGAAATAAACATCGAAATGCTGCATTTTCTCACAACTGTATGCTTTTTAGCATGTCTTGTTTAAATGTTAGTTTAGGGGGGATAAATAAATTATCAACATGAATGAGAGAAAGAAACACAACTGTTAGAAAATCCAACATCTGCATTCTTTTCTCACCACAAATCAGGGTTCGTATTTCGTGGGTAATGGGTTACCCAGGGTTACCCATGGGGAATGGGTAGCGATCGTTTACCCATTACCCACAGGGTATGGAGAAACTAATGGGTAGCTACCCACGACAATGGGGAAGTACGCATCACGATTACCCTCAGGGAAATGGGGAAAATAATGGGGAGCTACCGACGACGATATTTCTGATCGTAAATATGAAAAATATGGAGAAAATTTCTATATCTCGAAAACGGAGGGTCCAATCGAAAAAATAACCAATTTTTTATGGTTTAATAAAGTGGCCCAATTCATATGGAAGATTTTTTTTCAAAAAATCATCAAAATAAGAAAATCTCTGCAATAAAAAAAGTGGCTATAACTCGGAAACGGTGTTATTTTTCCGATTGGAAGTTCCGTTTCCTAGATTCGGTCATGAGGGCGTTTGAGCGATTTATTTTATTTGAAAACTTTTGGTTTTAGCGATTTAAAAAAAAATTAAGACATTAAAATTAAAAATTAAAGCCTGCTATGGAGGTAAAATTTGTACTATTTTTTTCGATTGGATGCACCGTTTCCGAGTTATAGGCACATTTTTGTTATAGCGATTTTCTTATTTTGGCGATTTTTCGAAAAATTGAATTAGACCACTTGGTAAAAAATTGGTTATTTTTTAATTGGACATTCCGTTTCCGAGATATAGACATTTTTACTAATTTTTTCATACTTTCGATCAACAATGGGGATGGGTTAACCCTGAGTAACCCATTACCCATCGTCGTGGGTAGCTACACATTTCACCTCCATTTCCTACCCATTTTGCCCCCCATTAATGGGTAATCGTGATGAGTAATTCCCCATCGTCGTGGGTAGCTACCCATTATTTTCCGCATATCCTGTGGGTAATGGGTAAACGTTCATGACACATTCCCCACGACGATGTGTATGGGTTACACAAGGGGGGAGGAGGGGTTAAAATACGAACTCTGCCACAAATGAAAAATAAAACTTTTAAGGGATGATGGCAACTGTTTTGAAATGTAGCCTAATAAAAGGGTATTTTGACTTTTAAAATCGAAATAACATGCGAAAATTGTATATGCATATTCCAGAGGAACCTTCCGCTCGAAATATACTAAATAAATACATGGCTATCAGCTTTAAAAGTTGGCGTTTCAAAATTATATTTTGGAGAAATAACAAAATTTTCACTAGGTAATTATGTTAATGGGCATTTGACTACTATCCTTGAAAATATTGTCGAGCTCCTTCAGCGGCAGCACCTTCGGCAGCACCCCTGGCAGCCTCGCCCGCAACATGGGTCTAGTTACAAGGAAAAAGCCACTTGAAATCAATCCAAATCCAATCAAATTAATCGTCAATTAAACTTACCGCTGCTTTGCCTACCGCCCTACCAGCACCGCCGCCACCCCTACCTCTAGCATCAATTTGTCCAGCGAAAATGGCTAAAATGACGGCCACAAATAGCAAAATATTTAAGAACTTCATGACTACAAATTTGCCTTTCAAAGGGTCAAGTTAATTGCGAAGAATACAAGTCAACACTGTAATGCTGTTCTAAAAAACTGTCGACTTTATATTGGCCCAGAGTAGGAATCTGCGGTTTCAGTGAATGACTTCCGGGATAATCATAAACTATTTGTAAATTGTCGTATGACTAATACTTATATATGTAATGGGAATAAATAGGATACTGCGGTTTAATATAAGAAATATTATGTTGTGCATTACAGCACTGGGAATTAATATAGCAACATAGGAAGTACAAAAGCTTTGAACTTAGTTGCTTCTGTGCAAAGAAGCAGTTTCAAGTATAATTTTTACTAAAACCAGCTTGGACAGTTTTCTAGTATTAATTGTAACGAATCACCTCTGCTTAAATTAATGAAGAAATATTGGGTTCAAACATCTCGTTACGTTGTAATTTTTAAAGTTAACTAAGGCAGTTTTTCATAATAATATACATTAGGATGTCGAAGAGATCGCACGTTAAGGCTGCGCTTGGTAACAATTTGTGTTGGATGATGACATATTCACTAATATCTACTGAAGATTTGCTGATTGACTTCTTCATATCAGGTCATCAAATGCCATTTTGTAATCAACAATCAGGTAATGTGGGTAAATCAGATGTTTAAGGGGTTATCCAGGGATTTCACACATCTTAGTGATTGTGCAACGTTTAGGGAATTCTATTGTCATTAATTTACCTGTCAGTTTTTCATGAGTGCCACTACCACTTAGCCCCGTATTCAGTTCTTGCGAAATTTTCGTAGGAAATTTGATCATTTATTTGAAATGAGGTATAGAGGGAAAAAGTCGCCGAGTGCAATACTTGCGGAAATTTGCTGTTGGAGTAAGAATTTGTCCCACGACAAGGATGATCGTGATGATAAAGGATTGTCAGACGGTGCAGTAGGGCCTGCAGTGGAGTCACACATTTAAATTATATGTGGTTCAGAAACTGGTGACAGCGATGATTGCGATAGCAATGACACTAGCCCCGAACAATTACCATCGAAAAGGTGTAGGCAATGTGTATGAACACATACATTTATTCTTCTTTAAACTTTGTTTTTCCTTAATTTTTCTTAATCATATCCATAAAATCAATACTTGTTTATAGTTACAATTCATAGAACTCGAGTAAAGGGAAATGGGGTTTTCGAAATAAAGATAAAAAATCATAAAAAATTTGACTTTATTTTTTCAGGCGTTCATTGCAGGAGAAATCTGGAGTTATTGGGGAAAATTTATGAAAAATGGAGATAAATGAAAATTTTTTGAAGATTTGATTCGATAAAATTAGTCCAACTTGATTTTTTTACATGAACGGAACGTAGTAGCGATCATACACGAACAAGGACAGCAATTCAGCGTTCACGCACGCAGCCTCCTAAAAGTGCAAACCAAAAAAACAAAAAAAAATCATCCGTTACAGGTGACCAATGGAAAAACACAAATCAATGAAACAGTGCACAAAGTCGCTGAGTGCAATACTCGTGGAGAATTGAGTGTGAACGTATTAGGTATCATAAATGAACAAGATCAGCACTGCAGCGTCCACGCACATTTATGAGCATTTATTACTTTGCAACCGCACTTATAAAAATTAAATAACCTTTTGTTTATTAATTTTTTTTTTAAATCTGAGAACCATAAAAACCTCATCAAACTTTTTTCCCAAACAATTTTGTACTTACATATCGTCTATTAAATTTTCAGAATTCATTCAGTACGTTTATCCATATTCATTGAAACATATATACATATTTTTGTCAAAATGAGATACCTTCAATTAATTGTGAATAAAAGGAAAACGCATCCATCGATTTTCATGATCTATGTTTCATTTTGATCCTTGGCAGTTTTTTCCGTTTTAGATTTTTTATGATTTTATTTTAATTATTCCAGCTTAAGGTCTCTTCAGATTTCATACAACTTTTTTGTTTTTCCGATATTTCGATTTCCTTTGGAAATCTTCTTCAGGAAATTTTTTATATTAATTATAACAAACAAACATCAATACAAATTAAAATGAAAATTTTTGACAAATTGTGAAAAGTAATACTATTTATACATATGTATTATAATACAGTAAAGTTTACAGAAAGTAGAAATATTAAATTGAACAAAATTTTAAAATATTTTAAGACATTTGGGTTAATTTATCCTATTATTAATCTATTTGTTTTTATTAATTAAGATTCTACCATTTTTAGAGAAGTTATACGTATCTACTTTCTTATTAAACTGCGAAAACTAATAAAAAATTTGCGAAAATTAGCGAAAAATTACCAAAATTTTAAACAAGTTATAAAATTACCTAATAATCACGATAACCAAAAGAAATGGCAAAAACTCAGTTAAAAATCGCCAAATTCGCGAAAATCCGCAAACCCCATTATGACAAAGATTTCCAACATTAATTAAAAATAGCCAAAGCTCTAAAGAGTAAGAAAGCTCACAAAATCACTAACATTGCAAAATTTCAAGACATTGCAAACTTGATAGTAAACTTTAAAATTTCCTAAATTGTTAAAAATAAAACCGCGACACCGCAAAAATTCGCGGACTTTGTTTTAATTTCCCCTATTATTAACATTTTTATTTTTATTTAATAAACAGCTATAATTTTAAGCTAAGTTATCTGTGTCTACTTTAAAATTTATTCTTTTTTCAAATGCAACATTATTAATCTATAAAATTTCTAACATATGTATATCTACGTTTTTTATAATTGTCTGTGTTTAGAATAGATGTATTTTCGTAATCTGGATAGTGATTGAAATCTCTACATTGAGTTGATAACGCTGTTTTCGTTGTTGAATTATAATTCCTATACTTTTGGTCATGTCTATGTCCTGCTATTCTCGTTTTTAATTTAGTCCCTATTGTTCCTACATATACTTTGTCACATTGTTCAATATCATTACCACCACATGGTATTTTATATACTAAATTTGACATATCTGATTTTTAACAGAAAATTCTAAATATAATGTTAGCAATTCGGTACAATTTAAAGATAAATTAGAGGGTCTTTCGATTGAAAATAATGAAAAATTAATATCACTTGATGTTGTGTCGGTATTTCCTAGTATTCCAGTTGATTTGGCCATTACAATTATAGACGACAATTGGAACAAGATTTCAGAGCTA
Organism: Phaonia tiefii; assembly: GCA_963931995.1. Lineage (NCBI taxonomy): Eukaryota > Metazoa > Arthropoda > Insecta > Diptera > Muscidae > Phaonia > Phaonia tiefii. The sequence continues at coordinate 50,404,383 of OZ008368.1, forward strand.
ACAAATATGAATAAAAATTTATTCATGCAAATTAAAAAATTCTGCATTGTTGATAATAGATATTTTCAATATGTTGACAAAATATATACACAACTAAAAGGAATTCCTATGGGCTCTCCAGCATCTCCAATAATAGCAGATATCGTAATGGAAAAATTATTAGCTACATGTTTAGAAAAATTGGCAGTAAACCCAAAAATAATAATAAAATATGTAGATGACTTATTTTGTATAGTGAAAGAGAATGAGATTGACATTTTATTAACAACTTTAAACTCATTTGATCAAAGCATCAAGTTTACTATTGAAAAAGAAGTGAATGCTTCAATTTCATATTTGGACACATTGGTGATAAGGAAAGGAAATAAATTATTAACAGATTGGTATCAAAAACCAACTTCCTCAGGTAGAATTATAAATTATTTTTCAAAACACCCGAAAAGAATTATTATTAACACAGCCAAAAATCTAATAGATAGAGTATTAAAAATAAGTGATAATAGATTCCATAAGCAAAATAAAGAAATAATTAGGAATATATTTATTGATAATAGTTTTCCTAATAAACTCATTTGCAAATTAATAAGACAATACAATATTAGAAAATCCCGCAATGGGGATGAAATTTTAGAACCGAAAGTTTATAAATCATTAACTTATGTACATATATACCTGGGTTTTCGGAAAGGATAGAAAACTCAAACATATATGTATAACAAAGGGGAATATAAAATGCCACATAAGATAATAATGTGACCGTCGGTGGTGCAATGGGTAGTGTGCGCGCCTCTTGTACAGGGGGGTTCGATCCCTGCTCCAACCACCTTAAAATTTCTTTCGACGATGGTCACCTCGCTTAGTGGCGGCGACACTGTCGAGTATATAGCCCTGAAAAAGCTTCTCAAAATACCGTTCGGAATCGGTGTAAAACTGTGGGTCCCAATCAGTGAGTGAAAACTGGAAAGCGCAGTGATTGTGAGAAGTTCCCCCCGGTCCCTTCATGGGATGTAATGGGAAACCATTTATTATTTTTTTACATAAGATAAATAATAATGTTGGTAGATTATTTACAAAAACTAAAGATTTATTAAAAAAAAACAGATATGTCAAATTTAGTATATAAAATACCATATGGTGGTAATGATATTGAACAATGTGAGAAAGTATGTATATGTAGGCACAACAGGGACTAAATTAAAAACGAGAATAGCAGGACATAGACATGACCAAAAGTATAGGAATTATAATTCAACAACGAAAACAGCGTTATCAACTCACTTTAGAGATTTCAATCACTATCCAGATTTCGAAAATACATCTATTCTAAACACAGACAATTATAAAAAACGTAGATATACATATGTTAGAAATTTTATAGATTAATAATGTTGCATTTGAAAAAAGAATAAATTTTAAAGTAGACACAGATAACTTAGCTTAAAATTATAGTTGTTTATTAAATAAAAATAAAAATGTTAATAATAGGGGAAATTAAAACAAAGTCCGCGAATTTTTGCGGTGTCGCGGTTTTATTTTTAACAATTTAGGAAATTTTAAAGTTTACTATCAAGTTTGCAATTTCTTGAAATTTTGCAATGTTAGTGATTTTGTGAGTCGGAAATCGTTGTCATAATGGGGTTAGCAAGGGTTTGCGGATTTTCGCGAATTTGGCGGTTTTTAACTGAGTTTTTGCCATTTCTTTTGGTTATCGTGATTATTAGGTAATTTTATAACTTGTTTAAAATTTTGGTACTTTTTCGCTAATTTTCGCATATTTTTTATCAGTTTTCGCAGTTTAATAAGAAAGTAGATACGTATAACTTCTCTGAAAATGGTAGAATCTTAATTAATAAAAACAAATAGGTTAATAATAGGATAATTTAACACAAATGTCTTAAAATATTTTAAAATTTTGTTCAATTTAATATTTCTACTTTCTGTAAACTTTACTGTATTATAATACATATTGTTACGAATAAGTAAAAGCTTTTGCTTGCTGTTAATGACTCTACTAACAGTATGTAAATAACAGGCGGTTAGTGCTGCACCTGAAAGTATGCATTGTAACAACGTACCAGCTCGCTAAACCAGTAGCATGAATTCACCTCAGTAAAGATAACTCTCCGCCCTTCGAGATTGTTATACAAAGATAAGCAACAACATCCATATTCTAGAAGGTTCTTGAATTCGCTAGATACACCTTCATTTGAGTATAGTGAGTTGGTATATATAGCGGAGGTCTTTGGAGTGGAGAGTTCAGTTTGTGATTAACCGCCGTAAAGTAAGCAACGCGATTTGATAGTAAAATATAAGACTTATTAATGTGGTGTAAATAAAGTAAACTGTTGTACTATATAAGTAAAATAAAAGGAAGTGATACCATTGTAATTATCGTAATTGAAACGAACCGTGTTTTATTATTGGGAATAAAACAACGCAAAAAGGACGAATAAGAAAATTCGTAACATTGGTGTCAGAAGTGAAATTACGAATTAAGGACAACGATGAAGTTTGAAGAACTCAAAGTTGAACAACTAAAAAAGGAGTTGAGTAAATTGGATCAACCGACAGCTGGTAATTAGGTAGAGCTGCAGAGGCGATTAATAGAAGAATTCAAGCGCTGAAACATTAACATTGACAAATACCAGTTTGAAGGCAAAGAAGAAATGGAGATATCTGCCAATGAAGCAACTGGTTATGTAGATGTTTCTACAATGTTTGCGGCCATGATGGAAAAGTTTGCAAAATTTGACGAAAACTCTAGAATTATTAACGTGAAGCTGGACGAGAATTCTAGAATTGTGGACGAGAAATTGAGCGAAAATTCTCGAATAATTAACGACAAACTGAATGAGAAATTTGGTGAGAATTCTAGAATTATGAACGCGAAATTTGGCGAGAATTCTAAAATTATGGACGATAAATTAAGCGAGAATTCTAGAATTATTCAAGAAACATCAATTGCCACAAATGAGAAACTGCAAGAAATCTCCGAAGTGGTGAGCACTATGGAGATTCAAGTGAACGATAAATTCGAAAAGGTTGAAGAAAAATTCGAGGAAATGGGGCAGAAGATTGAAGAAGTCGAACATAAGTTCGAGGAAGTAGAACGGGAACTAAAAAATGATGTAAGCGAATTGCAAAGAAAAATTAGTGAACTTCAGTTGCAAGAGGGTCCAGTTCGAGTAATTTCTGAAGGCTCTAGTAGATTGAAAGCTCCCAGTTTCGATGGCTCTACACCATTCGATGTTTTTAAATTTCAATTCGAAATGGTCGCAATTAAGAACTTGTGGAACAGTAACGACAAAGCAGTAGAGCTAATTTTAGCACTGAAAGGCAACGCAGCAGAAGTCCTTCAGAGCATTCTCGTCAGCGCCAGAAACAACTACGAGGATATACTGGCTGCGTTACAACGCAAGTATGGTGGCGATCACAAGAGGGATTTATATCGCATGGAACTAAGAGGCCGAGTGCAAAAGCATAATGAAACACTTCAGGACTTCGCAACCGATGTGGAACGCTTGGTGTTGATGGCATATCCTAGAGAACCCCAAACTTTCTTAGAGCAATTTAAGATAGAGGCATTTGTTAGGGGCATTAACGATCCTGACGTTAGATATGCGGTGTGTGCCTCACAAAAAGCTACATTTGTGGAAACAGTTTCATTTGCTTTGGCGAATGAGACGGCAAGGGTTGTTTCCAGTCAACAGACACATCAAGTGCGAAGAGTAGAAACGGAAGGCAAATCAAAAGATTTGAAAGGCGCCGTTAGCGAACTGAAAGAAGTGATTCGGATTCTCACGAAAGCGCTATGGCAAGCAACAAAATTGAAAGGTGACAAGCATGGCGAACGTGGCCATATAGGGCGGGACTGTAGAGACCTGAGAAAACGCTCAAGATCTCCAGCGATAACAGCCGATACCGGACGAGTAAATGACCGTCCGCATGTAATGGAGCGTACGCAGGATTCTAAGGCTGAGATAAAAGAGCAAATTATTGACGTCCGATCCCTGAGAATTGAATCGGACGACGAGTGGTTCACGGCACAAAGAAGTGATCCTGTATTGGCAAAAATTATTTTGGCAAAGGAAGAGGATAGACAATTAACGCGTAATGAAATAGCTTCAGAAAGCCCCGATTTAAAATCATATTGGGCCCAGTGGAATAGCCTGAGATTGCTAGATGGCTGTCTATACCGTGTATGGGAAAGTGAAGATGGAAAAACGGAGAAAAATCTAATTGTGGTACCTGCCTTGAAAGTGAAAGAGATAATTGCAGAATCTCATAATGGTCCGAGTGGTAGGCACCTCGGAAAAGGTAAAACTATGGAAAAACTAAGGGAACGTTTCTATTGGGTTGGTCGTCAAAAAGCTGTATCCGAGTGGATTGCAGGCTGCACCCAGTGCTTGGCAACTAAAGGACCAACGCGGAGGAGTTGCGAACAGAGACATCAGGAGAGCCCAAGTGCTCCCTTCGAACGAATATCCGTGAGTGTGGCTGGTCCATATCCAACAAGTAGCTCTGGGAACCATATTGGCCCTAGTCGTTATGGACTACTTCAGTAAATGGCCCGTGGTGTACGCTATTCCAAAAGAAGCGAAGACAATAAGCAAAGCTATCATGAACAACTGGATAAGTCGTTTTGGTGTCCCTTTAGAACTGCATTCGGAGCAGGGTAGGAATTTTGAAGCCGCGATCTTGTAAGAAATATGCGAGAGGAATGGAATTCGTGGTATAAGAAAGACATCAGTGCGCCCTCGGACTGACGGTACGGTAGAGAAATTTAATCAAGCTCTTGAAGTATATTTGAGCAAGATCGTCAGTAAGGATAGAAAATTCTGGGACGAACGCATACCAAAATTCCTTCTAGCATACCGGTCGGCCACCCAGGATACCACTGCCCGAACACAAGCTAGTGCCGTCTTCGAGACAGAGTTAAAGCTCCCTAGAAATTTGGAGTTTGGCAACTGCCTAACACCCGACAGTGGGGAGAATGATGGTATCCCAGGAGACCTTAGCGAACTTCACGAGTTTGTTCGCAGTAGAATGAAGTTGGTCAGTAATAAGATGAAAGCCAGGTACGACCAAGCGGCAAATTCCGAAGGATTCCATGATGAAGGCCAGCTGGTTGTACTGTTCAACCCACAGCGCAAGAAAGGTTTATCTCCAAAACTTCAGATTCACTGGGAAGGCCCTTACAAGGTTGTCAAACGAATAAATGACGTGGTTTATAGAATCCAGAAAAGCCAAAGTCCAAGAGCTAAAATGAAAGTCGTGCATTTGGAAATACTAGCTCTGTATGGAAAACGGAGGGTTGAGCCTGCTCGGGACGAACAGGCTTAAGTGGGGGGCAGTGTTACGAATAACTAAAAGCTTTTGCTTGCTGTTAATGACTCTACTAACAGTATGTAAATAACAGGCGGTTAGTGCTGCGCCTGAAAGTATGCATTGTAACAACGTACCAGCTCGCTAAAGCAGTAGCATGAATTCACCTCAGTAAAGATAACTCTCCGCCCTTCGAGATTGTTCTACAAAGATAAGCAACAACAACAACATCCATATTCTAGAAGGTCCTTGAATTCGCTAGATATACCTTCATTTGAATATGGTGAGTTGGTATAAATAGCGGTGGTCTTTGGAGCGGAGAGTTCAGTTTGTGATTAACCGCCATAAAGTAAGCAACGCGATTTGATAGTAAAATATAAGACTTATTAATGTGGTGTAAATAAAGTAAACTGTTGTACTATATAAGTAAAATAAAAGGAAGTGACACCGTTGTAATTATCGTAATTGAAACGAACCTTGCTTTATTATTGGGAATAAAACAACGCAAAAAGGCCGAATAAGGAAATTCGTAACAATATGTACAAATAGTATTACTTTTCACAATTTGTCAAAAATTTTCATTTTAATTTGTATTGATGTTTGTTTGTTATAATCATAGAATAATACATACATAGATAAACTTATTCTCTCATCTGACGTTCCATTTCACACTCTTCATCGTAGGTTTGTGGAAATGAGAGTAGTAAAATTTAAAATTACCTTACACCAGGTGGAGTTACAAAATATGTTCACTTAACTTTTTCCTGTCGTTTTGGTGTAGAACTTAAAAATTAAAATATATTTTGCACTTTTTTGTTGACTTTTATCGTTGGTATATATTTATATTATATTTAACACAACTAGTTTGCCACAAAAACACGAAATTCGGTTGTTGTTCCTTTGTTGATCGCTGTATACTATTGCCACTATCTGGTATTATTGAATCCATATTTTCCACCATCCAATGTTTACTTTGTATCGTACCTATGACGTTTAATTTATTGAGCGAATAAAAGCTTCTATGGTATGTATTATTCTATGGTTATAATTAATATAAAAACTTTCCTGAAGAAGATTTCCAAAGGAAATCGAAATATCGGAAAAACAAAAAAGTTGTATGAAATCTGAAGTGACCTTAAGCTGGAATAATTAGTCGGGAATAATTAATAAAATAAAGGTAGAAGAATTAGAAACAAATTATGATTTTATTTTTTAATTTTTTGACAAAAAAATATTTTTATAAATTAAATTTTATTTATAACTGCAAAACTGTTGATTATGTAGGAAAACAGTATACGAATAGATTAAAGGAAATGTAATTCTTAATTTTTCTCAATTTATTTCAGCAAAATCGAACGAGTCGTTCTCGAGTTAAACATCACGGTAAGGAAAAAATATGAAAGGTCATTAAAAAAATGTTTGGCCTTAGAACGCCAAACTGTTTGGGGGTTTTACTATACTGACCTAGTACCATCACCCTTGCTTGAAATTTCACACCCCCCGGTTGGCTGTTGCACTGTGTTATCAAACAATTATATACGTACGAAATAACTTTGGCATAACAACCCTGTAATTGATTTTGCTGCGATTTTTTTCGGAAAGAGCTGAGTACCAAGCAAATGAAAAGTGAGCGAAATTTTCGTTGTTTTATACACGTACATAACGGGTTTTTCAACAGAGACGCTGCGAAAGTAAATCGATAGGGACAGCAAACGACGCCATATTTTTTCCCGCTCTTTTGACATTTCTCTTCAGTAAGGTTTGCCATTTCGTAATGGAAGGATATACGAGCCAACAACGAGTCGAAATTATTAAAATTTATTACCGAAATTTGGAGTCAGTGGCCTCAACTTTATGGTCGTCATAATCGTCCTACCAGATCAACAATTGAGCGTCTAGTGGAAAAATTTGACTCCACAGGCACAGTACAAAATGTTCCCGTGCCAGTGCGACAAAGAAGTGCCCGTAGTGTCGAGAATATTGCTGCCGCTGAGGCTTCAGTTCAAGAAAGCCCAAATGTGTCTCTCACACGTCGGTCTCAAGCGTTGGGCATCTCTGTGACGTCGTTGTGGCGAATTTTGCGAAAAGATCTTGGCCTACATCCTTACAAGATCAAATTGACGCAAGAACTGAAGCCGCTTGACCACCATAAGCGTCGTATATTCGTGAATTCGGCTGAGCAACAACTTGAAAATTATTCGGATTTTCATCGGAAAATCATCTTCAGCCATGAGGCTCATTTCTGGCTGAATGGCTTCGTCAATAAGCAAATTATGCGTTATTGGTCAGACAGCAATCCATACGTAATCCATGAGTCATCATTGCATCCCGAAAAAATTACGGTTTGGTGCGGTTTATGGGCAGGCGGCGTCATTGGGCCGTACTTCTTCCGCGATGATCAAGACCGGCACATTACTGTGAATCATCGAACGTACTTTCACAGGAATAAAGAATTTCATTGGTATCTAAAACCGGTTTTGTTTTATTTAAAAAACTTATGTAGCGCTCTTATTGAAAACCCCTATACATCTTATGGCAACGAAAATTTGATAGAAACTGAATACCGGGCTTTAGATGCCATTTATTACTCGTTCAGGATTATCAAGCAATGACGTAATTTTAGCTTTTGGAAAAAATTCTAGAGATAAAGCTACCAATTTTATGCAACTCCGTTTATTGAATCACTCTGTGTTCGTGTGGTTGTTGCGGAAGCGAGCAAGTTTTGTATTGCGACAAACATGAAACCACGTGGATTTCGAAGTAACAGACAAAATTACGAATCACATACAAAGCCGAGAACATTAGTGGTCTCCAACTTGATGTTATGCTTTGGCAAATGCAAAGATTTGTAATGTAAAGCTTTGTGAGTCCCAGGAAGTCAGCTGATCCTGTTTTAAATAAATTCAAATTTGCATCTGCTTGATTTTACATATTCACGTTGGATTTTTATTATTGCAAGAAATAATAGCGTTATTAAAGAGTAAGTGATCTATGCTGTGGATTTATGCGCCAATGCTTCCGTTACCAAAAATCCTTCCGCCTTGAGGGAGAGCACTCCTGATAACTCTCCTCTGTTTCAAAGGATAAAGAATATTCAAATGGATACATCAAATCACATAAATTATAAAGTATAACTTACCGGTTCATCTGAGGCATCAATTTGTCCCGCGCATATGGCCAGGATAACGGCCACAAAAGAGAAAATGTTTAAGAAATTCATGATTAGTTAATTGTAGCTTCTATTACGATGTACAAGTTTAGTGTGAAACTGTTGAGAAATTACTACAGTGAAGACCTGAGGAAACTAGGAAACTTATATAGGGCCGAGTTAATCTAAATATTGTAGAAATAGTTATCTGATTGCTAAAATGCACTTCGTCATTTACCGCAATTAATAATATTTATGATTCGAATATTAGAAATAGTTCTATATTCGATTCAACTGCCAACAATCTAGCGAGTAGTAATTATTATATTAGACTTAACATTTCTCTCAGCAAAATTGGTCTGGTGTGGTATAAACGTTGGATGTTGAAATAATTGCTTCAATAATACCAGATAGAGGCAATGGTTCAAAACAACCAACAAAATTACAACAAATATATTTCATACACAATGTATGCTAACAACAATAGTCAATGATAAAGTATAAAACACATTTAAATTTCACAGTTTTTCACCAAAACGACTTGAAAAATTAAAGCCAGAAGTTCTTGTAATTCCACCTGGCGTAAGTCACTTTTCGTCAAACATCTCTCTATCACACTGAGTGTGAAAGGAAACGTCAGATGAGTCAAATATTTTCTCTTTAAAGAATTACTCTATGGCGAGTAGTTGCGATTAAGTTAATTGCAGTACTAAACTAATTGCGACGCATATTGATTACGAAAATCAACCATAGTCATATTAGAGACTCTTTCAAACATATCAGCTAAGATCCAAATCAATTTAAATGGTATGCCAATCAGGCTAAACCAGTACCGTACGCAGAATTTTACTTTGGAGGAAGGGACGACTTGATATTTAGGTTGAAAAAATACCACTACATTCAGAAATCACCTCTTAAGGAAATAACATAGACTAATACTTATAGTAGACCCACTAGTTCTCCCACCAAATTTATGACATTTGGCCTGGTGTGATATTTACGTTTGATGTTGAAAAGAATTGCTTTACTAATACCAGATAGAGGCAATGATTCAAAACAACGAACAAAATAACAACAACGGCATTTCGTTTTGTGTGTTAAATGCAACACAAATGTCTGCTAACAATAACAGTCAATAAAAAAGTTTAAAACACATTTAAATTTCACAGTTTTCCACCAAAATGGCATGAAAAATGAAAGCAAGAAGCTATTGAAATTCCACCTGGTGTATATCACTTTTCGTCAACCATCTCTCTATCACACCGATCGCATCACGAATAGTGTGAAAGGAAACGTCAGATGAGCCAAATATTCTCTCTAGTCTGAGATTACTCTATGGGAAATAAGAGGAAAAGCCCCTGTGTACGTGACTGGGCTAAACCAAAACTGCGCCTGAAGAATTTAATATAATTTTTTGTATGAGTATTATTTTTCGATTTTTACAAAATTACAAAATTTGGCTTTTTCAGAAATGAGGCATCAAAATGGGTGTGACCATAACACCAAATTCAAAGCCCAACTAAGTTTCCGCAACATGTAAGCACTGTCAATGTAGGTTAAGATCTATGGCAGTAATCTTGTTGACCAGCCAGACAGACGGACATGGCTCAATCGCCTTTGATAATTATCAAAGGTAATAATTATTATCGATTATTATCGAATATCGATCTAAGTTATCTACATATTGTTACGAATAACTAAAAGCTTTTGCTTGCTCTTAATGACTCTACTAACATTATGTAAATAACAGACGGTTAGTGCTGCGCCTGAAAGTATGCATTGTAACAACGTACCAGCTCGCTAAACCAGTAGAATGAATTCGCCTCAGTTAAGATAATTCTCCGCCATTCGAGATGATTCTACAAAGATAAACAACAATGTCTAGAAGGTTCTTGAATTCGCTAGATATACCTTCATTTGAGTATGGTGAGTTGGTATAAATAGCGGAGGTCTTTGGAATGGAGAGTTCAGTTTGTGATTAAACCCCGTAAAGTAAGCAACGCGAATTGATAGTAAAATACAAGACTTGTTAAAGTGTTATAAATAAAGTAAACTGTTGTACTATATAAGTAAAATAAAAGGAAGTGATACCGTTGTAATTATCGTAATTGAAAACGAACCTTGTTTTATTATTGGAAATAAAACAACGCAAAAAGGACGAATAAGGAAATTCGTAACAATATGTATAAATTTCACATTTTTCCATACCAAATGAGATATCTGTGCCGAAAGGGATAAACTCCTTATGTATGTGCATCTTTTGAAAGGATATTCAATCAGATGAGTCAGAAGTCTGTGGTATTTACCTTCCTGAAATGTGGATCAAATTAAACAATAGCTGCATCTAATTGCGACCACAGTGATCATCGTAGTATCGTTAATAAAAGAATTTTCAAAGAATTCCAAGTCGTTTTCTACTTTTTAACAAATATATAACCCCGTCCTATGGTTGACGGTATAATAAAGATCAGTGTTTCATGAAGACACGCGACAGAAGTGAAACTTCGTTTGGTAGGTAGAAATTGTTACTGCATTTTGCTTTTCTGTCCGATGACTGTGAATATTCACTGGAAACTATAGATTTGTATGTATGAAAGTTAAATCGTTTTGATATTTGTTTCTGGGTTTGCTTATCAATCGTCCACTTTGTAGTTATCGTAATAAAATCGTGGCCGTTAGTCTTGTACAGTGAGTGGTTGCGTATGTGTGTAGGCACTTACGTTGATAGAGTGGGCTGGTTTCCAGTCAGTGCTACCATGTTGGCATATTTTTGGTTATGGCATTTGTTTTTTTAAAAATTAGCACAACTTCCGTTTAGCACAATGTTCTCAAATTTTGCCAATTTTTCAATTTTAGTCTAATTTTTTTTAGCATATTTCTTTTTGCAAACGGCACAATATTAGGAATTAATTATCTGTAAATTATATTTTCACAGCAAATTTGTCGGCAGCTTTTGGTACAATATCACGTCTAAAGTTTACTGCAGACTTAAGCGTATTTTCGGCGAAGCGCAGGCTTCAAAAAATATACCTTTGGGTATACTTTGCTTCTGCGGAATTTCTATGCGTCAACGAATTCCCAGACGTTCATCTGTGGCACCTTTAATAATATCTGTAGTTCTTTCAAAGATCTGATTGTTGGAAAAGAGGTTATAGCAGCCGTAAATTCGGCTGTTGCAACCGAATTGCACTAGCCACAACCGAAATCTGGTTGCCACGACTGAATTTAGTTCCTACAACTGAAATTCGGTTGAAGCTACTTATAATAGGTTCCGACAACATCTTATGCGGTTATGACAACCTCTAATTCGGATGTGATGACATCTAATGTGGTTCTGACAACCACTTTTCTGATGCGAATAGGTCTGATTCGATTATTTTGTCTAGGGTATAAAAGTAACGACAATTTTATGAGCCGAAAATTTCGCTCACTTCATTTATACCGGGTACTCCGTCACCTCTGGCGAAAATACTTGTTTGGGACTGAAATTTTAATATTCCCACTATGCGGGCAAACAAAGTATCCCCACACGCGTAAAAGCAAAAAAAGAAAAGGATTTCATGAATTGTTTGCAAGGAGTGTCAAAAATTTACGGGTAGAGATAAATGACAAAATTCCTTCCTCGTCGAAGTCTTAAAAGATTGGGTGTTAAGGCTGCAGAGAAGAAAAAGAAACCATTTTTATCACAACGGAATATAAAGTTCCTAAAGAATTCGAGCAGTTCTACGGAAACTGAATTGTTCAGTTGTGTCAGTTGTACAAATATATACCAAATACACAAATTTATACCAACAATACAAGAGTACAAAAAGTATAAAATCAAAATACATATGATTTTGACGAAAAATGACGTGGAAAAAATCCCATGAGTGTTCGTACTCACAGGTGATGTGTTAACACCTTTTTGTTACGCGGTACCTGTTCGATTTTTATGAACACATTAGTAAATGTTACATTGGAAAATGAAAAACAGCGTTCGTTACACGTTACATTTATATAATATTGTTACGAATAAGTAAAAGCTTTTGCGTGCTGTTAATGACTCTACTAACAGTATGTAAATAACAGGCGGTTAGTGCTGCGCCTGAAAATATGCATTGTAACAACGTACGCATGAATTCACCTCAGTAAAGATAACTCTCCGCCCTTCGAGATTGTTCTATAAAGATAAGCAACAACAACAACATCCAGATTCTAGAAGGTTCTTGAATTCGCTAGATATACCTTCATTTGAGTTGGTATAAATAGCGGAGGTCTTTGGAGTGGAGAGTTCAGTTTGTGATTAAACCCCGTAAAGTAAGCAACGCGAATTGGTAGTAAAATACAAGACTTGTTAAAGTGTTATAAATAAAGTAAACTGTTGTACTATATAAGTAAAATAAAAGGAAGTGAATCCGTTGTAATTATCGTAATTGAAAACGAACCTTGTTTTATTATTGGAAATAAAACAACGCAAAAAGGACGAATAAGGAAATTCGTAACAATATTAATACTTAAAATTATTTAAAGACCAGTGCAAGCACATGTATCATTATTTTCTTGCTGAATGCTTTTTGTTTTATTCTCACAAAAACAAACAGAATTTCCTCTTTTATACGATGACTTACGACCCTGGGACACGAGTCACGACTTACGATGCTTCATGGTAAGGGGGACCTCCTTCGTGTTTTGACATGGTGGTAAAGCAAAAAGTGGTGAGAAATTGTTTTGAAGTAATTTCTTAATAAATTAAAACAATGCAATTGCAATTTTATCAGCAGTTGATCATTAATTTTTTAAAATGTTGAATTTGAGATTATTACGAATTGAGAAAAAAGAAGATTAACCGACAATACGTCACAAAGAGTCACGCATAGTTGTATACAGAGAGTCATCGTCTGAAAGCACATGAATTTACGAAGCGTTACCAAAAGAGAATGAACACAATGTCCCAGGATCGTAAGTCATCGTATAAAAGACGAAAATGCAAACAACTGACACATGTACATAAATACCTACATTGTTATGTGCGTACATACGCTACACATATTCACACAATTTTCGTTGCTCTCTTAATATCTCATTTGTATTTACGTATAACCACGTCATTATTCTCTATGCTCTGAGAGTGCTCTCCGTACCCACATTTTATTTGACATACCTTTCACAATAATAAAATCAGGCGTTCAATCATATGATGACGTTTCATTTAAATAATCTTAATACTTAATAACACTTAAAAATATTTAAAGACAAGTGTCATTACTTTCTTGCTTAATACTTTATATTTTATACTCACAAAACACAAAGAGAATGCAAAAGCAACAGCCACATGTACATATGTATATACATTGTTATATTCGTTCATGCGCTACACAAGTTCACACAATTTTCGTTGCTCTCTTGCTATCTCATTTTTATATACATACCAAGATGGATTCATATATGGTGAACGCATAAGCACAGCTGATTTGCTTTGTTTACATTGCAAACCACTTTCGAACTGTCAAGTGCACGTGTATTTTGTTTTTGTATGGGTTTGTTTAAATTTATTGTTGGTATACGTATGTGTTGAGAAGCAAAAACAAAATGTAAGTTGTTGTTGGCATAAATTTGCCATCAGCTACAACAACACCTCTTGCGTCTACCATGAGTATTTTTATCATGCGGTGGTGCAGTGGTTAGTGTGCCCGGCTCTTGTACATGAGATCCTGGGTTCGAACCCTGCTCTGACCACCTTCAAATTTCTTTCGGCGGCGGTCACCTCACATAGTGACGGCGACACTATCGAGTATATAGCCATGAAAAAGCTTCTCAAAATACCGTTCGGAATCGGTGTAAAACTGTAGGTCCCAATCAGTGAGTGAAAACTGGAAAGCGCACAGCTCAGTGATTGTGAGAAGTTCTCCCCGGTCTCTTCATGGGATGTAATGGGAAACCATTTATTTATTTATGTTATACCCGTGTCATTATTCTCTTTGGTCTGAGAGTGCTCCCCACCCACAGAAGACAACTATTCGCTGCCGCTACATCAGAGTGTTTTTCGCAGTCGGACAAATCTCTGCTCTATATAGGGGTGGGTCACCCTTATCATTTAGGGGTATAAAAAATAGATGTTGGCTCATTCTGAGATCTACCCGATATGCACACAAAATTTCATACAAATCGGTCCAGCCGTTTCGGAGTAGTTTAGCGGCAAACAATGTGTGATCGCTGTCGGACAATCTGTGTCATCGCAGTCGGACAAAATGTGTTTGGATGTACATATTCACTTTGTTAACACATCAAAAATTTAACGACGACTATGCCTGATAGATTGTTCTACCATGATCATTATGTATAACATTTACCGAGCGTTGTTGTGAACAATTTAATTTCGATTTTGTTTTCAATCGAAAATAAAAATCTATCCTTCAAATTTAGAGATATAAACATATACGTAGTCTTCCATTAATTAAAATAATTTGAATGTGTTAGCCATTTTAAAAATTTCTGTTTTGGAGTCTCTCCTTCTTGGTAAAATTTTCATTCACAAGGAATGAAAACAAAATCTATCTAAGACAAATTTTTGTTAAGAAACCTATATAGAAAAAACGTCGTCGTCTATAGCGTGTTTGATTATGTATACCAACAATAAAAGCCAACAAAAAAGTGCAAAATACATTTAAATGAAATGAAAAAGTCAAGTCAGCAGTTATTGTAAGTTAAATTTCGTCGAATTTCCCTCTTTTGCACAAACCTACGACGAAGAGTGTGAAATGAAACATCTGATGAGAGAATAAAATACTCTATTATAATTTCGTGTATGGAATATGGGTGATTGTTCGGAAATTGTCATTTTCTCGTCCTTTGAATTTTCCCACCCTAAAATGGTCGAATGGTGATTAAATTGCGACATGTTCCCGAAGCTACGATGGTACTCTATTATTTCCATGAAACACATTCCATTCTGAACCGTGTAAGTCGGTTTTAGGGAGAAAAAACTGTTCAAAATGTCACAACCATGGCCTGTCCACCGTATCGAATTCAGGACTTCAGCAGTAATATCCGTCAAGGACGTGGCTTGAAAGAAGTTACCTGCATATATGTTCTAAGGGACATTTAGATTTACAATTCTACGCAAAAAAATTGGAGGAATATGCACGCCATGGTTATTGAACGGTCCACGAAGTCTGTCCAACAGTTTTGTCAGAATTTTGTACAATTTGAATTCGACTGTGGTGGCGCAATCTCCGGGGTTTCAATATGACCCACTTGCTGGCATTTTGGAGTGGAGGGGGTAGTGGCAGTATTTACACCGGCAGAAGTCAACACACGCACATGTATACGAAGGGGAATTCAATTCGAAAAAGTGAAAAGCTAAGTCACAAAATAATACGTCACAACCGTTCTCTTATGATTCACATATGCCGTACGATATTTACGCTTGATTCCCGGTTATGAAAGTAATATTTCATTGCCTGAATTTCATTGTCTTTGGAACTTGTCGAATTCCAAACCGGTCTGGAGCACGGTTAGGTTAAACACTGAAAGTCACAACCGTGGCTGTCACAACCGTGTCATATAGTTTCTAATACTGACTAAAATTGATAAATAATGGTTTCTTGACACTGAATGATTAATGTGGAGTAGGCTGTTGCAAAGACCTGACAACACAGTAGGCTTTTGCGAAGACCTGGCAACACAGTAGGCTTTTGCGAAGACCTGGCAAAACGAGAGTGAAGTATTTGACATATCTTGTGGCAATCGTCAGTCGTGTGTAGGTCGTGAAAGGTATTAGTCTATTGGCGAAGTTAACTAAATAAATTAGTTAAAACATTAAAATAGTGCGTTTTATTCAATTGATAATTGATGGCAGTCACTACCGTGGCATCGGAATACCATCAATGCTCCATAACTTCGATTGCTTTGGTGTTGTAGTATAGTGATCTTCAGATCATACTTTTGGACCATGATAACATTCAGAAACGTAAAAAAAATGGTACTGCAGACATATCGAGGTTTGGAAAAATTGGTATCTGAAAAATAACCATTTCCGAACAATCACCCATATACTCAACATTTGTGTGACCAGTTTGGCTCTCTGTACATTTGTGAGTTTTTCTTCTTTTTACTAGATAGGTTTTAGATTATGGGTTTTACCATTGGCTTTCACCCAAGACTTTCTAGTTCGGTTAACGAGAGGTGTGAAAAGCTAGAGGGGTAGACACAAACGCACGAGACGAGAATTCGAGATGATGGAAGATGTTTCCCTTTACTCTGTTTCGTACATAGAGTAATATATAGGGTATTTCCACAGAGACGCTACAAAAGTAAATCGATAGGGACAGCAAACGACGCCATATTTTTCCCGCTCTTTTCACATTTCTCTTCAGTAAGGTTTGCCATTTCATCATGGAAAGATATACGAGCCAACAAGGAGTCGAAATTATTCAAATTTACTACCGGAATTTGGAGTCAGTGGCCTCAACTTTAAGAGGCCTCAACAATCAGCGATGAGGCTTATTTCTGGCTGAATGGCTGCGTCAATAAGCAAAATATGCGTTATTGGTCAGACAGCAATCCACACGTAATCCATGAGTCATCATTACATCCCGAAAAAATTACGGTTTGGTGCGGTTTATGGGCCGGCGGCGTCATTGGTCCGTACTTCTTCCGTGATGATCAAGACCGGCACATTACTGTGAATGCGAATCGCTACCGTTCAATGGTAACCGACTATTTTTGGCCCCAGTTGGATAATATGGACTTGGAGGACATGTGGTTCCAACAGGACGGCGCCACAAGCCATACAGCGAATGCCACAATAAATTTTTTGAAAACCAAGTTTGGTGAACGTGTTATCTCGGTCGTGCGATTTGACGCCGTTAGATTATTTCCTGTGGGGCTACGTCAAGTCTATGGTCTATGCCAACAAGCCAGCGACGATTGATGAACCTTGTACGAATATCGAACGTGAAATTCCAGCAGTACCCGCCGATTTATGCTTGAAAACCGTCGAAAATTGGGTTCAGCGTCTGGACTTCTGCAAGCGTGCCCGTGGTGGCCATGCAAAAGAAATCGAGTTCCATATATAATGGCATCGAACGTACTTTCACAGGAATAAAGAATTTCATTGGTATCTAAAACCGGTTTTGTTTTATTTAAAAAAACTTTTATAGGGCTCTTATTGAAAAACCCTTTACACAGAGTCACAAAGGCAAATGTGTGATAAACGCATTGACCACCCCTACATACTTCCACTCATCTATCGCCATATCTCTTTCTTACTTTATCCTGCATGTTTTCCCAACTCTCAGGTTGTCAGTTAATGGGGTGCAATTACAGTTGACGGAAAAGGTCAAGTATCTGGGGACAATTCTCGACAGCAAACTGTCTCGGAAACCGAATGTGGAGGAGAGGGTGAAAAAGGCGTCTGTTGCTCTTTATATAGGAATAGGGCGATAGGAAAGCGCTGGGGACTGTCACCATGTGGATTTATACGGCAATAGTCAGACCGTCCGTGTTCGTCGGTGGTGCAATGGTTAGTGTGCGCGCCTATTGTACAGGAGATCCTGGGTTCGATTCCTGCTCCCACCACCTTAAATTTCTTTCGACGACGCACAGTGGCGCCATTTGAGTTTTTTCGTTGCAAAAATCATATCTTTTGAACCGAATAAGATAATTGAACAGTTTAAACAGCATATGATAGATAACTGTTCAGCCTATGAAATGAGCGTTTGGAAAGGGTGCTACGCTTTTTAGGGGCCTACTTATGGGTTATCAAATTTAAAATTTGTAGAAAAATCAATTTTATGGTAACTAAAAAAAATTATTTTTACAAAACAAAATCTATCTAAGACAAATTTTTGTTAAGAAACCTATATAGAAAAAACGTCGTCGTCTATAGCGTGTTTGATTATGTATACCAACAATAAAAGCCAACAAAAAAGTGCAAAATACATTTAAATGAAATGAAAAAGTCAAGTCAGCAGTTATTGTAAGTTAAATTTCGTCGAATTTCCCTCTTTTGCACAAACCTACGACGAAGAGTGTGAAATGAAACATCTGATGAGAGAATAAAATACTCTATTATAATTTCGTGTATGGAATATGGGTGATTGTTCGGAAATTGTCATTTTCTCGTCCTTGCTGGCATTTTGGAGTGGAGGGGGTAGTGGCAGTATTTACACCGGCAGAAGTCAACACACGCACATGTATACGAAGGGGAATTCAATTCGAAAAAGTGAAAAGCTAAGTCACAAAATAATACGTCACAACCGTTCTCTTATGATTCACATATGCCGTACGATATTTACGCTTGATTCCCGGTTATGAAAGTAATATTTCATTGCCTGAATTTCATTGTCTTTGGAACTTGTCGAATTCCAAACCGGTCTGGAGCACGGTTAGGTTAAACACTGAAAGTCACAACCGTGGCTGTCACAACCGTGTCATATAGTTTCTAATACTGACTAAAATTGATAAATAATGGTTTCTTGACACTGAATGATTAATGTGGAGTAGGCTGTTGCAAAGACCTGACAACACAGTAGGCTTTTGCGAAGACCTGGCAACACAGTAGGCTTTTGCGAAGACCTGGCAAAACGAGAGTGAAGTATTTGACATATCTTGTGGCAATCGTCAGTCGTGTGTAGGTCGTGAAAGGTATTAGTCTATTGGCGAAGTTAACTAAATAAATTAGTTAAAACATTAAAATAGTGCGTTTTATTCAATTGATAATTGATGGCAGTCACTACCGTGGCATCGGAATACCATCAATGCTCCATAACTTCGATTGCTTTGGTGTTGTAGTATAGTGATCTTCAGATCATACTTTTGGACCATGATAACATTCAGAAACGTAAAAAAAATGGTACTGCAGACATATCGAGGTTTGGAAAAATTGGTATCTGAAAAATAACCATTTCCGAACAATCACCCATATACTCAACATTTGTGTGACCAGTTTGGCTCTCTGTACATTTGTGAGTTTTTCTTCTTTTTACTAGATAGGTTTTAGATTATGGGTTTTACCATTGGCTTTCACCCAAGACTTTCTAGTTCGGTTAACGAGAGGTGTGAAAAGCTAGAGGGGTAGACACAAACGCACGAGACGAGAATTCGAGATGATGGAAGATGTTTCCCTTTACTCTGTTTCGTACATAGAGTAATATATAGGGTATTTCCACAGAGACGCTACAAAAGTAAATCGATAGGGACAGCAAACGACGCCATATTTTTCCCGCTCTTTTCACATTTCTCTTCAGTAAGGTTTGCCATTTCATCATGGAAAGATATACGAGCCAACAAGGAGTCGAAATTATTCAAATTTACTACCGGAATTTGGAGTCAGTGGCCTCAACTTTAAGAGGCCTCAACAATCAGCGATGAGGCTTATTTCTGGCTGAATGGCTGCGTCAATAAGCAAAATATGCGTTATTGGTCAGACAGCAATCCACACGTAATCCATGAGTCATCATTACATCCCGAAAAAATTACGGTTTGGTGCGGTTTATGGGCCGGCGGCGTCATTGGTCCGTACTTCTTCCGTGATGATCAAGACCGGCACATTACTGTGAATGCGAATCGCTACCGTTCAATGGTAACCGACTATTTTTGGCCCCAGTTGGATAATATGGACTTGGAGGACATGTGGTTCCAACAGGACGGCGCCACAAGCCATACAGCGAATGCCACAATAAATTTTTTGAAAACCAAGTTTGGTGAACGTGTTATCTCGGTCGTGCGATTTGACGCCGTTAGATTATTTCCTGTGGGGCTACGTCAAGTCTATGGTCTATGCCAACAAGCCAGCGACGATTGATGAACCTTGTACGAATATCGAACGTGAAATTCCAGCAGTACCCGCCGATTTATGCTTGAAAACCGTCGAAAATTGGGTTCAGCGTCTGGACTTCTGCAAGCGTGCCCGTGGTGGCCATGCAAAAGAAATCGAGTTCCATATATAATGGCATCGAACGTACTTTCACAGGAATAAAGAATTTCATTGGTATCTAAAACCGGTTTTGTTTTATTTAAAAAAACTTTTATAGGGCTCTTATTGAAAAACCCTTTACACAGAGTCACAAAGGCAAATGTGTGATAAACGCATTGACCACCCCTACATACTTCCACTCATCTATCGCCATATCTCTTTCTTACTTTATCCTGCATGTTTTCCCAACTCTCAGGTTGTCAGTTAATGGGGTGCAATTACAGTTGACGGAAAAGGTCAAGTATCTGGGGACAATTCTCGACAGCAAACTGTCTCGGAAACCGAATGTGGAGGAGAGGGTGAAAAAGGCGTCTGTTGCTCTTTATATAGGAATAGGGCGATAGGAAAGCGCTGGGGACTGTCACCATGTGGATTTATACGGCAATAGTCAGACCGTCCGTGTTCGTCGGTGGTGCAATGGTTAGTGTGCGCGCCTATTGTACAGGAGATCCTGGGTTCGATTCCTGCTCCCACCACCTTAAATTTCTTTCGACGACGCACAGTGGCGCCATTTGAGTTTTTTCGTTGCAAAAATCATATCTTTTGAACCGAATAAGATAATTGAACAGTTTAAACAGCATATGATAGATAACTGTTCAGCCTATGAAATGAGCGTTTGGAAAGGGTGCTACGCTTTTTAGGGGCCTACTTATGGGTTATCAAATTTAAAATTTGTAGAAAAATCAATTTTATGGTAACTAAAAAAAATTATTTTTACATTTTTAGATTGTTTTTATTTTTTTTCTTTAGGGTTTTGTATTCTAAATTATTATCCAACAAATTAAAAAAAATTACTTCTTTTTTAAATTTATTTTTTCAATTTTCTGTAAAATATTCATCACAATTCGGAGGAGAAGGTATATCTAAAAGACTATTCATTTCTAAACTATAATTATTTTCTAACTCTATTCGTGACTTCACATGCCGCAGGGAAGAAATAAGTGGATCGGAAGATGTTGCCAACATGTTGAAGAGGTCCTCATTTTGCCTTACCCTTGATGCTTTGAATGTGTTCTGCAATCTATATTTTTTATAAAATTTGTTAAGAGACTCCTGTGCTTCTTAAGAAAGCTCTCCAATTGGCAAACACTGGTACTCAATTATGTCTTTGCCATGCGCCAATATTTTATGGACGGTCGGGGTCAACTTCTTCTGTGGATATATTTCTGCTAAAAGAGATGCAGTTTTCGATGCATATTCTCCATATTTTGTAGAATTGACGTTTTCTTTGCAGTTTAAAACATTCAAGATCGTTCCCAATCTTTTCACAATTTGATTGTCAATTCCAGTGATTGTAGTTACTGCCTCATCATTTTCAAAAAATCTCCTAGAAGTGTTTCCATCGTTTGAGTTACCGTATCCGTGCTTGGGACAGTTTACTTTTAGTCCAACTTCTTTAAAAAAAGCATCCTGTATTTGCTTCTTTCTGATCTTTTCCTTATCCTTTATTGATGTATTTTCATCGAAGTTTTCCTCCTCTTGTGGTAGGGTATACGCCAGTTTTAGCAAGAACTCCATACACCTTATCCTTGCGTGCAATGGTAACATTCCATATTCGTAATTCTCCTCGTTTGTAGAATCGTTTAAATTACCAAAGTTCTTCTGATTTTGCAAATCGGGCATGACAATGTTGAGGTTGTTCCTGTCAGTTCGTTTATGACTTTTCCGTCAACCATGGTCAGGTGGAACTCGTAATTGCATTCAATATATTTTCCTTCTCCAATTTGCAGCTTTGTAGGCTTAATCTTGCTTATTTGTTCTTAAATGTCCTTCACCGTGGTCCTTATGAGTTCTGCCGATTCCCTTGCAAACTGAAACATTATTGGTCGGCAATAATGCACTGATGACGGACGTGTATTTTTCCAGTGTAGGGAAACATCAGATTTTAGCCGCAAAGGAACAAGAGATGCCATAAACATATTTCCGTCCGATATTGTAGCGTCATCGGAAGATATCCTTTGCTTATAAACGCTTTGTCCGGATGATCCATCGCAGCCCCATTTGCTGATCAATGTCAGTGTCTCAGGAAGAATTTTCACCTCATTTTCAGGAAGACTCTCCAACAACCGTTTTGCTGTATGGCCCATGAGATCCTGCAGATTGGCTTTCACAGAGACTTCCGTAAACTCCGTATGCAGTGGTCGTGAATTTATTTTGGCTTGCGTAATATGCTTGTATCCTGGTAAAACGTCAGCCCCGTGTCGCATCAAGGATGCCCGTAGTATCTCATATTTTTCTTTGGAAAGTTCTAAGTCCATAAACAAGGCCAAGGCTTCTTCGGAACCATACTTTTTAATGTGTGCGTTAGTGGGCGTGGGAATGCTTTCCTTTATCCTTTTTAGTCGCAGTGGGCTTGCATCAGCAACAGATTTTGTAATCTGCGACCTCACTCTTTCACTATCCTTTGTATATTTAATAGACAGCGCGTCCGATAAAGCTTCGTGGTCAAGTCATTGGTGGCCTCGGCAAGTTTCCTCTTTCTTGTGAAAATTGAACACTCCTCAATACTTTTTTTGGCATTCCTTTTGCTCCTCTGGTTGATGTGGTGGGTTTATCTACTGGCAATATATCCAGGATGGTGTCTTCATTAAGCCAGTCCTCGTATTTGGAGTTGAATTTCTGAATGGTTCGATTAGTTTTCACCCATTTTGCCTTATAAGTTCTTCTAAAGCAGTTCTTCTAAAACAGCTTGGTGTGGTTAACTTTCTGAACAGTTCAAATAATTTTAAATTGTTCAACGCCATGTTTTCAATAACTCGCGGTTAGATGGTTGGTCAATAATAGCACAATCAGGTTTGTTGAAACCACGCTAAGTGTTTACACTTATATAGTAGCTGTGCATGACGCAAGTTTTTACCGCCATGTTTTGGTCATTGGTAAATTAGGTAGAATTTTCCAGTGTGCGCTTGGGTTCTTGTGGGCGGAGTCTTAACGGGGTTGGACTGTGCGTGGTGTGGTGGAGTGCTGGACTACCTGTCTACCTACAGGGCGGGTGACCAATCACATCGTGTACAGGTTCTAAAAATACGAATGCGTGTGGACTGGATGACAATTGTTGCGTCCATTTTATCACGTAATTTTGTTTTTCCAAGAATTGTTAGTTCTTTCCACGAATTCAGACAAAAAAGGGGTTTCATGTTGGAAATGATGGCATCCCATGCTGTCCGTACAGCTAATTTTCCCAATAATTCTATCATGAGTGCCAGTTACAGAAGTTTACGCGAGTTGTTTTTATTGTTTTACAAAATGAATACACAGTTGGTCTGGCCTGACCCATGTGTTACGAATGGGACTATAGAAACATGTGTATGACGAAGGGTTAATGATTTGATTTTTCCCACTGAAGAACCATGTCTTTTTTCACTCTTTGACCCCTAGAAGCCAAAGGGGCACTTAGAGGCAGATAAAAGCTTTTGAATTATGTAAAGGAATACTCAAAGAACATATTTTGAAAATATGGCAAATACAGAAAAATATAGATTTTTTTTATTTTCCGTCAAAGTTGAAAAATAGTGAAAAAACGGATAGTTTTTAAATAGTGTTTTACCAGGAGAAACACAAAGCAAACAGTTAATTTTTTATCATTATACATTTAATAAATACATCAATAAATACAAACAAAAAATAAGGCGATTCGTTACCTATTTTTCGTGATATTACACCTGAAATCGCAACAAATTGACTAAAAATTGTGTGTTTTTTTGAAAACCGAAAGTCGGTCAACTTTGAACGGTTATATCTTCTAAACTAAAAATGTGATATTATTAAGAGTAGCATATTTGAAATCGTTGAAAAGTTTCCTATAACATGGGTTTATTCAAAACTTCGTCGGCGCACATGAAAATTTTGATTTTTGCAACCTCGTTTGCTCTACGGGCGCCACTGTGCGACGGTCACCTCGCTCAGTGACGGCGACACTATCGAGTACTTAGCCATGCAAAGGTTCTAAAAATACCGTTCGGAACCGGTGTACAACTGTAGGTCCCAATCAGTGAGTATAAAACTATAAGGCGCACAGCTCACTGGTTGTGAGAAGCTCTCCCCAATTCCTTCATGGGATGTAATGGGAGACCATTTTTTTTTAGTTAGACCAATACTTCTCTATGGCATCGTAGTTTTGTGGAGGTCCCTCCAAAATAAATATATTCTGAATTCCTTGATGGCAATTAAAAGATCAGCACTGATTAGAGTTAGTGGGGCAATGGCCACGACGTCAGGTACTGCACTTAGTGCTATCCTGAACATCTGTACTCCTGATATTATGGCCGAATCGGCAGCCGCTACATCCCTAGTGAGAATCAGAGATTGTAGCGTTTTGATACCGGGGCATTCCAGACACGCTGAATTACTACACCGGATCAACTCTATTCCCGTAAAAATGGACTACTGTATGCCCTACATTCTACCACCGACAAATCTAAGGACTTCCATTCCGAATAGGAGTACCTGGGAAAAGTCACTGCAAGGGGATACCAGTAGTATCAGATTTTTCACGGATGGATCAAAGTTGGACGAGCAAGTAGACTATGGAGTCCATTCACCGGTCCTAAATGTAAATATCTCCTTCAAGCTGCCTGACCACTGTAGTGTATTTCAGGCGGAAATTACCGCCATACTGGAGGTTGCTGAACTACTGAAAAGTAGTGTTACAACCCTCCGGAGAATATGTATCTACACAGAGAGCCAGGCTGCCATAAAATCCCTGGAAGCCATGTTTGCTACGTCCCTGACGGTGAAAGAATGTCACTCATCACTTAGAGTGATGGCAGAGTATTTCGACATCAGACTCATCTGGGTACCGGGACACAGCGACATTCCAGGCAATTGCGTAGCGGATGCGTTAGCTAGACAGGGCACTACGGCACCGGTTCTTCTGGCAAAAGAAGGTGTTAGTATGCCAATCTCTACCTGCCGTTTGCAGTTCAGGCAGTGGGCCGATAATATATTCAAGGACAAGTGTAGACTTACTTCAACTGGCAAACAAGCCAGGGTCCTCTGGCCACAGGTGAACAGGAAGAGGACTAGGCAACTACTTAACTTGCCGAGAAGCAGCTTATCCACAATGATAGGAACACTTACGTGACATTGTCTTGTAGGAAAACACGCCCTAAGATTGGGACTTTGAAACTCCACTCTCTGTAGATGCTGCATGGAAGAGGACGACGAAACGACGAAACACCTTCCCCTGGATTGCCCTGCTCTGGCAGGACTGAGAAGTAGGATATTCGGAACACATCTAGTTAGCAACGTAGCCCTACAGGATATTCCTGTAGGTCTTATAGACAAATTTATTGAAAGGGCAAATTGGCTACACGACTAGTCAATATTTGCTATAGAGGAAACTGCAGGTATCACAATGGGCTTCTTTACCCTAATTGCGCTAGACAGCATGCTGTCTTGAAGCCTTTTTCAACGAACCAACCTTTATTCATCCTGCCTGATGTATCTTGTCTCCATTCGAAAAGAGTGCATAAAATCTCATACTAACGATTTATTAGTGGTTCTTTCCTTGATTCCTGCGAACAAATTACAAGAAAAATTCTAAAAAATCGCACCAAATCGGTGTTGCTGATATTCCAGTTACATGAGAAGGTGGGTTTGATCCCTGCTCTGACCAACTTACATTTCTTTCGGCGAAGGTCAGCTCGCTTACTGACGTCGACACTATCGCCTACTTAGCCATGAAAAACCATCTCAGAATATCGTTCGAAACCGGTGTAAAACTGTGGAACCAATCACTGAGTAGACAGAAAGCGCACAGCTCACTGGATGTGAGACTGTCAAGGGACAATTAATTTATTTATTTACCTAAAAATTTGGACGGTAACTGTCTGGTGAATCATGCAAAAATGTGACCCATGAAGTCGAGTATGATATTATGGCCATGCAC
Organism: Phaonia tiefii; assembly: GCA_963931995.1. Lineage (NCBI taxonomy): Eukaryota > Metazoa > Arthropoda > Insecta > Diptera > Muscidae > Phaonia > Phaonia tiefii. The sequence continues at coordinate 50,430,702 of OZ008368.1, forward strand.
GAAGTTATTATTATTCTATAGCATTTTGTGCCATCTTTACAAATTCTTTTATTGGAGGCCGTCACTTAGCCATCATGGTCGCTTTCATTGTCGTCCGATTCTAGATGAGATTTTTTCTTCCTCAATAAATTCAGAATTCATTCCTTCCTGATCAGGAAGTCTTTTTAACTCACAGTTACATACGTATATCGTCAAGGAATTGTCAATTATTTTAAAATATTGTGATTGAACCAATACGACTGACAGAATATTTCTGTATCTACTCGGGTAGATATTATTAAACTGCGTAGTAAAAATTTGTTATTAATGCGAAGGTTAAAAATTTATGCGTCGCAAATTTTTTGTATTGAAATTCATTTAACCGCAACTACTCACTAGTTTGTAGGCATTTCAGTCTAATATAAAACTATTTCCGATATTCGAATCATAAATATTACTCATTGTGGTAAATGACAAAGTGCACTTTAGCAATCAGATAACTATTTCTGCAACATTTAGATTCACTCGGTCCTATATAAAGACGCTAGTTCCCTCAGATCTTCACTGTAGTAAACTTGTGCATCGTAAGAGAAGCTACAATTAACTAATCATGAATTTCTTAAACATTTTCTCTTTTGTGGCCGTTATCCTGGCCGTTATCCTGGCCATATTCGCTGGACAAACTGATGCCTCAGATGAACCGGTAAGATATACTTTACAATTTATGTGATTTGATGTATCAATTTGAATATTCTTTATCCTTTGAAACAGAGGAGAGTTGTCAGAAGTGCTCGCCCTGAACCCGTAGACTTTGGTCTAAACGGAAATGTTGGCGGAGGTTTTGGCGGACATTTTAACGGATAAATCTACCATATAGATCACTTACTCTTTAATAATGCTATTATTTCTTGAAAAAACAAAAATTCTACGTCAATATACTTATAAAATCAAGCAGATGCAAATTTGAGTTTATTTAAAAGCAGGATCAGCTGACTTCCTTGCACTCATAAAGCTTTACAGGTATTTAAGTAGGTGCATTTGCCAAAGAACAACATCAATTTGGAGACCACTATTGGTGACGTTTTTGTATCAGATTCGCAATTATGACTTTTGCTTGGTCTCTAGGGTTATATCTACTGTAACTCGACTACAAAGTACAAAGTCGTTATTACTTTCCGTCATAATTACATCTCAGTACATTAGGGTGGGTCAAATTGTTCGGGTGAGAACAAAAGCAAAAGGCGAAGCGAAATCTACGCTAAGAAAGTTACCCTAACGACCAAGGGGTCTAAAATTAAAACCTGGCTCCCGTCGAGGGGCCTAAAGACTTCAGCTTGAAGTATTTTAAAATAAGATGTTATCATTAAACCCAAACATCTTATACTATTAGTTCGGGCTTGTTTTGAACACCATTTTATTTTCCATTTTGTTCAAAGGTTTGCTTATGAACCGTGTTTTAGTAAAGGTTTAATTTGAATGATGTCGTAGAGGAATGATAAACTTGCAACTACTGTCATATCCTGTCTTAATACATATAAAGTGTGCTTTTTTACTCCGCTAAAGTTAAATTGAGCTTAATTTGTACGACACAGCTAAGCGATATCAAGCGTAATATCAGTTTCCCACTTAAAATCCGCTGTGAGCAATGACAATGTTGCCACATGTTCAATTTCAAACAATTACAACAAAAAATGTTCTTAGATTAATTTTGTTATTTCTTGTGAATGAAAATTGTATCACAAAGGACAGACTCAAAAACTTATATGACAGAAGTATTGAAACCTACCTAAAATACATTGTGCGGCTTACAACCATAGGCATCTTGAGACTACTCTGAAGAGTCTCTTGGGATTCTCCTGGATACCCACTTTCCCAACGATGACAGGAATGCTGGTCATCAGCCAGAAGAGCTAGGCGGAAACTCACCTAGCTTAGAAAATGTTCGCTCAATAGTGAGCAGAACAAAATCTGATATGGGCCATTAGATGATTTAAGCCCTATAAATCAGGCGGACCTGATGGGATAATTCCCGCGCAACTACAGGAGGCACTATACCTATCTTATAGTTGGTTGGAGGCAATCTTCAGGGGCTGCCTTATGCTGGGAGTCACTCCTAGCATTTGGAAGCAAACCATAGTGGTTATCGTCCCGAAAGCGGGCAAATGCTCTCATGTCAAACCAAAGGACTTTAGACCAAAGATGCCCAGTAGTGGCTGATATCAGCAAATTAAACTCACACGTATACTTACGCTCTTTTGTTTGATCGTCAATCAACCAATAGGAAATCAGCATGTTGAGTGGGAGAGACAAACTTGTAATATTGGATTTAACTAAAAATAATATCTTTCGGATACCAGACCCAGACACGGCAAGATAACAATAAAAACAAAGCAAAAAAGAGAAGTGGGCCGGGTTTTTGTTCTTTTGAACGAATGGGACCATTTACAACATAAAGATATCACGCGCGCTTTATGCCCTTTATAAGAAACAAAATTAACTTTAACACACGAATTACACATATTCAAGAAAAAAAATAAACATGTATTTGAGAGCTCTGATGGACAAGCTCTAAGCCTCAAAACCCTCCCATCCGTCGGGCTAATCTTTGGCAGTATTTACGAAAAACCCCCATTTGCAAACCTTTATACCTACGGCCTTGAGTTTTACATTATCAAGAAGTCGATTTCATCTTCAACTATTCTGCTTTATTACAATTCAAAAAAAAATAATCAAAACATAATCGCAAGAAAAAAATTATATTACGTATGTATGTACATAAATAAGTAAGTGTGGAAGTAAGAAGCAAAAGAAAGTACACAATATGACATGAATGGTAAATAGAGAGAGGGAAAGATCTTATTGCACAAAAACAAAAAAAGAAATTGCATGCAATAAAATTTATTCCATGTTTATGCACAAATATCGAAATTATAATGTCTGTCAACTTACAATTTTCCTTCGGTGTCCTTCATCCAACGATGCAGAAAGGCCTTCCAGCGTAGTTTGATGATGTTTGCAGGCACTAAATGTTTACATATTTAGTGAATCTGTTGCGATACATGTTGCTAAGATTTTTTTTTAAAGGTTTTATGTAAAAGTTGACAAGCATTTAATTTTCTTTTTTTTCCCCCTTTTTTTTACTCCATTTAGGATAGATACATAAGCTGATGTTAAATTACTAGCTTATTGAACTATTACCTTAGGAAAATTTTAATTTTTAATTTATTGTTTAAGATATTAGGAAAATTTGCATAAATGTATTTCATTAGGTGAAAACATTGTAGCCAATTTCAAGGTTAGGTATGAAATTTTCTTACAAAAAAAAAACAACTTTAAATACTGAAATATTATAAGTAGAAAATTTTAACTTAAACTTTGTAGGTTAGATATGGCGTTTGGAATCCTAGCCTTCGGATCTCTCTTCCACTTTTATAAGCCCTCTTTACTGTACATAGGATTGATGGATGTGGGGGTAGTCCCCAGGATAAAGAGTTCGCAACACCAACGTTGCCGCCAATTCTTTCAAGAACATGCAACTTTGAATTTATGGTATGAATTTGATGCGGAGGTTACCCAAAGGTTAATTCTCTCGTCCGAATTGATGAAACCTCGCGTTAAGTGCGTACACAAGTGCTGCTATCACAATGAGGACTCGAGAGACTGCGTTTATCTGGATGTTTAAAAAAAAACACTTTTAATCCTCTAAACCAACTTTTCAGTTTATCCTTTTTTGACGTAGAATACGTCTTACCTTACGGTATGAGGAGTCATGTCAGGTTTTTATTGTTGTAATTTTTATTTCATTGAATTTGAGGAAACGGCTAGATGAATTTTTATCTTTCGTTTGATATACATTTCATATTGGTTGATATATTTCTAGTATTTAGTTTCTCAAATGAAAATTGTTTAAACACATACACTCAAACATATGTGTGGTGTTTGGTTGAGTGTTTTTGGTTGCTCAACATTGCTTAGGAACATGTATCTAGTAAAAAGTGAAACAAACAGTAAGCTAACGTAATAAAGCTTTTTTGCGAAAGCTTCAATAAAGCTGTTGTAACATTAATTTTGAATTGTAAAGCGTAAAGCTTTCACACAACGCTCGAATGCTAAATGCCCTCTCAACATTCGCAGAACTTATTTCAATAAAAATATTAATTAATATACATAAATTAAATTAAGTTTAAAAAAATTGAACATAATATTTTTTTTTTAAACGGACTTGAATCAAATGCCGTTGGTAAATATAAAAATTACAGCAGACAGTTGTCCGAGGCCTTCGGCCACGGACTGTCCCTGCAGGCTGTGTCAGAGATACGACCATTAAGTTTAACGTAGAATACGCCATCCGATAAGACAGAAAACATATATAACAATAAATGATAAATAATATAAGCAAATGAATTTATTGTTATATATGTTTTCTGTCTTATCGGATGGCGTATTCTACGTTAAACTTAATGGCCGTGTCTCTGACACAGCCTGCAGGGACAGTCCGTGGCCGAAGGCCTCGGACAACTGTCTGCTGTAATTTTTTTTTGTAGGTTAGCTTACCTTCACTGTCACGAACCCTTTCTTCCTTAGGGACACAAGCGCACAAACAAAACTTTGTATGGGCCCTGCGATCACTTTTCCAAAAATAAATACTTCTTTGAGGTTTTGGCGGTGATGATGACGATGACTATAAGTAAACTCACTTAGATTTCAAAAATTCTCACTATTCCTATTGAATTTTACCTGATTTTTCAGCGAACACTTTACTTTAAAAAAAATACCAAGACTTTTATAGGTTACACACTGTTCACTGTTCACTTTTAATTTTAATGCACTGTCTTTATCTTAGGTTGCTGTATGCTCACCGCAGTCACGATTACATAGAAATATATTTCAGTTCTTAGCAATGACAAAACCTCTGTTGGTAGGAATAAACCGCGAGAGTACGCTCATAGCTTGAGTTTTGGTATAAGAGAAGGTAAGTACAAGCCTATGCTTGTGATCTCCTAACAGGTACCGTATGAAAAAACATACATGGGATACATGGTATCTCACAGCATCACAAGTGTGGAGAGCGAAAAGGCATAACACCGTAACAATGACCATATAAAATGAAATACCAGTGATGGTACATTATGGTTACCGTACAAAAACGCAAGGTCGAAAAAAAAACATTTACAATCCGTACGAATTTAACAGGTTAGTGGAAATGTTCTCGGCAGCTAATTAAACAATCAAAAATTAAGATTTCATATAAAATCCACCATTACAAACTACACTTGCAGAACTTCTGTGTCTTATTTTACATTTTAATCGTCATCGAGGCTGCTGTCAGTGAACACATAAATTGAAATTATTGCGATATATTAATGATGTCAGCCGAAAAGTATTTTTTTTGTTACAAAATGCTTTTGATGACATGCAATGTCTTATTTGTCATAAGACATTTAAAAAAACTAAGAAATATAATTTAAAAAAACATTTTGAAGATGTTCACAAAGACATGAATTATTTGCAGGGGGAAGAAAAAGCAAAACAATTTAAAATTTATAACAACATTTTTATTGAAAAGTTGAAGGAATGGGTAAATCAATCTAAAGAAAATGATGAAGATATGGTGGAGGAGAATTTAAAAATGGGTTTATCTAACTTAATAAGTTTAGATATTGTAAAAAAGGGATGGCCATTTTTAGATGGGCCATTTGTCAAAAATATATTGAGTAAAATTTTTGGAAAACTTCATTATAAAACTAATTTTATTGAAAATTACCTTTGTCCCGCAATAGTATAACCCGGCGTTCTTTTTATTTGGGTGCTATTGTGGAATCGGCATTAAGGGAAAAATTAAAAAATTGCGAATTTTTTTCATTCTGTATTGATGAGAGCACCGATATTAATGACCTTTGTCAACTTGTAATCTGCATTCGATGCGTTGATTCAGATTACAATGTTGTCGAGACAATATATTCTGTTGAAACATTTTATGGCAATGTAACCGGCAAATTATTGTTCGATGTCGTCAACGAAAAACTTCTTTCCGTTGTTGATTCTAACAAATTAGCCGGAGTTTGTACGGATGGTGCGAACACTATGACAGGCAAACGTGATGGATTTGTAGGCCAGATGAAAAAAAATTAAATTGAGGTTTATACCGTGCACCCCAAGCTGCTCTTGCTTCTAAATTTATATCCAAGCATCCGGTCATGAAGGCTACTGAGCGGATAATCAATAGGATAAAGGGGCGGCCATAACTCACTGACTCATAGAAACTTTGTGACATTTCTAAAAAATTTAAATTCTTCTCACCACGATCTATTAATGTTAACTGAGGTACGTTGGTTAAGCCGAGGTAACAGTATTAATAGATTGTTTGAGTTTGAGAAACGAAGTATTTGAATTTTTAGAAGCTGAAAATATCGAAATAACCAAAAAAGAATATTTAAAAGATTATCAATTTATTTTAGACATGGCGTTTTTAACAGACATTTGTAACATGTTGAATGAGTTGAATTTGACGCTGCACGGAAAAGATAATAATATTTCTGATATGTTTAAAATTCATTCATCAAGAGTATTACTAAAATAAATACATTCATCAAGAGTATTACTAAAATATGTACATTCATTAATTTTACATTTCCCTTTTGTTAAACAAAGAAACAGAAAAAATGACAACACCCGCCACACATGTGCTTTCGTCGCAATCTCGGTGACGACTAAATAAAATGAATAGCAAATTGTTTTCTTCCAGTGTTATTTCGTCACTCTCACCGACACTACTACCTTGGGCAACTATGCTTTAGACCAATCAGTCTATCATCCTTTGTTCTTAAGACATTTGAAAGGTTACTGGACATTCACGTTCCAAGTAATCTTCCACAGAATCTACTATCTAATCATGATCCAAATCTCAGCATGCCTATATCAAGGGCAGGTCAACTGAGACGGCTCTCCACTCTATAGTCAGCATAATAGAAAACTGTCTTGAGAATATGGTCTTCGCTCTAGGGACCTTCCTGGACATCGAGGGAGTCTTCAGTAACATTCAACCTTCGGCGCTTCTTAGGTCGTTACAGAATCTAGGAGTCGACAGCTTAGTGCCACGCCTAATTGGGAAGCTTCTGGTGGATAGATCCGTCAAAGCTGAATAGGGCGGTGTTACAATTGCTAGGACCGTTAACAGGGGGAGTTCTGTCTCCACTATTATGGTTAACTTCTGTCAATGAACTGCTTCTTGAATTGGACAGGGCCGAATGGCAGGTCTTTGCCTATGCTGACGATATTGCTATCATCTGTTCGGGTAGAAACCTCAATTTACTTAGCATTCGTACAACCAGCCTAGTTAGTCTAATTTCGAACTGGACCGCTAACAACGGACTATCACTTAATCCACTTAAAACCGAGCTTATCCTGTTCTCTCGGAAATATAAAATACCCACATTTGAACTGCCGCCAGTTAATGGGGTGCAATTACAGTTGACGGAAAAGGTCAAGTACCTGGGAATAATTCTCGACAGAAAACTGTCTTGGAAACCGAATGTGGAGGAGAGGGTGAAAAAGCCGTCTATTGCTCTTTAGTGCTGTAAAGGGGCAATAGGAAAGCGCTGGGAACTGTTATTTCTTGTGAATGAAAATTGTATCACAAAGGACAGACTCAAAAACTTAAATTTGCAAAATGGCTTACATGGTAAGTTGATTTAAATTGTTGTATTTTATAGAAAACTACGTATATTTTAGTATCTCCAGATTTGAAGGATCGGTTTTTAATTTCCAATCAAATTAAAATTGGAATTAAATTTTTCACACAACGTGTGGTAAATATTATACATGTTGAGCATGGTTGAATTATCTATCAGGCACAGGCGTTTAGACAGGTGATTTAATTTTTTCCCATGTAATTCTTCGTTTCACTTGCCAATCTTATATTTATTTTGGTTTTCCTTTTTTGTATTCTTGTATTGTTGGTATACATTTGTGTAGAGTTTGGCAACTGAAACGAATGGACAAACACAAAATGTGTGTTGTTGTTGCCTAAAGGAAAACAACACCTGTTGCTACCATGCATTTGTTGGCACTGGCTACAAACGAGTTAATGTTGCCACATTTCCTAGTATTAATATGTTTGTGAATTAGTATGTCTCCCGGCGGGAGCCAGGTTTTGATTTTAGACCCATTGTTTCTTGGGGAAGTTTTCTTAGACTTCCTCGTAGATTACGTTTTTGCTATACGCCTTTTGATAAACCCAATTGACCACCCTAGTGTACATATTCTTATTCATCTCTAATCTTTAACTACGTTTTAATGTTTCTTTATTCCTCTTCCTTAGTCATTATATTTTATCATTTTTCCTTGTTCTGCATTTCTCATTTTAGTTTCTAATTATTTACCGCTAGATGTAAGTACTTTCATTGGACTGAGAAAATCCAGTGTCAGTCGTTATCCAATCACTGATCAATAAAGTTCAAGTTTCATTTTGTTGTTAATTACAAAATTGTGTTTCAATCTTATTACTTAACTTGCGCGACATTGGTACACGTCACTCTCAGTGATGGGATTTGTGGTACAATAGTACCACTTTGGGTACACTGTTTTCAGTTTACAGTGTTGTCTCAATTAGCATGGGAGATAAATTCAGATTACCCCCATAACTCGGAAATTGAAGGTGGTTAGATTTGGGATCCAAACCACATTCTCATATACAAGAGCCGCGCGCACTACCATAGCGCCACCGACGGCCCCAAAGTTTCGGAGTATCTCGAAATATATTCAGATATCTCGAAAACTAGCCAAAGTATCACTAAGTGTGTTTTGGTCACACCGCTTGCTTATATAATCGCTTGTTTTGTATGAAGCATTTGGCGAAGACTTAGAGAGAACTTAGCGACGCAAATCAATTTCGCTAAGTTTAAACAAATTTTGTTTCGAAATCTTTTACCGGTTTCTACCCTTTTAATACATTTGAATACAATCAGTTATCGCTAAATAACCGTTATTTACAACTTATCAAGCGATGATCGCTTGCTTGTAACCGAAACTCGACTAATATATATCAATTTTTTGCTTTTGCGCTTATTTTTCTTCGGTCACAGAAAATCCTGCGTATGTTGCCAAAGTGCATATGTCCCGACGTGAAATAGATACGATGCTTGACATAGAAGTTCAAACAAAAGACAATAATTTTTAATTAAATTTTAATTGGTACAGTTGGGTACAATTTTTCGAAGATTAAAAAGGTTGTAGTGCCATCACTGGTCACTGTAAGTTTCTTCGTGGGGCTTAAGATAATGCCTTTCCCGCTGTTACTGTGCAATTCAATTTAAATTCGTTGTTGTTGCAAACTTATTGAAGTAGAACCTCGCTCATTGTACAGTAGAAGCAGTAACCCAGCGTATTTGAACTTCCCAATAGAACTTTTCCCAAATACTTCGGGAAGTATACAGAGATTTTGTATGAGAAAAAAAAACTCCACACATCTTTGTAGTTACGAAGATGACAAATTTCGTCTCTAGTTCCACTTCATACATCTTCACATACTTTGTTTACTGAAAAAGTGTACATTAACGAAGCATAACATTTTTAAATCAATTTCATTATAATTTTGATTGGATATTATACTTGTTAGCATACATTAAGCGTGTTTTTTGACGTAGTAGAATACGTCTTACCTTACGGTATGAGGAGTCATGTCAGGTTTTTATTGTTGTAATCTTTATTTCATTGAATTTGAGGAAACGGCTAGATGAATTTTTTTAAAATTTTTTTTGTAGGTAAATGAAGATGTTATCTTTCGTTTGATATACATTTCATATTGGTTGATATATTTCTAGTATTTTAATTTCTCAAATGAAAATTGTTTAAACACATACACTCAAACATATGTGTGGTGTTTGGTTGAGTGTTTTTGGTTGCTCAACATTGCTTAGGAACATGTATCTAGTAAAAAGTGAAACGAGCAGCAAGCTAATGTTGCTTGGCAACATGTATCTAGTAAAAAGTGAAACAAACAGTTAGCTAACGTAATAAAGCTTTTTTGCGAAAGCTTCAATAAAGCTGTTGTAACATTAATTTTGAATTGTAAAGCGTAAAGCTTTCACACAACGCTCGAATGCTAATGCGAAGACTTGATAAGGTAAACCTTTTTTAATATTAGGGCGGCCCTCTCAACATTCACAGAACTTATTTCAATAAAAATATTAATTAAAATACATAAATTAAATTAAGTTTAAAAAAATTGAACATAATATTTTTTTTTTAAACGGACTTGAATCAAATGCCGTTGGTAAATATAAAAATTACAGCAGACAGTTGTCCGAGGCCTTCGGCCACGGACTGTCCCTGCAGGCTGTGTCAGAGACACGGCCATTAAGTTTAACGTAGAATACGCCATCCGATAAGACAGAAAACATATATAACAATAAATGATAAATAATATAAGCAAATGAATTTATTGTTATATATGTTTTCTGTCTTATCGGATGGCGTACTCTACGTTAAACTTAATGGCCGTGTCTCTGACACAGCCTGCAGGGACAGTCCGTGGCCGAAGGCCATAAAATATAAATTTTAATATGCATACATATATACATATTAGAAATTATTAATAAGAAACCCAAACTTCTATTTTTTTTTTAATAATTTGGGTGGTTCTATACTCCTCGGAATATATGGAATATTTTCTCTCTTCAGCAATGAGGACTACTCTTCAATCGTGTCTATATACAATGTAATTGGACTGTAGGTATGCAATTGTTGTATGCAATTCAGCCATACATTTTCTTCAGAATTGTATTGAAATTGTACACATTACAATAAACAATGTAGGTAAAGGTTGTAGTTATATCAGATACGAAGACAAAACACGAAGATTATTTGTAAACATTTCCATATACTTTGTATGTTATATTGTTCGTACCCACACAAGCATCCATTCGCTACCAAACGTATATTGAAGATCACAGTACCCCGGCTTGGTTTGTATACTAAACGAATGCGAACACGTAATAGTAAACTGCTCCTACTGGGTTTTTTCTTGAGTGAGTTTTTCTCTTAAGGTGGGTACTATGTTTTCACGAGGAAAAAATGGTTGGGCGTAGTAAACACTACTAGTGTTGCGAAGCTGAAAACAAAGTTGACTACTTGTTTTTGACTGTTTCCAACACAGAAACGACGTGTTTTTTGCCGCTTTTCAACACATAAATCGACACAATATATTTTTTTTCTTAGGCATTTTGACATTTGTTTGTTTACGTGCTCCACAAAGGATTTTACATTTGTGTTACACCTGTGGTGCTCATTATCATGCCAAGTGTTGTTGATTTGGCCAACATTCCAGGAAAGCACACTCATTAACAGTCTACTGTACTCTCGCTGAAACCCCCTTGAACTTCTATACAGATTCCCAACCTGGTTGGAATTGCTGCAGTTGTCCAATATACCGGCATTTAATCAACAGCCAAAAGGACGGCAGCTGCTGAATTACATATCGAGCCCCGATTAAACAGCTCGGAGCAACCGTCCCTAGGAGAGAAAATGTTTTTTGGCTGAAATGCATGAGCCCGGGCCCAAAAAACCGAACATCGTGTAAAATATGGAAATTTCAGAAAACAAAAAATTTTCAAAGAGCGGGCCCATTAGGCTCCTAAAAACGGGTACCCCTAGGCACATCTCAGAACAAGCAAGTGTGGGTACACAAATTAAAGGTAGTCTCCTCTCGAATTCAGTCATATATGTATATATTTCGGCTGTGCGGTGTCTGTGGACCGAGATAACCCTATTTTAAGATACTATTGCGGGTCTTGTGAAATTACAAAAATAAAAACTCCAAATAAGAAATAATGTAAATTTGTTCGCAAAATTTCGCACGATTTTGCCCCTTTTACGATTCCATTTTTTTTGACTCAGAGGGCCCCATGGGTCCGATCGTTAAAAAATTTGTTGGTTTCTGAAATTGTCATGTTTTACTCGATTTTCGGGATTTTAGCCGGGCCCGGACTCGTGAATTTTTGTATACATTTTTTTAAAGTCAAAAGTTAAATAACTTTCTCAACAATTTTCTTTTGAATATCTATAGACCTGCCATTTATGAGCATGAGCTTAGTCGATAACTTTTTATGTGGCTGATGAATTTGAAAAATATTACCAAAAAAAAATTTAAACATGATAGTGTTACGAACTTCGATTACATTCGTATTCGGCATCAAGAAGGACGGTTTACCGACAAACATGAACAATAGCTGATGTTCTTCATGTTCATGAATGGCAAGTCTGTGGTTCGCTTGCGTTCAAAATAATAAAGTACTGTTCATCAATGTTGTAAAAACATACTATTTATTTTGGTTTTCAACTACACCATTTCCAATTGAATTTAAAAAAAAAATTAATCGACTTTTAAAAATTCTATTTTAAACTTGAAATACATCAATTGAAATTTAAAAATGCTATTTGAAATATATCAATTGAAATTAAAAAACATCAACTGAAATTTGAAACACATCAATTGAAATTTCAAATACATAAATTGAAATTTAAAACACCCAAATGAAATTTAAAAAACATCAATTTAAATTTAAAAGAAACAAATTGAAATTTAAAAATCTAATACATAAAATAGGTTAATAATTTTTAAATTTCAAGTGACGAAATTTCAATTGATATCTTTTAAATTCCAATTGATGTGTTTCAAATTTCAATTGATTTGTTTTAAATTTTAATTGATGAGTTTTAAATTTCAATTGATGTGTTTTAAATTTCAATTGATATGTTTCAAAATTCAATTGATGCCTTTTAAATTTCAGTTGATGTTTTTTAAATTCCAATTGATAGAATTTTCCAATTTTCCAAAATTTTCCAAATAGAATTTCCTAAATGATATTTTTCAAAATAAAATTGATATTTTTCAAATTTCAATTGGAAAGTTATATAATAAAGCTATATTTTCTATTCTGTCGCTCTACGAAAAAATATTAGTGTTTGTTGATCAATTGGTAAAGTGAATGTATTGCAAACAATAAATAGGTTTGGATATATTCGAAAAATATGAGGTAGAGTAACTTCGGGAATTCTATAATATGGGGGAAATGTGGAATCAGCTTTATTTCGGAAACTAAATACATGTTATTTTACAACTCCGTCTTTGTGTAGCCTACTAGAAAATATTAACGTAAGGTGTTAGATTTCAGTTAGCCTGAAAGTAAAAACACATGTATTTGTATTTTTTTGTGTGTATTCGAAGTGTTATATTGTTCCACATATTTAGGATTTTTCTACAATTTCCAATAAGATATTGCATAGGGTGAACTAGGTGTCAATTTCATTCAGTAAATACGTTGATTTAATATGTATGTCTTATAATTTTTATAAGATTTGTTGTGGATTATTTGCTAATATAAAATACCTCAAGTTGGTGGTTGTGGCACTACTCCACCTTACCCGCTCACCAATTTTGTTTTTCTTACTTTTATTTATTTATTTGATTGGTGATTTCTTAAAGTTTTTATTATAAAGAGAGTAAGCTAGAAAAATAAATATTTAAAGTATTGAAAATTTTCAATATTGAAAAATACTGTGCAAAATCAGTTAAAATAGTATTAAATTGTTATATTTGGCAGAGAAATTCACATTACCCGCCTAGGGCATTCCACATTGTCCTCCATTTTTTTATGTATTAACCAAATATATTTTTTGCAATAAATTTACTTAAACAATCGATCAACAAACATATTAGATTCAATCAGATGCAATTTTTGTTAATATAATAATATTTATGTATAATATTTGTTAAATAAAAATATAAAATGGAGTTTCAAAATACCTGAAGTTACTCTTGGGGAAGAGTAACTTCATCATTTGAAAATTGGAGAGTAATGAGAGTAACAATTAAATTTAATAACTATTTTAATTGACTGCATAGTATTTTGCAATACTTTACTTATTAAATATTTATTTTTGTCCTTCTGGCTTACTAGATATAAGGTTTCACTAAAGCCTCTGTTTTTAATAATAAATAATTTAAGAAATCATGTACGGTTTTATACAAATAAATAAATAAAAGTAAAACAAAAACAACCCGTAAAAACATAGTTTTTGACTATAAATTCTTTATATGTATATGACCACGCTCCTTTGTCCAATCCCGTCCATATTTTGATAGTTAATTTTTGTCGTCGCCATTAGTTTGGCTGCGAAGTTTCAGCTCGATTGAATCTCGGGGAAAGGGTTACAAATCAATCCAGTTTTTTCGGCATGCATGCATGCATGCAGACAGGTGAAGTTAATACAAAGAATTTACAAACAAAATTAGTGACCCGGTAAGATGGAACAGAGTGTTATTTACTGATTGAAATTATTACTTAGTTCATTCTTTACAATCGGCCCTGTTCTGCATTCAGAATCATTTGGAATCAGAATTTTCTTTCAGAATGAAAGGTCTATAACTTTCATGTTCTTAAAACATGAAATATTTTTGTTCTGAATGTTTTGTTTATAAAATCTCAAGGCATTTGCATTCTAATTCAAAACTGATGTTTTTCTTCTGAATTGTTTTGCAGAAACCCAAATATTATGAAACGTTTTATGTTTGCTTGGATTTTGTTCACAGAACATGACTATACAAATATTTATTCTTCGAATGCGCACAGAAAAAGTTTTCATTGAACACCTTATGTTAATAATGTCTAGGCATATTGCTGGCAATCATAAAGCAGGATATCATCTGGCGCCTTCCACACCTTTGAAATATTCACGATCGGTACCCAAGCGAGTGGAAATTTCATGGTATTCTATCCAATTGGGAAGCAGCGTTTCTGTAAAAACTATATAAAAAACATGTTAAAAATCTCACACATTCGTAAAAAAAAATATATATATTAGCATAAAAAGCGTGATTAGAAAATACAAACGAAAGCATGCCTTGACGCCAATGTTTCACCTGGCAATGTAACAACAGGTGTGCCCGTCCATAAAACATCCACTGAAGTGGATGCACAAAGGCGAATCAAGGCACACATCAGTAAATTGTCCACGGCGCACACATTCTTCCTTACAAGCGGCATTGGAACGCGTTCCGGTGAAACACCTAGAGAATCACCAAACGGAAATGAAATTAATTTATGTTGCCGTTGCTGTTACTTTAGTTACCCATATCCTCTACAGATTTCTTAATGTCCGTTTCTCCTACTGCGGGAAATCGTAACAGCCACAGTACAGAATTCGGCACGGCCTTTAAGATATTCATCCACGCTTGCAGTTTCCGAAATCAAGGGCTGTCCACTTTACCCACATATTCCACAATACCCGAAATTACTTTTGTAGAAGTTATTCACCATTATTCTATTTATTAATGTCATTTTGAAGTGCATTATGATGTTTTGATAATGATTCGGTGATGCATGGAGTGCAGCGGTGGTGGCATCTGCTGTTGTTGTGGCTGAATTGTTGTTGTCGCCTCCAGGGATTGAGGTAAAGCCAATAGTTGTTGTTGCTGCTGCAGTTGTGCTGATTGGCCATAGTTTAGGGATGACAGAGTGTAACGAAGACAATGATGTGGTCGATGAGACAGGTCCAATGGCCACCAATGTTAGAGATGTTGAAGTCTTTGTCAATTCCTTGATATTTAACAGTATCCGTTGAATGTTGCCATTGCCAACAAGTTTACAGAAATACATATCTAAAACAACATAATCTGTGAAGTATAAAACTCAAATATTTTAAATATTACATACTTACTTTTTGCCGCTGTCATTTTTTTTCTAAAAAAGCTGCTTGCAAACCAGTGTTGTAAAAACCAAAAAGTTTTCCTCGTGAAAAGAACATAGTACTGTCTGGTGGAAAAATTTCGCTAGAAATTTTCACGACCATTTTTTTTATATGGATTTTCACCGTGGAAAGTCAGCATAGTACCCACCTTTATGTCAAAGTTTATTCACTTTTGTTTGTCTGCAACCGATATTCGAATAAAAGTGCTGTATTTGAAATGATTTCTGTGTGAATATCACATAAAACCATTGTAATTTTCATATTTAAACAGTTTCAAAATATCGCAATATTGATATTTTTTAATCAGCTGAGTTTGACACTAAAGGCCTGCAGCGTTCCATTCATTTTACTTGTACAAACAGATAAAACAAGTAAGAACCTGATATTATCGGTACAAATACAACACAGAGTAGAACACAACATGTGCTCATGCGTTTTGGATTGAGTAGAGAGCGTATCATCCATCTCTTCCTCTGGCTCTCATTGTAGTGCAGTGCAGTATTGCCAGTTTAGGGGATTTATCCCCAAATTGGGGATTTTTTTCCAAAACAGGTGATTGCTTTTTTGGTGTGGGGATCCGGGGATTTTTTGGGGATGAAAATTTAAGATGT
Organism: Phaonia tiefii; assembly: GCA_963931995.1. Classification (NCBI taxonomy): domain Eukaryota; kingdom Metazoa; phylum Arthropoda; class Insecta; order Diptera; family Muscidae; genus Phaonia; species Phaonia tiefii. The sequence goes on from OZ008368.1 coordinate 50,447,039, forward strand.
ATTTATTAAAAGCGCTTCATTGGTATCATTGTTTGAAAGTTTTGATCTGGCACTACCTAAATCAGAGCAAGCATACACACAAAAATAGTATTTGGTTTTGCGCATGTGTGATTGCAAAAACAAAGAGAAGAAAGTTAATGCGGCAAGTCTATACTGTTTTTTTTTGCGTTGCGAGTAAACACTTGCAAATCGTTATTGCTAAATGTTATCAGCAAAAAGAATTGCATACACTTGTCCGTAGACTAATTACTATACTAGACTTAACATTTCTCTCAGCAACTTAATGACATTTGGCCTGGTGTGATATGAACGTTGGATGTTGACGACAATTGCTTCAATAATACCAGATACAGGCAATGGTTCAAAACAAAAAAATAACAACAACTGTATTTCGTTTTGTGTGTTAAAATTATTGTGTTAAATACAACACAAATATATGCTACCAAAAAAGTGTAAAACACGTTTAAATTTCACAGCTTTGCACCAAAACGACATGATAAATTATAGCCAGAAGTTATTGTAATTCCACCTGGTGTATGCCACTTTTCGTCAAACATCTCTCTATCACACCGACCGCATCACGAAGAGTGTGAAAGGAAACGTCGATGAGCCAAATTTTCTCCCTAGTATGGTTTACTCTATGCACTTGTCAGTCCCTGAAAATATCAGAATGTTTTACTGGCAAGGCTGTATGTGATGACAACAATAAAACGAGTAACAAACATTTTTCATATTTGGCGTTGCTGAAAAGAATAGAAGCAGTGGAGAAGAAATAGCGAGATATACTAAAACTATGTACAAAACAAATAATGATGCAGATGAATCTGAAAATTATGAGGCTGAAGTATTTACTGCCTTTTAACCAATGTCCAGATCAAAATCCAGATCTCATTTGCCATATTCTTTTTGTTATAACTAATTATTATTAAAATAAAAATAATATAATATTTATAATATAATAATAATTAATTATTATGTTTAATTTTTTAAATAATTAAAGTTTTCGTTTTTGCTACGTCTCTGACGGTGAAATAATGCCACTCATCACTTAGGGTGATGGCAGAGTATTTTGACATCAGGCGCATCTGGGTACCGGGACACAGCGACAATCCAGGCAATTGCGTAGCGGATGCAAATAAAGGTGTTAGTATGCCGATCTCTACCGGCCGGTTGCAGATCAGACAGTGGGCCGATAATATGTTCAAGGACAAGTGGAGACTTACTTGAACTTGCAAATAAGCCAGGGTCCTCTGGCCACAGGTGGACAGGAAGAGGACTAGGTAACTACTTAACTTGCCGAGAGGCAGGTTATCCACAATGATAGGAACACTTACGGGACATTGTCTTGTAGGAAAACACGCCCTAAGATTGGGAAATAGAAACTCTACTCTCTGTAGATGCTGCATGGAAGAAGACGACGAAACACCTTCCCCTGGATTGCCCTGCTCTGGCAGGACTGAGAAGTAGGATATTCGGAACACATCTAGTTAGCACCGTAGCCCTACAGGATATTCCTGTAGGTCTCATAGACAAATTTATTGAAAGGGCAAATTGGCTAGACGAATAGTTGCTATGGAGGAAACTGCAGATATCACTATGGGCTTATTTAGCCTAAGTGTGCTTGACAGCGTGCTGTCTTGCAGCCTTTCCAACCAACCAACCAACCAAGGTTGTTCAACTGTGGCATAGGGCCCCTTGGTTTCTTATTTCTGCCAGTTTGTTTCACACTATTTCTGCTTTTGAAGGGAGAACCATAGAGAAATATATAGAATAGTTTCTATCCGTCTCTTTACCTTCTCTCGATGACGACGATGATGTAGTAGGCCATGTCATCGAATTCGAGTTGCTGTTGTATTTTACACTTTGGTTGGACATTAAACGGACAGATATAAAAGGGAATGCGTAGTTTCGTTCAATGCAACCAACATAAAATATAATTTAGCTGTCATTAGTATCAATCAACTACTATTTAAACTTAGTTTGCTGCATGTTTTGCTTCTGGTTGTTTATCGGTCTCTCGCCTATCAACTCTGTTTTCTATGAATTTCCTACTACATAGTCGATCACATAGTAAAATAACCAAGTAGTAGCAGCAGACGTTGTTGTTGTTGTGCACAGCAACAGTAGGCATTTTGTTTTTGTTTCAATCGCTTATGCTGTCAATCTCTACACGTAAGTATACCAACAACAAAGGAACACAAAAAAGTACAAAAACAAAGTACATATGAGTTTGACAGCTGAAGCGATCAACCACAATGAAAAAATTCAAAACAGCTGTTCTAACGAGTTTACCTTCCATATTTTACCATGGACGATCATTTAGGTAGTCGGATTAGAAATTCCGTGGTTAAGTTGTCAAAATTAGCTGAATAATGAAAAACACTATTGTTACGAATTTCCTTATTCGTCCTTTTTGCGTTGTTTTATTCCCAATAATAAAACAAGGTTCGTTTTAAATTACGATAATTACAACGGTTTAACTTCCTTTTATTTTACTTATACAGTACAACAGTTTACTTTATTTATGACACTTTAACAAGTCTTGTATTTTACTATCAATTCGCGTTGCTTACTTTACGGGGTTTAATCACAAACTGAAACTCTCCATTCCAAAGACCTCCGCTATTTATACCAACTCACCATACACAAATGAAGGTACATATATGTAGCGAATTCAAGAACCTTCTAGAAAATAGATGTTGTTGTTGTTGTTTATCTTTGTAGAACATTCTCCTACACAGGAGAATTATCTTTACTGAGGTGAATTCATGCTACTGGTTTAGCGAGCTGGTACGTTGTTACAATGCATACTTTCAGGCGCAGCACTAACCGCCTGATGTTTACATACTGTTAGTAGAGTCATTAACAGTAAGCAAAAGCTTTTACTTATTCGTAACACTGCCCTCCACTTAAGCCTGTTCGTCCCGAGCAGGCTCAACCCTCCGTTTTCCATACAGAGCTAGTCTTTCCAAATGCACGACTTTCATTTTAGCTCTTGGACTTTGGCTTTTCTGGATTCTATAAACCACGTCATTTATTCGTTTTACAACCCTGTAAGGGCCTTCCCAGTGAGTCTGAAGTTTTGAAGATAAACCTTTCCGGCGCTGTGGGTTGAACAGTAAAACTAGCTGACCCTCATGGAATCCCTCGGAATTTGCCGCTTGGTCGTACCTGGCTTTCCTCTTATTACTGACCAACTTCATTCTGCTGCGAACAAACTCGTGAAGTTCGCTAAGCTCTCCTGGGATACCATCATTCTCCCCACTGTCGGATGTTAGGCAGTTGCCAAACTCCAAATTTCTAGGGAGCTTTAAGTCTGTCCCGAAGACGGCACTAGCTGGTGTTCGGGCAGTGGTATCCTGGGTGGCCGACCGGTATGCTAGAAGGAATTTTGGTATGCGTTCGTCCCAGAATTTTCTATCCTTACTGACGATCTTGCTCAAATATTCTTCAAGAGCCTGATTAAATTTCTCTACCGTGCCGTCAGTCCGAGGGCGCACTGATGTCGTTCTTATACCACGAATTCCATTCCTCACGCATATTTCTTTCAAGATGGCAGATTCAAAATTCCTACCCTGCTCCGAATGCAGTTCTAGAGGGACACCAAAACGACTTATCCAGTTGTTCGCGATAGCTTTGCTTATTGTTTTCGCTTCTTTATTTGGAATAGCGTACACCTCGGGCCATTTACTGAAGTAGTCCATAACGACTAGGGCATATTGGTTCCCAGAGCTACTCGTTGGATATGGACCAGCCACACTCATGGATATTCGCTCGAAGGGACCACTTGGGCTCTCCTGATGTCTCTGTTCGCAACTCCTCCGCGTTGGTCCTTTAGTTGTCAAGCACTGGGAGCAGCCTGCAATCCACTCGGATACAGCTTTTTTACGACCAACCCAATAGAAACGTTCCCTTAGTTTCTCCAAAGTTTTGCCTTTTCCGAGGTGCCTACCACTCGGACCATTATGAGATTCTGCAATTATCTCTTTCACTTTCAAGGCAGGTACCACAATTAGATTTTTCTCCGTTTTTCCATCTTCACTTTCCCATACACGGTATAGACAGCCATATAGTAATCTCAGGCTATTCCACTGGGCCCAATATGATTTTAAAACGGGGCTTTCTGAAGCGATTTCATTCCGCGTTAATTGCCTATCCTCTTCCTTTGCCAAAATAATTTTTGCCAATACAGGATCACTTCTCTGTGCCGTGAACCACTCGTCGTCGGATTCAATTCTCAGGGATCGGACGTCAATAATTTGCTCTTTGATCTTAGCCTTAGAATCCTGTTTAGGCTCGATTACATGTGGACGGTCATCTACTCGTCCGGTATCGGCCGCTATCGCTGGCCGCCCTATATGGCCACGTTCGCCATGATTGTCACCTTTCAATTTTGTTGCTTGCCATAGGGCCTTCGTGAGAATCCGAATCACTTCTTTCAGTTCGCTAACGGCGGCTTTCAAATCTTTTGATTTGACTTCCGTTTCTAACCTTTGCACATGATGTGTCTGTTGACTGGCAACAACCCTCGCCGTCTCATTCGCCAAAGCAAATGAAACTGTTTCCGCAAATGTAGCTTTTTGTGAGGCACACACCGCATATCTAACGTCGGGATCGTTAATGCCCCTAACAAATGCCTCTATCTTAAATTGCTCTAAGAGTGGGTGGGACTCACCAGGATAAGTCATCAACACCAAACGTTCCACCTCGGTTGCGAAGTCCTGAAGCGTTTCATTATGCTTTTGCACTCGGCCTCTCAATTCCATGCGATATAAATCCTTCTTGTGATCGCCACCATACTTGCGTTGTAACGCAGCCAGTATATCATCGTAGTTGTTTCTGGCACTGACGGGAATGCTCTGAAGGACTTCTGCTGCGTTGCCTTTCAGTGCTAAAATTAGCTCAACGGCTTTGTCGTTGCTGTTCCACAAGTTCTTAATTGCGACCATTTCGAATTGGAATTTAAAAACATCGAAAGGTGTAGAGCCATCGAAACTGGGAGCTTTCAATCTACTAGAGCCTTCAGAAATTACTCACACCGGACCCTCTTGCAACTGAAGTTCATTCATTTTCCTTTGCAATTCGCTTACATCGTTTTTTAGTTCCCGTTCGACTTCCTCGAACTTATGTTCGACTTCTTCAATCTTCTGCCCCATTTCCTCGACTTTTTCTTCAACCTTTTCGAATTTATCGTTCACTTGAATCTCCATATTGCTCACAACTTCGGAGATTTCTTGCAGTTTCTCATTTGTGGCATTTGATGTTTCTTGAATAATTCTAGAATTCTCGCTTAATTTATCGTCCATAATTCTAGAATTCTCGCCAAATTTCTTTTCAAGTTTTTCGTCCATAATTCTAGAATTCTCGTCCAATTTCTCGTTCATAATTCTAGAATTTTCACCAAATTTCTCATTCAGTTTGTCGTTAATTATTCGAGAATTTTCGCTCAATTTCTCGTCCATTATTCTAGAATTATCGTCCAATTTGGCCATCATGGCAGCAAACATTGTAGAAACATCTACATTACCAGTTGCTTCTTTTGCACAAACCTCCATTTCGTCTTTGCACTCGAACTGATATGTTTCAATGTTGATGTTTCGGCGTTTAAATTCTTCTATTAATCGCCTCTGCAGCTCTACTTTATTACCAGCTGTCGGTTGATCCAATTTGCTCAACTCCTTTTTTAGCTGTTCAACTTTGAGTTCTTCAAACTTCATCGTTGTCCTTAATTCGTAATTTCACTTCTGACACCAATGTTACGAATTTCCTTATTCGTCCTTTTTGCGTTGTTTTATTCCCAATAATAAAACAAGGTTCGTTTTAAATTACGATAATTACAACGGTTTAACTTCCTTTTATTTTACTTATACAGTACAACAGTTTACTTTATTTATGACACTTTAACAAGTCTTGTATTTTACTATCAATTCGCGTTGCTTACTTTACGGGGTTTAATCACAAACTGAAACTCTCCATTCCAAAGACCTCCGCTATTTATACCAACTCACCATACACAAATGAAGGTACATATATGTAGCGAATTCAAGAACCTTCTAGAAAATAGATGTTGTTGTTGTTGTTTATCTTTGTAGAACATTCTCCTACACAGGAGAATTATCTTTACTGAGGTGAATTCATGCTACTGGTTTAGCGAGCTGGTACGTTGTTACAATGCATACTTTCAGGCGCAGCACTAACCGCCTGATGTTTACATACTGTTAGTAGAGTCATTAACAGTAAGCAAAAGCTTTTACTTATTCGTAACACTATGTACAGAAAATATGAAAAATGTAATAAGATTATCTTACTTGATACAAAGTCAATGCTAAAAATTGCATTTTGATTGAAATTATTTGAATGTTATTAACCAAGAAAAAGAAACAATATCAAATTCTTTATAAATTTAATTAGAATAGACAACATTTGCAAATTTTTTCGAATGTAAGAATGAGGGAGATTAGCCGATTAAACGTTAAAAACTGAAGGGGTGATTGCAAGCCAAAACGCACAATGTAATGAAATCGTGATTTACGTAGGGTTTTTAAAAGAGAATAGCGTGATAATTGCAGCCTGACAAGCAAAATCTCAATGGGTACTTAGTGTTTTAATGTATGTCATTTTATTATTGTTTTTCTCTGTTCTGTAACTCTCCTTTTTCACTGAAAGTTACTTATATATATTATTTGGCATTGCATACCTTCAGGGTCGAATTAGTTGTACGAAAATAGATATTTGTTTATCATTTAGAATAATGGATTGTGTCTATGCTAAGTGCACAGTTAAGAAGGTAAGAGAGAAATTAATCGCATGTTGGCTGTGTGACGATAGTACTCACCTCAACTGTGCTGCTTCATGAGTAAATGTGCAAGATAAGTCTTGCGGATATTAACAAACACTTCGTCATATTATCGGAGATACTTTAATAATTTCAAAATAGGTTTGGAAAATCAAACGACCTACTGGTTTTAATTCTTCTCCAAAGCGAAGAAGGCACTAATGTTCTGGGCACCTTTGGGGCAAATGACGGGATTGTTATATATCTGTCGTTTGCCAATACCCCCGGGTATCCTGTATGGTGTTGGTTAAACTTCTGAGTCTTCGGTAGTACCAAATTTTGCTGATGGCAAAGATGTTATAACTGCGAGCACTGGTAATATGGATAATGTTACTAATGATTGTGATGGAAAAATAACATAAACAATAACCGATCGACCAAACGAAGATTTTTGATATGTTAACATCTTTAGCGGCGTATAGGGACTAAATCTATAAAAGTCAACACATGCAAACAACACACAGACAGGTTTTCTGCTGCTGATAAAACCAGATTTTATGCTGCTGCTAAAACCAGATTTTCTGCGACTGCGAAAGAGAATAATGACGTGTTAAACAAAAATGAGCGAGCAAGAGAGCAATGAAAGAGTGGTGTGGCAGGGGTAAGGCAAACGAAATTGTGTCTATAGCGTATGTATTAACATAATAATGTATGTATGTACATGTGTCTGTTGCTGTTGCTGAACGGAGATATAAAGCATAGCCACGCAAAATTTCATTTGCAAGCTTGCGCAGTCGACGTTATGGTGACACACTAATACGTCAGCTACTTCGTACAAAGTATGTGTGATGTTGTGTGTTTGGCTGTTTCGTTGCTGTTGATATGGCAAACATGTGGTTATGTGACACACATATACGTCAGCTACTTCGGACAAAGTATGTGTGATGTTGTGTGTTTGGTTGTTTTTAAATGAAACGTCATCATTTGATTGAACGGCTTTTTAAATTCTTTATATTAACTTCACCTACCTGTATGTATGCCGAAAATACTTTGGATTGATTTTTAATCCTTCTCCCGTAATCCAATCGAGCTGAAACTTCGTAGGCTAACTAATGGTGACGACAAAAATGAAATGTCGAAATATGGGCGGGATTGGACTAATGGGCGTGGTACTTCCCATACAAATCACAAATTAAAAATCCATTATTTCTGCTCCTGTTAACGGTAGTTGAACAAAATCGGGTATGTTGGTTAGGTTTACATATTCTAAAATCTGGTGCAAATATGGGCGGGATTGGACAAAGGGGCGCGGTCAGATATAAAGAATTTCTAGTCAAAAACTGTTTTTTTACGGGTTGATTTTTTATTATTGTCAAAGGTAAGTGAAATAAAATGTGGGTGCGGAGCACTCTCAGAGCAAATAGAATAATGACGTATTATACGTATATAAAAATGAGATAACAAGAGAGCAACGAGAATTTAATGAACTTGAATAGCGTATGTGCGAACATAACAATGTATGTATGTATGTTCATGTGTCTGTTGCTTTGCATTCTCTTTGTTGTTTCTGGGAATAAAACAAAAAGTTTTAAGCAAGAAAATAATGACACATGTGCTTGCACTGGTCATTAAATAATTTTAAATATTAATATTATTTAAATGTAACGTCATCATATGATTGAACGCTGTTTTTTATTTTCCCATGTAACATTCACACATGTGTTCATATAAATCGAACAGTTACCGTATAGCAAAAAGGTGTTAACACATCGCCCGTGAGTTCGAACACTCATTGGATTTTTTTTATTTAAATGTGTCAATACATTTTTGGGACATGAAAATGAAATGAAATATTTAACAAAATATGAAAATGAAATATTCAACAAAATAACAATTAATAACAATTGATGCACGGATTTTCGTAGCGGGAACGAATCTGCACGGTAGCTCACTTTTGATGACAAAAGTTTTTGGGGCGACGAACATTTTCATTCTTGTGACGAATCTATTCCTTTCAGTGTAGTTAATGGAGACATTGAATCACATTTGACTATTCCAGTGCGCCCAATTTGTTTTAGATATAAATATGATTTGTTTAGCCCTCTTAAGGGTCTTTCTACACTTTATAATGATAAATTTCACATAACACCTGATTTTTGATCCATTGATTTAATAAAACGTGCAATTTTGAATGGGTCTAATACTAAATTCTGATGTTTAATAATAATTATCAAGGTTTGCTAAACTACGTACAAACTACGAATTGTCCTAACGCTGATACGATGTTTGTTGTTGATTCCTGTTGTTTAGAAAACTATTGCATTTTAATGTCCTGTTCCATTGTTGCTGTTGTTATGCTTTTATTCCTGATATCCTGCAATCTGTTCCTACACGTTAAATTGTTGCTGTATCATATGTTTGTTTAAAGGTTGTTTCAGTGCAACTTTTGCTGTATCATATTTTTGCAGTTTCGCCGTCGGAGGTGGCGGAGGGGCGTTCGATCCCTACCCTGACCACCTTACATAACCGAGTTATGTGGGTAAACTGCATTTGTATCGTAGGTTATACCTTATTCCAATTTAGCCAACACATGTATCTGATGACTTCAGTGAGGAGTACGGAATGGCTAACAACCCTTTCGTTTAGCCCATTTGTTATTGTCTCCAAAAGTCATACATATTAAATGATTGTAACTTGTAATTTACCTACTTCAGAAATAGCTTAATATCGCTCTTAATTTATAGGATATTTCTATTTTTACGATACATTGGAAATTTGCTTAAAAGTTATGTTCTGTTGTAGAAGCATAAGACGATTGTGTTTTAAATTTTGTCTGAGTTTGAAATTGTATTGTACCAACGTACCACAAGACTTTTAAGTGTAGCAAAAGTGGTACAATTGTACCACAATTCCCATCACTCATAGTGACGTGTGCCGATGTCCAGCCAGCAGCACTTTGTAGTCGATGTACGCATGCAAGGAAATTGCAAATCTATTCATCACTGATTTAAATTATATATTACACAGGAGTTCAATTAAAAGTCAACATTGCGAATTAGATACAAAGACGGCAACAGTAGTGGTGCCCAAATTGATGTTGTTCTTTGGCAAATGCACCTACACATCATAGAGAGATTTAAGATAGAGTATTTTATTCTCTCATCTGACGTTTCATTTCACACTATTCCCCAGCGGGATATTTCCTCATAAAATAATCGATTCTGATTACAAAACAGATTACTTTTATTTGGAGATGGCCGGATTTTTGGACAGTCAGATCACAAAACAGATTACTTCTTTGCAAAAGTAATGTATATTGTGGTCAGGCGCGAAAATTCTGGCCGGCTTCCAAAGTAGCTTATTTAACCAGTTCTAGTGGGCAAACGCACTACAGCTTCCATTACTATTTCATGCAATCTGGATTGGTTTGCCACTTTGTAGATTTCATACAATGGAATTAGTGGGCAGCCTCGCTACACCGTGCATTACTTTTGAAGTAGATGTGGATTGATTGAACACTTTGTTGATTACAATTTATGACGTTGTGGATAGTCATGCTACAGCGCGCACTTTTACCACTTTTTTGATTACAATGCGTGGTGTTGTAGACAATCTTGGCATACTATTCATTACATTTGAAATACAATTTGTAGCATACAATTTACCATACAACTTTACACTTGCTCCCGTACTGCTACACAACTAAAACCACACTGAATCCTAATTCCAAATATGTAAATGCCCAAAAAAAATAAACAATAATTTCGCAAAAAATCCCTTCACATTAACGTCTGTTTCTTGCAAAAAATTGTTTGAAAATTTTTTTCTTTAGTTTGTTTTGCACGTTTTTTGTGTTACACACAAAATTAACGCAAAGGCAGCGAAGATTTCATCAGTCGAATGTACTGAAAGGAAAAAAGAAATAAGCAAAAGCAACCACATAACAATCTTCTTCATTTTGTTGCGTTTGCACACACAATATTCTCAAATGCTATGAAGAATTCATCAGTTAATTTTGCTTGGCACACATTAATATGAAAGCATCGATAAATTCAGCAAAGCAAAGTGATGTACACGACATGTCCAAAATACAGCGATAATTTCATCTAACACTTAACGAAATGTTGGGACAATTTTCCGGTGGGTCGTCGTAGGTCTGAGCAAATGAGATTACATTCGACGAAAATGAACTTACAGCAGGTGGAGTTACAAGAACTGTTGACTTGGGTTTTTCATTTCGTTTTCGTATAGAACTATGAAATGTAAATGTATTTTGCAGTATTTTATTGCCTTTTATCGTTAGTATACACTGGTATTGCATTTAACGCAACTATTTTGCCACAAAAACCCGAAATGCGGTTGTTGTTCCTCAGTTGGACGTTGTGTACTATTGCCTCTATCTGGTATTATTGAACCCATGCTTTCCACCAGACAGTGTTCACTTGCAACCATAGCTATGACGTTAAAAATATTGAGAGAATAAATGACTCTATCCTAAATTCCTCTATGCTACATATCTATAAAGCTTTGGGAGTCCAAGTAAGTTGGCTGATAATTTTTTTAAATAAATTCACATTCGCAACTGTTTGATTTTATACATTGACATTGGATTTTTTTATTGCAAGAAATAATAGGGTTATGAAAGAGGAAGTAATCTACTTATATGTGGTAGATTTATCCGTTGAAATGTCCGCCAAAACCTCCGCCAACACCTCCTTGTAAACCAAAGTCTACGGGGTCAGGGCGAGCACTTCTGACAACTCTCCTCTGTTTCAAAGGATAAAGAATATTCAAATTGATACATCAAATCATATAAATTTTAAATTATATATAACTTACCGGTTCATCTGAGGCATCAATTTGTCCAGCGAATATGGCCAGGATAACGGCCACAAAAGAGACAATGTTTAAGAAATTCATGATTACTTGCACAAGTTTAGTGTGAAACTGTTGAGAAATTACTACAGTGAAGATCTGAGGAAACTAGCGGCTTTATATAGGACCGAGTTAATTCAAATATTGCAGAAACAGTTAGCTGATTACTAAAGTGCACTTTACCACAATGAATAATATTTATGATTCGAATATCAGAAATAGTTTTACATTCGATTGAACTGCCAACAAACTAGCGAGTAGTTGCGGTTAAATCAATTGCAATATTAAAAAATTGTGACGCATAAAAAATTTTGAAATTAATTTCCATGTATCGATCAAGAAATTCAACTATTGTCATAGTAAAGAGTGATTCAAATATAGCAGCTAAGGTCCAAATTAATTTAAATTCTATTTCAATCCGGCTAAACCCAAACAGCGTCTGAAGTCTCTACTAACTCTATTAAGCTTCAAATACAAAAGTAAAAATTGTATTTTTCAGAAATGTGGCACCAAAGGGGTGTAGTCATCCTTGAAGCTACTCTCTCAAAAATTCCGCCTGTAGACATCTTAACCAGGTATATTCTTATATTTAACTTGTTTACATCTGATGTTATAGGTTCGAGTTCAATAGCCTTGCTTGGTGCTGGACCAAAGATCCAAATACTACTGCCCCTAGTGCAATAACACAAACGGTGACGCGTCACCAACACAAACCATGAAATCTGGTGGTGACTCCATAATGGTATGGGTATGTATTACGAAGAATGGAGTAGGTCCCTTTGGTTAAAATTTTAGGTATTATGAAAAAATAACAGTATCTCTCAATTCTGCAAAATTACATTGTGGAACAAACTGAAACTTTTTCGAAAATATTAAGGTTCTGACAAAAGATTCTGGTAGTGTAAGTACGGTGGCTGCGCTGGCCAGTACATTGTGGACTGTTGAACCAGTTTTTAAAGATTTTGGCCGAATATTTAGGGTCGTTGTCATGGTGAAAAATCACTCTTTCAGTAGCGACACAGTAGGAACACAAAAAAAATATTACAAGTTTCTAACAACGAAATCTGGTAGATGGGGTAAAACAATATATGTGTGTCGACGTTTGAAAGTTTACGTCTGAATTTTTTTAAGGGGGTGCAATTTTCAACCATTTGCACATTCATATGATGCATCAGCATAGGAAACCACATTTTAGGTATAGGATGTGTTCAGAGGCAACTCGGACCACGTACGAAATTAACCCTTAAATGGATTTTCAGTTTTGACTAATTCACGGCATTCAAGATGAGTTTTGAGATTTAGTTGTTAAGAAACTTATAGTACTATTTTATGAGGAATATTTTTGTAGTACCCTGTTTTACCCTTAGCCACAAATACCTAAAATTTTAACCAAAGGACCTACTCCATTCTTCGTAATACATACCCATACCATTATGGAGTCACC